>VXBJ01007137.1:367624-471613 GCA_013400055.1 Nycticryphes semicollaris
TTGGTGGCTCTCCTCTGGACACGCTCCAGCACTTCAATCTCCTTCCTGTAGTGAGGGGCCCAAAACCGAACACAGCACTTGCTTGAGTTTAAACAACTATTAAATAATCAGAGTAGGTTGGTTTAGGCAGAGTCTGCCTGAAGCACATTAAGGTTTTAGCAATCCTGTCGTATCCCCTGCTATGTTCAATGCTGAAGGTGAAGGAGGGGGATTTGGGCTTTAGCACAGAAGACTTGGATGTACCAAGGTGAAAGAACCAAGTCAAAGCAATGACATAGACAGGGTCATAGAGCACTAACTGAAGTAAGAGACGAGAAGAAGCTGGAAGAGGTGTTCAGGTCATTAACCAACAGGTATAAATTGTAATATATTTGTGTTTCTGGAGTGTTTTACAGAGAATAGTGTAGAAACTTGAAACTTTGGGGTTTTTTACAGCTGCAAGAGCACACAAACGTAGTGAAAATGATCAGGGTCTCACTTAGTCTAAGTTGTATTACACTGGATTGGGAAGCTATATTTTTGCTTCAAGTATTTATGGAAAGACATCTCCCTGCTTTGGAATCTAGTTTTCAATTACGTATTTTGAATTTTTTTAAGCTCTCTGAATTAAAGAATACGGTCACTCAACCACCGCCTGCCTTTGGATTTGGAGGACGGCAAACATCAAGCTTTGGGTTGTCAAGTAAGTTCCTGCATTAAGAACTAACAGTTAAATGTTTTCTTGAGTATCACAAGTGTGCACATTCTAACATATTTTTGTTTTTAATCAATTTTATCACTGCAGGCTTTCCTGTGAACAGCAGCAGTAACAGCGCCAGCAGTTTCTCCTTTAAAACAAGTTCCAGTCTCACCAGTGCATCATCTGGAAACGCCCCTGCTTTTGGGAGCTCTTCTGCTGGTTGCAACCCTCCTGCTTTTGGTGTGACGTCCTCTCCTGGTGTATCCCATTCTGGAGGGTTTGGCAGCCCAGCAGCTCCATCTGCATCCTCTTTCTCATTTAAAACTTCGGAAAGAACTAGCGGGTTTGGAACTTCTGGGTTTTCAGGGTTTGGCAGTTCTTCTGCCGTGAACTCTTCAAGCACCACTTCACTTGCAGCCTTTGGAGCTTTTAATGCAGCAGCAGCAGCAGCTTCTCCTTCCCATGCGAGCAGTGCTCTGTTTGGACAGACTGCCAGTGTCTCTGGACACAGTGTGACATCAGCATCTTCTGCAGTCACAAACAATGCCACATCGGAAAAGTTATTTACACCAAAGAGTGAATTATCAGCTGAAGAGTTGAAACAATTTGAAGCAAAAAAGTTTACAATGGGAAAGATTCCTCTTAAACCACCACCATTAGAACTGTTAAATGTTTAGGACTTTGAAGCCTATTCTGAAGTAACACGGTTTCGTAACTCCTCTGATACCTCAACTACTCCATTTTCTGGTTGAGTAATGAAATAAAATGCTTCCATTTGACTTCATTTTAGTTTCATCTCTAAGTCTTTTGCAACTACAAACTCATAGGTATAAACATTCAAACATTGCATTTTACCATTTCTTGTTTATTTTGGAATGGACCTTTTACAGCCAAGAAATGAACTAAAGAAAATAAAATTTAAAGTTCCCTTTTATATTGTGTCCTGTGAAATTCTGGTCAAAAACTGCGTTAAAAAGGCTTTGTCAAAAGTGAGAAGTGCTTTGGTGAGGTGTTTGCATCCTGCTGTGAGTAGAACACTAGAAAGAAACGGATGCAGCATAGGACTGTGTGATGTTGGGCCACCTTGTCTTCTCCTTCTTAGTTAGAGGGAGCAGCTTTTGACCGTTGTGTTTGGAGACAGCGGGCTCCTGTGTGGTCCATACCTGGTGAGGTGCACTCAGGAGTCACTCACCTCTCCCAGTTGATGCAATTCAGCTTTTGTTGTTCTGCTTGAGGTCACAATGCATGTATTAGCGTAATAGAGCTGGTGGAGGAGAGCCTGGAGAGCATTCAGCATGAATAAGGAGCTTGTGGTTTGCTATTTTGACACCTCTTGAATCAAACTTCACAAGTGATTGCAAAACTGCTTCCTACATATTTATGTGAATTGACACCATTCTCTTGGTGTGTGCTTACATTAGCAGTACCTTTGCTGAATCAATGATACCAAAGGTATATATTTTGCCAAGATGCTATAAAGCAGGGGTCAGAAATCTTCTAGGGGAGGTACTAGAGTCAGGTGAAGAGAACATCTGATTTTGACCAGGACCAATGGTATAAAATCACCAAGCCTCATATTTGAAAGGAAAGTAGAAGTTCACTCCAGGATACATACATCAACTGATGATTTCCTTAACACTTGAAGGTACTATGTCAGTTCTCACAATGGACCCCGTGGTCCAAATTAAAACTTCACTACAGCTGTGTTTCCTACCAGCGATCCATAGCATACTGCCTTGGTAAAACAATGTCAAAGAATCACAGAATGGTTTGGGTTGGAAGAGACCTTAAATATCATCAAGTTCCAACCCCCTGCCCTGGGCAGGGACACCTCCCACCAGAGCAGGTTGCTCAAAGCCCCATCCAGCCTGGCCTTGAACCCCTCCAGGGACGGGGCATCCACAACTTCTCTGGGCAACCTGTTCCAGTGTCTCAACACCCTCACAGGAAAGAATTTCTTCCTGATACCTCATCTAAATCTCCTCTCTTCCAGTTTGAAGCCGTTACCTCTTGTCCTATCACTACATGCCCTTGCAAAAAGTCTCTCTCCAGCTTTCTTGTAGCCCCCCTTCAGATCCTGGAAGGCTGCTATAAGGTCTCCCTAGAGCCTTCTGAACGTGAATGAATGTGGCGTTCAAGATGACAGTCCCTGAGCAGGCTTCATAGGAATCCCAGTTCCTCAGTGTGTGCACTCAGTGTGGATGTACCACAGACTCGCATATGTTATGTTATAGTACTGGATTCCTTACATGGATTTGGCTGGTGATTGTTTTGTCGATGAAATAAGTCATCTGGTTTTTGGGTTTTGTTGTTAATGACCCAGTGCAGGCTTCCTGTAATTCACAAACAAAACGCTGACACGTTGGCCCAGAGTTCCATTTAATTCTTATGAAATGTGTTTTTCCAAGTGGGGACTCCGGAGCAGCGCTAAGACTTGTGCAAACAGAGACATCTCTCCGGGGTCACTCGACCTCGCATCGTTTGCGCCAGTTACTCAGATTTTGACACAGGAACTGAGGAACCACAATCCGTTACACCACTGGAGTTCAGAAATCCCCCTTCTTTACAAAAGCTGTTAACCTCGTTTTTGTAAAGTTAGTGTGGAACAACATGTTTGTGGTTGATGGGATGAATGCCAGAACTCACTCTATTACACGCCATACCCTTTCCTGTGTTTCATTGCTGAAGCCTTAGTGGTTCTCAGACCCAATTACATCAGAAAGCTACAAGGCTTTTCTAAAGTGTCTATATTTATTATTATTTGTATTAAAACACCCTTCTAGTATGGCAAGAGGTACAGAATTAAGCCCTGCTGATAACCTTAAGGATCTCATGGCATGCTTTAGAGGGCTGTGGGTGCTTCCGTCTTATGTTTTAAATCGTAATAAGTTTTGAAGTCACTTGTGCTTTTTTTCTAACACTCGTCCTTTTAAATGATTTCTAACAGACAAAACCCGAGAGGAACCTTCCAAGTCACAGTTAAGGACAGTCTACCTCTGAAGAACGCCAACTTTACGAAGCTGACATGTCTTGATTCACAAGATTTTTGAGTCTCTGCACATCAGAGCTGGTGCCGTGCTACATAAGGGCTTAAAGCAGCTTTTGAACTTAAGGAGTGAGCTAAAACCTTTAGTCTCTCCTGGAGTATCTCAGCGGGCTGGTGCTGTTAAGCTGCACAAAGAGCTTTCAAGGCTCAAAACCGTGGAAGTGCTTTTTTAGGTGGAAGTGGTTTTGCTTAAAAAAACCCCCAAACTTGTAAAGCCACGACAAATCTGAGTAATCTACTGTACGTACATGAAAGAGCATTGGCTTGATGGTCTCAAACCTCATTCTAACCTGCCCAGGGGCAGAAGAGAATTTCTGAAGTCTTAGGTCACCTTGCTATTAAAAAATAGAAAGCTTAAGGGAGATATTCCTAACTTAGATAACAATTAAAAAAAATAAATGTTTGATGAAAGTTTTTAAGGAAATGTATTTTTTTCAGATCATCTCCTTACCCTCAAAGAAAAATCAAAAAATCACTATTACAGGACTTGGTGTTTGATACCAAATGGGCTCCTGATCATCTGAAAAGATGGTGGAGAGCGGTGTGAGATGACTTGGTTAGAAAAAGGCAAGCTGTGTGTTTGGCTGCAGCAGTAGAGGTAAGGATAGGATAGAGTAGGAAGGAGCAGCATTGCTCTAATGGGCTTATTAAACTGCAGAAAAAAAGCAACAATTTGCCAGTAGATCAAAGCAATATTCCCCAACATTTGCACTGTACTTTTAGGGTGGGTTTTTTTGCTGTTCATCCTGTCCTGCTTTGGGTACACTTGATATCAAACCTGGTTGCAAGCACTAAGGCAGCTAAATAATATCTTCCTTATGGCTACAATCCTTTCATTTTTCTTAACTTTCCCTTTTTGCAACTGCTTTTTGTTTGTTTGTTTGCTTGTTTGTTATATGGCTGCTCTCCAGAAAGTCATCAGATTGTGGTCTGGCATATAAAACCACACCTAGGGTGGCAGCAGACTCCCAGATCTCACTTTACTGTACCTCGCTTCGTAACAAGAAACATGAGGTGAAGGTCTGAGTGCAGAGCTGTAACATGTCCTGATTAGCAGAACAATTTGGTCTGTGCAATAGGCTGGAACGTTCAAGCTCCACGTGATATTTTTCAAGTACTTCCCTTACTTTGAAATAACAGGATTTATGAGTCACTGAAATTCCTGCAGTGTGGCACAAACAACTAATTTGAAGAATGACTCGAAGTTTTGGTTTCCAAAAGATCGTGGATTAATCCTCAGACAGCAACGCTCGAGACTGGCTGCGAACAGGAGAAAAACCCTCCACTGCCCCAGCAGAGGAAGCAACCCAGCATCTAGCAAATAGAATTTTCTCTGCCCTTTTTCTTCCAGGTGATACTGGCAGCACTGGGAGATCTCAAAACCTGAGCTAGCAGAGGAGAAGAGAAAAAGTGAGCCTCAAAAAGCATTACAGTTTGGTCTTAAACGTTAGACTTCGTAGTAGCCATATGCTCTGTAGTTTCAATAGGCAGCTGTATGGGGTTTGTGTGGCACGGTTTTGGCAGGGGGGCTGCAGGGGTGGCTTCTGTGAGAAGCTGCCAGAAGCTTCCCCCATGTCCCACGGAGCCAGTACCAGCCAACTCCAAGATGGACCTGCCACTCGCCAAGGCCACCAGTGATGGTGATAGCACCCCTGGGATAACATATTTAAGAAGGGGTGGGGCAAAACCAACCAAAAACTGCATGGACTGCAATCAGGACAGAGAAGTGAAAGAAACAACCCTGCAGACACCAAGGTCCATGAAGAAGGAGGAGGAAGAGGTACTCTGCAGCAGAGATTTCCCTGCAGCCCATGGTGAAGACTGTGGTGAGGCAGGCTGTGCCCCTGTAGCCTGTGGAGGCCTATGGTAGAGCACAGATCCACCCGCAGCCCGTGAAGGTCCTCAAACTGGAGCAGGTGGATGCTCTAAGGATGGTGTGACCCCATGAGAAGCCTGCACTGGAGCAGGCTCCTGGCAGGCCCTGTGGACCCATGGAGAGATGAGCCCATGCTGGAGCAGGTTTGCTGGCAGGACTTGTGACCCCATGTGGGACCCACGCTGGAACTGTCTGTTCCTGAAGGACTGTACCCCATGGAAGGGACTGAGGCTGGAGCAGTTTTGAAGAACTGCAGCCTGTGGGAAGGATCCATGTTGGCAAAGTTCACGGAGAACTGTTTCCTGTGGGAGGGATCCCATGCTGGAGCAGCAGAAGAGTGTGAGGAGTCTTCCCCCTGAGGAGGAAGGATTGGCAGAGACAACACCTGATGAACTGACCACAAACTCCTTTCCCCATCTCCCTGCACTGCTTTCAGTGAAGCAGGAGAGAAAATCAGGAATGAAGTTGAGCCCAAGAAGAAGAGAGGAGTGGAGGGAAGATGCGTTAAGATTTGGGGTTATTTCTCTTTATCCTTCTCTGATTTGATTGGTAATAAATTACACTAATTTCCCCTGTGTCAAGTCTATTTTGCCTGTGATGGCAGTAGCTGAGGGATCTCCTTCTCCTTATCCTGACCCATGAACCTTTTGTTACATATTCTCTCCCCTGTCCAGCTGAGGAGGAGCATGATAGAGCAGTGTCGGTGGCCACCTTGCCTGCAGCCAGGGTCACCTCACCACAGCAGCGGAAAGCAGCGAGGTACCTTACAGTCAATGAAGGAAGATGGACCAGCAGCTATCAACTGACTAGGTTTAAGCCTCAGAGAATAAAGCTAAGGGTGTCAACAACAATAAATTAACAACGGCCAGGAGGGTAAGGAAAGAAGAGCTTTCACAAACGTGTCTGGGGGAAAGGAATACAAAAGGCCTATTAATACAGGAGCACTGAATTGAGATTGATAACACTGAAATGGTAGAAATCTATTTAAAAACACTTGAAATGAGGGACAGTTGAAAATCAATGAGGATGTAACGCAGTTACTGATAAAAGGGCAAGGAAGAAAATGTTTGTGAAATGTGAGCTTACTGCAGCGCAGTGGGAGTCCAGATAATTTGCTGCAGTGGTCAGTAAGGGAATCAGCTAATGGACTTGCTATCGTTCTGATAATTATTCAGGTAAGTGATAGAGCACTAGGGATGTGGTAGCAGACTGGGGAAATAATATATCTCAGCAAGAAAAGGTATTTATTTTGTTGATGGTTACAAGTAATTTCAGGAGATTCTAAAGACAGATCATCTGGCTTTTAGCGAGGCATTTGATACAGGCATTTAAGAGGTGTCAGATGTTTATGGAACAGTGATTAGGGTTAGTGATTAGTCACAAACATTGACAAGTGAGTGAAATGCTTTTTGTTTACAGTCCGTGTCCTAATGTAGAGGATAGAGAAAAACTGTAATTTGATATTTACCTGGACAGTAATGGAGGAAAAAAAGCCATAGACAATTTAAGCAAATATCTAGTTCTATTTGACCTAATATAAGCCAACAGCTAAAGGAAAAACATTATACTACCCATATTCAGAAACAGAGAGAAAACCGTAGAGTAGAAAGAGACAGTAAGTGAGACATGAAGGCCCAGTGGTTTAGAGCAGTAAGATGAAGTGTGAGCTGTAGGAACTTCCTTCCCTGTGTGACCTGGTGATGCTGCGCTCAGTTCTGGGCAGGCAGTTGCCATCGAGCTGCGCAACGAGTAGAAGGAGATTCAGAGAGCAACCGAAGTGATTGCAGGTTGGAAATGAGGATTTAGGAGGAAACTTAAGAGCTGAAAAATTACTGCTAGGTGAAAGCAGAGGCTGTGGAATGGAATGACTGTCTTATTGAAAAGGGTACCCTCTCATAAAGGAGGAAATGGGGTGTTTTTAAGGCATCTTGACTAGTAACCAGAATATTGCGGTACTTCCTCAGCAATGTCTTAGGAAGTTTCCCAACTGGGAATGTCCTTTTCTTCCTCTGTTAAGATCTGCCAAGCCAACACCAGAACACCAGACAAATGTCCCTACCTATCAGGACTAACAGTACAGGTGGCCAGAGATGCAGCAGTCAACCTAAGTCATAGAATCATAGAATGGTTTAAGTTGGAAGCAACCTTAAAGACCATCAAGTTCCAATAGCCCTGCCATGGGCAGAGACACCTCCCACCAGACCAGGTTGCTCAAAGCCCCATCCAGCCTGGCCTGGAACACTTCCAGGGTTGGGGCATCCACAGCTTCTCTGGGCAACCTGTTCCAGTGCATCACCAACCTCAAAACTTCTTCCTGGTATCTAATCTAAATCTACCCTCTTTCAGTTTAAAACCATCACCCTTCATCCTATCACTCCACTCCCTGATGAAGAGCCCCTCCCCAGCTCTCCTGCAACCCCCTTTAGATAGTGGAAGGCCACTACAAAGTCTCCCCGGAGCCTTTTCTTCTCCAGGCTGAACAACCCAACTCGCTCAGACTGTCCTCATAGCAGAGATGCTCCAGCCCTCTGAGCATCATGGCCCTCCTATTGACCCGTTCCAATAGGTCCATGTCCTTCCTGTACTGAGGACTCCAGAGCTGGAGGCAGTACTCCAGGTGAGGTCTCAACAGAGCACAGTAGAGGGACAGAATTACCTCCTTTGACCTCCTGGCCATGCTACTTTTGATGCAGCCCAGGATGCAATTGGTGTTCTGGGCTGTGAACACACATTGCCTGCTGATGTTGAGCGTCTCACCCACCATCCAGTCAATCTGATCCCTTGCCTTTGAAACAAAATACACCAGCACTTGACAAGAGCACGAAGCTGAGCACTTGGACCAGGCTGCTGTGTGTACCTGCCATCTCTCCTGGAGGGCCAGCCATAATGAGGGAACCTCTCTCCATTGAGTCTACAGAGGCAGATTAGCTCCCTAACACTTAGAGTGACTGAGCCTGTGGTCTTGAAACTCTCACTTGCAATTGCCTAGTTTTCCTGTCAAGAATAACCAAATGAAAAACCAAAGAGCTATTTCCTGTTGCAAGTTTTCAGTTTGGTTTGCAGAATAAAGCCAGGCACATTCTTACACCACTGTATCATGCAACAGGCTCCTTGGTGGGACCTAACCTCCTTCAAAAGAACAAAATCCAGATCTTAAAATGGAGGGAAGAAGAGCAGGAGAACAAGAAGATTTAAATGTTAAATTAACATTGTTGTTCGGGTACATAGATTGCTTTGTCTTTCCTTCACAGGCAGTGGGGTTTTTTTCTTACCATGTCACATGAGAGACATAAGAAACAAGTTTCACGTCTTACCCCCTCCAGCAGGCAGAGCTGTTTATGTTGGTAATTGCGAAGTAGACATCAGAAAAGTGATCTGGTGGTTTTAAAGTACCTGCAGCAATTATATCCTGCTCCACCTGAATTTCTGTTTCGTTATGGCACTGTGCTCTTAGCAAACTAAATGCTTTCTAGTCAGCATCGAGTCATGCTTTTCTAAGTCTTCCTTGGAGCCTTATCTTTGCAAATCACATGAAATGTGCCCATTGCATATGCCCTACAAAGTAATCAGATTAGTTCTAATTATGCAAAATAAACCCACCCTCCTGTATGAATCAAACGAGCAACATTTGCCTGTGTGCATGTAAAAACCACGTCACATCACTCTTAAAGGAAGGCTAATGAGGTACAGTTTTGATCTCTGAGAGCTCAGATTTTCTGTCTAACCAGTGCTGTCGTGTTTTTCTCAGCCTGCCAAGTATCTGTACTGCTCTGGCTTGTGATGCATTTCAGTATTAAAGCACTCCTTATAGTCACCCGAGGTTCTGTCATTGTAGCTTGTTTCTGCAAGTATGGGTTTCATTCGAAGTGTCTGTAATGATGAAATAGAACTAAAACCATATAAACTGAAATAGCAGTTTATAATCATGGGTCGCATTTAAAAAAACCAAACCCTGGCATCTCTTACTGTTTTCATATGATAAGTAAGTGGACACCAGATGAGGTGGAGAAGAACCCTCTGTATTCCATATACATTAACTTTTTAGGGCAGAAGAGAGTCTTCAGCATTCTCCCATGGCCTGTGTGCTTGCTCAGCAGCTCCCACGGGGCTGGAGACCAGCAGGCCCTTGCAAAGCCAAGCACTGCTTGAACTTCACTGTAGGAACTTGGCATAGCATAAAAGAGAGACCCAGCCTGCAGGCAGATCTGACTGCCTTGAGATAAGGCTCTCATGGATTTCACTGCACATCATCCTGCCTGGAGTCTTCTTCAGACATCTTTGTCTCTATCTAACCTACCCAACTCCCTGGAGACCAATGTCTTTACCCCCCATCCCTCCCAGTCTCCCTGGTCCTCTGCTCTTGCAGATAGGGACGTAACTCCCTTGGCCTCCTCAAGAAGTTTTTGTAGAGGGAAGTGGCCACCAGAAACCTCTCCTCTCCAGAGGTCTGTGCCTCTTCCTGAAGCCTACATGGGAATTCACATGTGCATGGCCTGTTGGGACACAGTATTCATGAACTGAGACACCTCCAAGCCAGCCTGAGAACACTAGCAGAGCTGTGCATTACAGGTAGGTGTTGATACAGCTCCAGCATGACTTGTCTTTCCCGCTGGTGCTGTTTCAAGCTTCTGGCCCATTAACACCCATGACTCACATATTCAAAATCTGTATCATATGAGATTTCTAGCAAAATGAATGCCCCCTTAACCTTTAATCATCTTCTCTAACCACTGGTCGACTCCTCCTGCCTATTCTTCCCATGCAGCTGGCTTTGCCTGTACTAGAAACTCAGGGACACTAGAGCTCCCCTTACCTACCCCTGACAAGAGAGTGCTTCTGGTTCTCCAGGCACTTCTTTGAAACAGGTCAGAAGGTTTCTTTTCTCCTAAAAAAACGTTGACATAAGGGTGAACCTTCCTGTGTGGCTTATCCTCCAGTCCCCCACCCCTTCAGTAGAGAGGGATGGTCTCTACCTGGAGCTGTGTGGTGGAGGCAGAGGTGGCACCAGCATTTTGTCACGCATCAGGTATACACTCCAGGGAAGGAGCAAGCATCTCTGGGCCTCCACACAATAATGACTGTAGTCTGTCTGCTAACAGTTGCTTAATTGTATCTGCTAACAATCAGATTAACTTTCTCCTATTTTTCCCTTCTGGGCAACACTGTACAGAGGAGGAGGAAGGCGGCGGGGGGGGTGGTGGGGGGAAACAAGGGCACAAAGGACTCAGGCAAGTTTGCTGAAATCCATGATACTGCCAGGGGAAAAAGCCTGGCCATCCTAACTTTGGTTATATGGTTAAAGCACAAGTCCAGCCTTTTCACAGTAAACTACAGAGCAATGCCTATCAGAGAGCACACAATAACACAAGCAACTTAAGTCAATCCTTGCAGCAGGAAATCCACCTGGTTGTCAAAAACAGGTCCATACTGAGGTAACCAAGTTACGTTGGGCAACATCTGACAACATATAAGGCTGTCCTATCTGTGCTGTAAAAACAGGGGGCTCTCTCTGACCTTTTCTTCTCTGCTTACCTACTTTTGGTTTGGAAGGAAATACCAGGTAACAGTAAAGAGATTAGCAGAGTGTCTCAATATTAAATACAGTACTGGAGAACAAACAAATAAATGCACACAAGACGCTTCTTGATCACAGCTGCAATAAACTAGTCCTGGCAGCAAAGAGATTTGCTCCTACTTAAGTGGTCACTGGACACATTCCATCCTTATGATGATCTACTTTGAGAAGGTTTATTCTTCCAACAATAACATAACAGAAACAGTCACAAACAGAGGGAGTCCCACAAAGTAACTAAAGAGTACATGAGAACAATGTGTGGTGTTTTTTGTTGTTTTTAAAAATCTGCTAGTATGTGTGTGGCTGTAATTTATAGCTATGCATCCTAGATAATTTACTTAGGAGTCTGTATATATTGCAGTACTTGGTGTACAGGAAGAGGAAATAAATTGCTTTTTACAGCGTTCCCACCTCTGATGCTGGGGCTGTGATGATTCAGGCAGCCCTGGAGGTCAGCTGGAGGACTCGAGAGCCGAGAAGCCCCAGTGCACACTGTGCATCGTGCCTGCCCTGCTCGGCTCTCGCAGACACGTCTCTAGAAAAGATGCCCCAGAGCTGAGATGCTGGCTGCCAGCCAGCTAAATATTTCCTTGTGGAAGCAGGACTTCCAAATGGCAATTTAAGTTTCTGACATAGTGCACAGGAGCCAGAAAGCTGCTGAGGTCCAATTCATGATGTTTTCTGGTTTATATTCCAATTACTCAATTTTAGCAGGTTTCCTAAGAAAATAACATGGTTTTGATTATACCGTCTGATCATCTGCCTGTGATTTCTTCTGCACTAGTCACTTTTTTTTTAACCCCATGGCCAATTTCCAGGTGCTTAGGTCTGGGGATGACTGTATTCCCATAGCTGTAGTAAGAATTGGCAGCTGGATGAGGAAGGAGACCAAAATTAGTGTTGCAACTGAAAGAAAAACAGGAAAAATTCAGCTGCTATGAATACTGTTAGCAACCAGCTGGCTGCTCAGCACACATGTAAATCTAGTATCTAGAGTAGTTTGCCAGATTTTTGCCCCACTGGAGTATTACAGAGGACAAAGGGCACCAATCTATAGGAAACTAAGTTTCATAGGCACATTCTGTGGGCCAAAACCAACTTGTTTCAACCCTCAAAGCAAAATTCTTCCATGTTCAAATACAAATTCAACCCAGGAACAAGGAGCAAAAGCGTATTTTTAAGTTCAGATATAACAAAGAATTGAGGCTTGTAACTTCACACTGGATTGCTAACTTGTACTTAATTGAAATCAATTAAATTATCCATGATATAAGAGCTGTGCTGATGGACTTCAAGCCTCATCATTTCTAGGATGCCATTGTAGGACCTTCCAACCTCCCAGAACTTACGAGGAAAACAAGACCATTGCAGAGGAGCTTCTATAATGAAACAGAAAACATTAATGATCTTTCACTTAAATGAAACTGGAAATAGCAATCATACTAAAGTAAGACAATTGTTATAATATTTTTTGCCTTCTGGCCAGTTTCTAGCAATATTCACTAAGCCATTACTGCATTACTAACTCTTCATCCTACCGTCTGACACACTATATTAATTTGCTTGCTCTTTCCTTTGGCAGAGAATACCATTTCTGCCAAAAAACCTGAAATTTTTCAAGACATTTCACATACCCTCTGATTGTTTTGAAGGAAGTGCTGGCTATTAATATCATCTGAGGAGACTTGCAACATATTCATTCATCTTCTAATCCTAAACCTAACAAAACTTACTCCATAAGGCTTAAAGCACAGGAAAGTCTGAATGTGAACGATCTCAGATGATTTGAGATGTTTTTCTATCACACGTCAGACTCAAAAAGCCCAAAAAGCCACTGTCTCCCTCTGTTCAAACTGGAAAGAGTTGGCTGTACATCACTATGTGTAGCCTCATTGCCCCTGAAAAAGGCTCCAAAACATTTAAGACAACCCATGTCTAAGAATATTCAGACTTGCCAGTAAACCGAACCTTGGGCAGACTCCAGAGCACAACTCTGATGGGCTTTCCACTGGAAACACCACTGAACCAGTAACCACAACCCCTCTAACTTGACACAGCTTCTACCTGTTTATATATCAGAGGTTGAGTTGGAAGGGACCTTAAAGATCATGGAGTTCCAACCCCCCTGCCATGGGACACCTCCCACCAGACCAGGTTGCTCAAAGCCCCATCCAGCCTGGCCTTGAACACCTCAAGGGATGAGGCATCCACAGCTTCTCTGGTAACCTGTTCTAGTGTTTCATCACCCTCACAGTAAATAATTTCTTCCTAATATCAAATTTATCCTCTTCTAGTTTAAAATTGTTACCCCTTGTCCCATCACTCCACTCCCTGGTAAAAGGTCCCTCCCCATCTCTCCTGTATCCCCCTTCAGATACTGGAAGTGGCTGCAAGTTCTCCCTGAGGCCTTCTCCAGGCTGAACAACCCCAACTCTCCCAGCCTTCTTAGACAATTATCATACAAGGCTTGATAAAAATTTTGACACAATCAGGCAAGACTCCCCCTGTTGAAGTGTAAAATAGAGAAAGCAAAGAGCAGAAAAACACTAGATCAAGCCCTGTTGCTTTGCTGCTGGAATACCTGTGCTGCCAGGGGGCAGAGCCTCCTGCCCACTTGCTTCAGCTGTGGGCTGTTGCAGCCCAGGAGAATGCAATCAAGGAAGCAGGTGTTGAGGTAGTGAGATACGGTAATGAGAAAAAGGTGACCATAAAAGTTAATTTGTGTCTCTAGCAGAGGATTGTGTTTCTATGCACCTTCTCCTCTCTGTGGGCATGTAGGTTTCTCTGAGGTTTGTGTCCTAGATCATCAAAGCATTAACCAAATAATACAAAAAAAGGCACAACTAGGCTACTTATTCTCATTCTTTGCTGCCACACTCTCTTCCTGCCTCCCAAGGGTTGCTACCTGTGTTGCCCATGTTGGAAGCCACCACAGATTACCTGCTGGTCCTGTGGCTACCACAAGAGCTTGAGTTAATACAGGAGCAACTTTTGCTTATGGTCAATGAATTACATAGATAATAGGCAAGTACTAAGTAGGCTTGTGTTTATCCAGGGCACCAAAGCTGGCATGGGAGAAGACTGGCTGAGCCGAGGCCACGCCGTAGAACCACAAGAGCATGTGAAAACACTCCCGCAATACTGGCACTTGGCTGCCTGGATGATCATTATATGGTCATGAAATGCTTAGCACAAAGCAGTGAAAGCTGATTATGCCCACTAAATACTGCTCTGGTACTAATGCTAAGTGGTTCTATTAGCAAGTTTGTTTTGCCAGTTCTTAATTACAGAGAAACTTGGGAAGACATAAACATCAAAGGAACCCTTTTCCCTAACCAGATAAGTCTTGTCTTTATTCCTATGACATTTTAAAATTCCTCACCCTATTCAGTTTGAAATCCTGCTGTAGGCTGTTAGAATTTAAATCAATACATGCTTATTTAGAGACTTCAAAGGTAAATGAAAGGTTACATAGACTAATACAAAATTGTTTCCTTTCAATGGTTTGCAGGTACATAAGAAATAGAATTAAATACCCTTCTGGTCTCCCAAACTGTCCACTAGAATCCCCCAGGCCAGTAATTCTTTTAACTGAATTTAAAAGCTCTCCCTAAAGATTGTGATGTACCTTGAAGCAGAGAGCTGCCTGCTCGCAGCATTCTCTCTGTAAATTATTATTAGCAAAAAACATGTGTCCATCAACTCTCCATACAACCTTCTGCAAAAGCATTACAGGACAGACTTAAACACCAAAGGAACTGGGATTCAAAGGTCACTGCTGGCAGACAGACCCTTACAGACATTACTACAGCCCAAACGGCCATTGAACTGGCTCTAGACTGAGGCGGAGCAAAAGAAAAAGACCCGTCGAGCAAGAATGCAATGAGTAGGGATGGAGTCTCTTTGAACTGCCTGCTTTGTCTCAGTCTATATTTGCTGCAATTTAAATAGTGAACAGTTCTCATTTATGTTCTAACCAGATGTAACTCTTGGGAGCCAAAGCCTTTCTTGTGTATCAGTGATGCTTGTTTTAAGGACAAGATATCTCAAAGCTCTTGGATATCTTGGTGGTTCCTACCTGACAGGAAATCACCTTCCTTCTGTTGTAAATAACCTGAACCTTTTTTTTTTTTTTTAATTTAAAAATATCTATTACAAACACATTACAAGAGAAAGTTCTGCATAACCTGAACACACATGAAAAGCATTCAAATACTATAGGAATGAAAACTATAGAACATGTAGATAAATAAAAGACAAGAGCTTGCACGTCCCTCTGCTTTCAGTACAGAGTTGTGATGAAGAGTCAGGTTCTGTAATGTGAGGAAAAATTTCAAGAAGATTGTATTTTCCAGGGCTTTTGACTCCTATCTGCATGAACACATCGCCTTGAAGCTTTCCAACAAATGTCACCTTATGTCCAAAGCATGTGACTATGGAACAGTGTAAATGTCCTCCCTGTGCCTTTCAAGATACTCAAATAGTCTCCATTTGACTCTAAAAATTTGTTCCTTCCTTATTTATTGTTGGTGTAATTCAAAGAGCCTAAATTCTTAATGAAAAACTTGGTGATTTTCCTAAGTTTCCCACTGAATTTAGACAGCCAGAAATATTTTCAGCTGCTTAAACGGAGGAGCAGTTGTGAGCGCAGTGTCCATCTTGGTGAGAGACTGTATTAGCTCCTGGGAAGACCATCCAGAGGGAAGGGGAGCTGGTTTATGACATTTTGGTGAGATGCTCCACCAAAGCAAAATGTCATCTTTGATCACTTTCACAGAATTCCCATTTCAGATGAGTGAAAGACATAATTCAAAGTTGCCTTCAATCGCTGAGAGCACGATGCTGGGGGGATGTACAGGGTCAGGAACACTCTGCCGTCCCTCCGTGCAGAGTGCTGATGGTGGTTATTATTATATACAGCTGCGTGGTATTTTTATGTATTGATATGCTTGCAGCTCTCATTTTGCTTAAAGTAGCACTGACCCTCCCACCTCTTCACTTTCCTCCCATACTTGTAGAAAGTAAAGCAAGTTATACACCCAAAGAGTAGAGCGGCAGCAAAGTCTCCTTCATGTTTATGCATCTTATTTCCCAGCTGCAGACGTTTTGAACACCCCACCTCATCGTGCTGCCCCTCTCTCTGTTTGGGTGGCTGAGACGGAGAGGATGATGAACCCTGTCTTACAGACTCTCTGTGAAGCAACCCCAGCCAGTAGTGATGTTTTTAATACCTCCTTTCTGAAAAATCTCTCTACGTTCTCTCCTCAGTCACACAGCCCTGTGCATTTACTCCTGCAGAGGAGGGGAAGGGAACATAAACGTGTAGCTGGGTGAAATCCAGCTACTAAAAGAGGCAAGCAGCTTCATCAGGTGTGCTCCCAGCTTCAGGATTTTGAATTTCATCCTAGACAACAAGCACCATGACAAGGTAAAGAAGCTCTGACTTCCCATTGTATTCTCAGTGAAATAAATATAGCCGTATGGGCTGTATACTACATATTCTTTACATTTGTCAAAATCTTGATTAAATTCTTGAGTTGAATCAAGTTCAAATACACAGAAATGTATTAGCAATTAATTAGTCAGTACTCAGCACCCATCTGGTGCAGTTTTTCTTTGTTATCAGAACATCCACAGCAGCTGAACTGTTAAGAAATTGTTCAGTGAAGAATGATTTCCAGCTTGAGTTTCCTTGGTATCTGTCTTAGCAAATGCTGATTTTTCTTATGTGTTTATTTTTCATTCCCAAAGCACCATTCAATAACCAGTTTTTCTTGCTAAAAGTTCTTTTGTATTGTGTACTAATAGAAGAACTAGGTACTCAGAAATGTAGTAAACAATTGGTAACTAAGAGATCAAATGATCTCTATTTTCATTTTATCAATTTGTTCTTGTTTCATAAAAACATAACTTCTTGCCTTCATCCAAACACCACTTGCCACAACTGCAGCATGAAAAATCAATGTAAATTTATAGAGGTCTTAATGTACAATCCATTTGCCTCACCTTCACTTACACTTCTCATTTCTTTATTTTCTTTTCTTCAGGACTGTTTCATTTTTTATACTTCAATATCAGACACAGCACAGGATGAAATTCAGACAACTCAAATTGCAAATAATGTCCTTTACTGAGAAGAACTGCAGCTACCTTACATTGGACTTGAATTATTTTTTATAACTCTTTATAACTTTTTTCCACGTGCAGTAGAACTGAACCATTTGCAGTGAAAATGTAACCCCTTGGGTTAGGCAAGGAAAAGCTTTCTCTTCCTTCCAGACCACTGGCATATAGTAGTGCCCCCAGCAACCAGCTGCAAGTAAGCAGCACGGCTGAGGGAAGATTTGTTAAGCTATTTTGATCTTTGCGGAGAGAAAACTCGAAACTACAGATCTACAGACCAGATTCTTCTGTTACATGATGCACACACGTTTTCTGTCATGATTCTTACCAAGTCATATAGTATTTGCCCTGCAGAGCTCATAGCTCTAGTGATCAGTGCATTACACATCCCAGACGGAGGGATTTTACCCTTTGTATTTCACTTAAGCCAGGGATTGCAAGTAGGCTGATGCATTAAATCAATTTTTTCGTTCTCATACAGTAACACATTTAAGTCATGTTAGGTTTTCCAGTATTGGCAAAGAAAGCTGAAATAAAATATCCATATTCCAATGCAGATTTAAAACAGAATCAGTTCAAATTTAATGCTGCTTTCCCAGAGAATATAAATAAATTATATTGGCGTTTAAGACAAACTCTGAAGACTAACTCCTATATATGTATATATGTAATGATATATTTCCCTGCTACATGTGATCAGAACTGTTAAAGATCATTATGCAACGTATCTGGGAACAGGGCATTCAAAATATACATTCCTCCCAGTGAAAGGCAAACAGCAAATCCTGATAAAGTTTTCTACCCCTCCAGGCATGTGTCAGAGGGCTGGGGCGGTAATCCCTGCTGAGCTGGGGACTGCTTTTACCAGCCTGGATGTCCTCCACTCCCCTGCCAGCACCACATTGGGACATCAGGGCATGATCTCGCCACCCACGGCTCTGCAGCAGCCCAAGTCAAGTCAACGTGGTGACGCACCCGTGCATGGGGCAGGGGGCAAGCTATGGCACAACCAGGTTGCTCCTCCTCTGCCTCACTAGTTAACTCGTGGTCCCAGCCAGCCCAGACCACTCCGTGCAAGTGGCAGCACAACCCAAAGCCTATCTGACCTTTTTCCCTTCTATTGCCCGCCAGGACCCCAGATGAGTCCTCCTCAGTGTTGTCAGCCACAGAAGGAGGATCCAGGTGGATTTAATTCCTAGGGTGACAGCAACACATCAGTAGGGGCACAGCAGCTCCCCTTGCTCAGTTTGCCTTCCCTTTATGCCATAAACGTTACTGAGCTTCTAGACAGAAAGCTGGTTTCTACATAATGTATTAATCATTTTTCTCCCCACTCCATTGCCTGTATATTCACTGCTGGATCTAGCCTCTGAGGCAGAGGTTACTGTCTGAATCAATGCCATGAGTCATTGGGAATACAGTCCAAAAAAAAATGCAGAATTTTGCCCATATTCTTGCTGTTAACACATTAAGGAGTATGCTCCAGTCCCTGAGATTCTGTGATTCTGTGATGCTATGCTAAAGTTCAGCTGCAAGATTTTCATTTATTCTGACTCCTGTTTCAGGGAAGAGCTGAGGTTATTATTGCACAGTCAAGGCAATTTCACAGGACCATAAAACAACTCAGCTTCTGTGCTGAACTTTTATCCCCAGCCCATAATAAGTGAAACATAGCATATAGAGGGAATAAGGTACAACTGAGTACATTTGGTTGATATTGTTTGTTAGGAAAGCTTTAGAGGAGCAGACTGGCTGCGACACTACTTCTCCTTCAGCATCCTCCCACCAAAATGACTGCCCAGCAGATCCTCTTAAGTATATTCTTTTCCATACATCACCTTTGTAATTGGGTTTTGCTGATTTGATTATCCTGGATTACTCTTTTTGAAGATTTTTTTTATCTTTCCCTAGCCAAAATATTAATGAATTAATTAATCCATTAATTAATTTAATTCATTAAAATATTAATGAATGCCTTTAGAGAAAATAGAAAATTTCAGCAGTGATTTGGTTGCTCTGTCTTGACCTGAATGATACAAAACAGATCTTTTAAAACCTCTCTAAGCAACAGGGAGGCCTGAATGGATTTCATTATAATATGGTGTCAAATACGGGTCTCACACAGTCATAATCACGCCCTTTCACAGCAATTATCTGCTCTCCTGATTGGGAGAGGACTGTGCCTGGATGAATCATTGTGAATATAAACCACGTAACTAACAGTTCATTAAATCGGTATGAGAAAAATAGTAAAATAAAACCAATGTCCAGACTGTAAATGAACTGCAGCAGTTTCAAAACTGAAAGTGGGTCAGCTGAGGTGCACACAGAGCAAGCCAGAGGCTTACAGAAGCCTTTAAAAGGCCATGGGCTACAGCAGCAGAGCACTGGGACTACCAGAATAGATATGCTTCCTCCTTGCTCTGACAGTATTGTTCAAAAAAACCCCAAACCTGCCTATTTTTAAAAGTATGTAAACTTGCTTTGCTTAAACACCTTTTAAAAAAATGCATTGCATGGTCTGGAGGGTCAGTACCTGTTATAGAGTCAAAGAATGGTTAGAATTTGAAGGGACCTTAAAGATCATCGAGTTCCAATCCCCCTGCCCTGGGCAGGGACACCTCCCACCAGAGCAGGTTGCTCAAAGCCCCATCCAGCCTGGCCTTGAACCCCTCCAGGGATGGGGCATCCACAGCTTCTCTGGGCAACCTGTTCCAGTGTCTCACCACCCTCACAGGAAAGAATTTCTTCCTGATACCTCATCTAAATCTCCCCTCTTTCAGTCTAAAACTGTTATCCCTTGTCCCATGCCTTCACTCACTGATAGAGTCCCTCCTCAGAGGTGCTTTGTCTTCCACTGCTGGTCATATGCACAAATTAGCGGACACTCCCACAGGCAGGGAAGCCAAGTCCACCAGGGGGGAGATGAATGAGTGGACTGGGGCACTCTGCGGGTCTGTATCTCAAGGTTGAACTCCTCCTCTACCTTCCTCATAAGCT
This sequence comes from Nycticryphes semicollaris, assembly GCA_013400055.1. Taxonomy (NCBI): domain Eukaryota; kingdom Metazoa; phylum Chordata; class Aves; order Charadriiformes; family Rostratulidae; genus Nycticryphes; species Nycticryphes semicollaris. The sequence continues at coordinate 387,924 of VXBJ01007137.1, forward strand.
GCTTTTCACAGGGTGTTTTGGGGCACTCTGTCACACCCACAGCTGTGACTGAGAAGTGAGTTTAACACTCACAGGGAGGGACACAACAGAGAGACACCCCTACAGAGGCGGAGAACTGGCCCGCTCATTTAAGCCTTCCCTCTAGAGGTAATCAGGCCAAAAGTGACTTTTATCACAAAAAACCTCTCCGGAATTACATGCTGTGGTCAAGTGCCAAGTTTGGAAACATCAACCCCAACACAGGAATTTGGAGAAAAGCACGACCGCAAGGAAATACCTTCCCATAAAAAAATGGTAAAACGTGGAGCTGTAGCTACTGCAAAAGCAAAAAATGAAAACACTGGAATTACTACAAGCCTGTTTGTCCAGTTGCAAGGGTTAATTAGTTTTTCAGTGGTAAACTGAGCTGGATGGCGCCATAAACTGTCCAGGAGTTTTTGTAAGGCTTTTTTTCCCCTGTACAACGAGGAAGAGTGCAGACTGCTAACATAGCTTTGTTTACACGGTCGGTTCAGTCAGCTGATGGCCACTGCCCTGTGTGAAGTGAGGCACAGATGATTTCTTCCCAGAAAGGGAATTTGTCCAGCCTTCAGTAGAGTTCTCTCTAAAGGCCACTGCTAATGGCAGCCAGCATTTACCTAAAAGTACCTGGTTGCCCAAACAAGGTTGTTTCATTTTCCTTTGCTGGCTTGGCCAAGAGTCAAGTTCATTCTTCAAATCTCTTCTTTTTTTTTTTTTTTTTCCTTTTTTTTTTTTAAAGTTCCCATACTGGTGTGGCAGCGATGGCGGTGTGAGAGCAGTGTGAGCGTGCCAGCTGTGTCGCAGTCTAGACACGCAGGTACACATGATGTGCTCACGCCCTGTCATCTGACAGGCCTTCAGGTAGCAGAGATGTGTATCTCCTCAGTGAGTTTCAATAAACGAGGTGCTAAAGCTGTGAAGTACCAAGCACTTCCTACCCACCCACTTCTTAGTCACGTTAAGCCCTAAATCTCTCTGAATGTGTGTTTCTTTGCTGGGAGAATATTTAGGTTCTATTTTAAATCTTTTCTCTTTTACAGCTGCACAATTTAGTTCAGTTGCTTTAACTATAAAGCTGTTTCTCAGAGACCAAGAATAATAATGTAAAAAACTATAAAGTCAATTTAAGATCTGGTGATGATCAACCAGCTTCAAGCAACTCATCAGTGTTGCAGATGGTCTCATTTTCAGACATAGTTAGCGACGGTTGGGACACTTGGAGAAGTCAGCTCAGTTTTCAGATGGTCCCTTCAGTCTTCTCATACATTTCCTTGGCTTTTTTATTCTTCTCTTCACTCCTTTTACATCTCTGCTCCTCCCTGTTCTTTCTCCTGTTCTCACATGGCTTTCTTCTGTCCTCTTTTCCTGCTAACGCTGTTGGCTGCTGCCACAGCAGAAGCGGATCCAAACATTTTCTGTGTCACCCCCTCCAGGAATGCGTAGTCTAAGGCCCAAGAGCTGAGGAGGGAGAGCGTCACACTACAGCCACCTTTTAGTCATTAGCCCAGCCCTGGTGGGTTTGGATTCCTCTAACCACAGGCTTGATCCTCTGTGCCCCTGAAGTCTATTTACAACGTGTTTAATAATTTCCACCAGCTGGCCCTTATTGAGAGTGTCACTCAACATTTATGTAACAATCTCATGTATCAAATAACATGGCAAAAAACTCCATCCTAACCAACTTTATTGTTTTTGGGCTGATAAATTTTTGTTTTTAATTAACAGGCATTTGTTGTCAGCAGTTCTCCTCTGGAGGTTCTCAAAACCCTGTTGGGAAAGAGCATTCAAACCTCCTTCCTCCCCAGCAGACACCAGTGCTGAAACACAGCGTTTGAAGGTCACTTTTCACTTCTGGGATCAACAACCTGGAAACAAAGGACTGCAATTAAAGTTAAAGTCCCACATGGTTTAAAAAATAATTGTGAACGTTTTCGAAACCTGACATTTCAACTGGGAATGTAGTTGATTTAATAACAACAAAAAAGCAACAATCACATGAGGACGCTGCAGTCATATGATTTTTTGCATAGTCAGTCACAGCCTTGACTTTGATTTATGCTCCCTCTCCTTTCTACCAGATAATGAGGGCTTAGTTTAAACAAGCCTGGTATCCCTAAGGCTATGCCTTCACCCTTTTCCTTGGCTGGCAGTAGGAGGGAGGGTTGGCTCCAGCCAGGAGGGTGCTGGAGCACGGAGTCTACATATGCAAGATGCACAGGACTGGACATCAGAGCCTGCCTTACTGAGAGAAATGCTGGCTGGGGCACTCTTGGTAGTGACAGTAACTGACACAGCTGATAGAAAGTGCTAGAAAAATGGAAGAAACTAAGAACAAATTAAAAAGAAGTTAAAGTAATAAGTAGTCACAGTTCTAATATCTCCTTCCATTAGGCAATCTCTTCATTCTGTTGACGTTGCCTTGGACTTACAGACTTCCACCTGCCCTACCCAAAATAAAAATGCTTTAGCGTTGCACAACTTGCTGGCTTCTGGCTGGCCAGTGCCTCACTTGCCAGTGCTGTACTTTGGGATCACTGGAACCACTTGTCTTGAGGATCATACTTGCTTCTATGCCAGGTCCTCTCACCCAAGCTGCTGCTTCTCTGCGAACAAAACCCAGACACTTCACAAGGCTGCCAGGGCGGCCACGAACTTCAGTTGCTGGACTGCCTGCAGAAGAACACCTGGGCTGGTGAAGCACATTGAACATGAATTTAAACCACTAAGTGCAGTGTTTGCCAATCTGCCTCTATTGCTCTACTCCTCTTGAGCCATTGGTTATACCTCATTATTAGGTTGGGCAGCAGGGTCTGGTTTCCCTCTATTTCCACACACCACGAAGTATACACAAAGAACTTGTCTATGTGCACGTCGTGGCAAGTTGTGAGCTAGACATTAACTGGCCATCAGTACATATAGTCTGTTACTGCACCTCTAACCGTGGCCACGTCGTATTGTGCGACCACAGTCGGATGGAACACACAAGTGCCCGCTAAATGTTTAAATAACGTTTGCCTTAACGATCAACTCTGATCAGGAGCCAAGTCCAGAGAGGTGTTAGAATTGGCCGGTCTCCATTTAGTTCACAGTTGTTGCCCAGAGTGTTGGGAAAGACGCGTGGTTAAGTAGCAATGGGTCCACCAAGTGCAGCGAGCTGTTGCAGTAACACTTGCAAATCAGGCCGGGGCAAGAGTTAATTTGGATTTCTGGAAGTAAATGTTCCTAATTTAAAAGCAAATTAAGTACAAAAATTGATCATGGTGCAAAACTAGTATACAAATGCCTGTGAGGGAAATGGTGTGGCTCTGAACAGGTCTCTCAGAAATCCCAGGGAATGCTGAAAGCAAAGGGAGTGAGTCATAAGCACATGAGCTGAAAGAAGCTGAAGACAAAATCATGCATCTCTGCTTAATTCCATCACATGATGAGTCCTGGGGCCCTTCATTTAATCGGAGAGCAGAGCAGCGGAGAAACTTCATTCTCACTTCTCAGTGGGGACCGGAGGAGCTATCGTGTGCGGGCACTGGGCACCCTCTGCTCCTCCCTGCACACTGAGCCCACGCAGGGTCCCCAGCACCATGAGCAGTGTTCGCCGCCACCTCGGATTCCTCCTCCTGGCCGAAGCGGTGCTTTGTGCTGCTGCCACACGTGAGTGCTTCCTTCACCCCCCTCCTCTCTCCCTGCCTCCATGGGTTCCTCATCCCCACCCAGGGCAGTAAAAGCGGCTGCCGGCTGCAGGTGCAGCAGTTGCTGGAGCTGTGCTTTGGGAACCAGAAGGTGACAGCTTGCTCCACCTCAGGGTTGCCTGGCTCTGGGTAGAAATGTCACCCAAGCTGGAGAAATATGCCGAGAGCTGTTCTGTTATCTATGTCCTGTGCTCCACCAGAGCTATGCCTGAGCTCAGTTCAACAAATACCTGACAATATTTCCCCAGCTCAAGTATGGCTAAAAAGGCAGAGGCAGAATGGGTTTCTCCCAGTTTGCTCAGCTCAGCTGTAGCTGGGAGAGGCCAGGTCAGAGGCAGTGCTCCCCACCAGGACACCCAGGTCTGGGGATCCCCAGCCTCAGGGAGACCAGTCAAGGAATTAGATCCTTGAGCCAGAGTGGGCAGGCACTGGGCTGGTTCTCTGCTTCTTTCCGGGCTCTCAGTTGGACTTAAGTCTTGGGTTGACTCCCTGAGCTCAGGGCTGGGAACCCAGAAATGGGATTTTAGTCTTAAATTCCAGAATCTACAGTGAGAAAACTGGCAACCTTAACAGCTGAGGTCTAGCTGAGCATCCACCTAGCCTCGAAACTGTCTCTAATGAGAAACAGTAATGGATGTATAACTGGGCAAGTGTATACTGGTATTTACTCAGGACACTTTTCCAGCTTCTGATGATTTATAGCACCAGAACTGCCTCTGTCAGATGCAGAGTCATTGTATTTAACAGGTTTTACTGGACTTTTCTTCCATCTGTTCATGCACTTGGGTTTTGACTGCAACCCATGTAAATTTTTGGCACATGCAACATCCTGCCAGCAAGAAATTCCACACCTTACCTGTGCCTTACATGAAGAAATATCTTGTATGTGCTTAGAACTTGTTTAATTTGATTCTCCTTAACTTTTGTACTTTCAGAAATAGTGACAAAATGCTTCTTCCTCCATGCTGCTAGTGATTCTGTTTTTATGTCCTCTTCTGCTGCCTCTTCTCCAGGCTCAAGACAGAGTCTATTTGGAAACACTTCTATCCCTTTGTAGCATCCTGGCCACCTTTCTCTGTATTTGTTCAGTTCTCTTCTACCCTGCTCGAGCTGCAGAGAACAGAGCAGTATACAGTACTCAAGACATGAATGCACATGGAATTATACAATGCTGTAATGACATTTTCCTCTTCGTTCTCAGCCTAGCCTGTTCCTAGTTTTTCCGCTACCAACAAGCACTGTAAAGCTACAAGATCTCATTTCTGAGTGGCAGTATCTAGGTTAGAGCCCCTTGTTCTGTAAGTAAAGTTACATTTAACTATGCTGAATTTCATATAGTTTTATTCTTGAGTCATTGAGTGTCCTAGAGTCCTCCCTCTGCTGCTTTAAGACTGTCTTCAGGAGATTAAAGAACTTTACTACTTACCTGTTTTCCAGATAATGAACATTTTAAATTATTTCAACAATAGAGAAAACTGGCCACTTATTCATGACTTTTGGTTCATATATCCTAACCAATTATTCATTCCTGTCAAATCCTTCGTTCTTATCCCATGGTAACTCAGTTCCTTTACATGCCTTCAGTGAGGGACCTCATCAAATGCTGGCTGGAACTCAAGCAGACTAGAACAAGCAGGTCAGCCTTATTCCCATGCTCTCTGGCTCCCTCGGTGAAACTCAAATATATTTGTGAGGAATGCACTCCTTTTACGGCATATCATATGCATCCACTCTATCTGCTAATTCTGTTCTTCACTGCTCTTTCTACCAGCTTCTCCAGTTTGAGCCTCAATTTTTTTTTTTTAATCCTCTAAATCTTCCCTGGAAGTGTTTTTTAAAACTGTCACCACATTTGCCAACTTTTGTTTCTCGGCCACCGAAGCAAGATGTTACATGCTATAGTTAATAGCTCATTTATTTCGCTCTTGAATAACTTCCATACTATTTGAGCCATCCTATCTAGACAAGTTCTTCATTTTGTTGACTTGAGCTTTTTTTAATTTTTTTTGGTGCCAAAACACTTCATTTTGAGAGAGATTCCCCATCGTTGTAAAGAAAAACTCTGGCACAGAAACCTATTATGCTCCTCCTTCGTGAATGAAAATGTAAACTGATGTACTTGACTTTGGGGCTACCCCTTTTTCTTCCTTCAATGCTTCTTTTGTATCTACATCGTCTTTTGGCCCTACAGACTTTTCTGGTAAGCTTTCCACTACTTTAGTACTTGAAAAAGAGATTAATTAGCAGTTTATATGTTTTTGCAAGTTATTCCTCAAATTTGTTTTTGTCCTGCTTTATAGTGTTTCTGTCTGTAACTGTAGACAGTTTAGTTATTTTCTTCTTCTTAGCTTGGCCATAACATCAGCTTTTTTACTTCTGAAACATTTGCATCCTCTTTAGCCGGCTCATCTTTTTATTGCTATGTTCTAACATTTGCTTTTGTTCTAACTTTCATGGCTAACACACTATCACATGAAATGCTGAACTTCTTGTCTTTGCTACGTTTTTCACCAAAATGAAAACCAGAATGAGAAAGAGAGTCAATCAGAGTATAAGAGCTTTTCTCCGATGATCACCTCACCAAAACTATTACAGTAATCATTTCCTTGGAGTGTAATGTTACTCTATTTTGAACTGAATTGCTCTAATTTTAGTTATGATCAACATCTGTTCTTGAGTGTTTCTCATTGTTAAAAAAGAAATACATTAAAGCTTTTTGTTCCTTTAAATTCAACAACTGAAAATCTTCAGTTCCATATGTTAGAGAAACTAATGCTGAAGTCTTTGCTCATCTGAAAAAACCATCTTTGTCTTGTCCTGAAGCTTGTGAAATGTTTTATATTTGATTGAAATAAACAAAGCACATCAGGGAGGCACAGAAATGCCTAAGGAGCTTGTGATTTAAGAAGCAGTGACCACAGTTATTACCAAAGCTAGACAAGAAAATGACTTTTAGATTCAAGGATTGTTATTGAAAATTCAAAATTAAAAGCATTTATAAAATTAAAGTGTTCCAGCTGTTTTTGATGAATTGAGCATTTTGGGGGAAAAAAGATAGAAATGTTTTGATCTGACAAAATCAAAACATTTTTATTCATGAAATAGTTTTTAGATAAAATCAAAGAGAATGGGAAAAAAAATAGGAAAAATTCCTAGACACTTACTTTCTAATAGGATGACACATTAAATTTCTTGACATAAAACATAATTTAACTTGATAAGCCCTTGTGAAATACTTTAATAGTTGCTAATCTATTTTTTTCCTAAGAAAAGTTTCTGAAGGATATTACCCAACTCTACCTCTGACCAAGACTGAAAACAATACATACAGCATGTGTTACAGGCCATTAAGTAAATACCAGTCATGATGTTATGTTTGCTCACATCAAAATATATTAAATCTGCAGGAAAGCCTTGATTCAAGAGATTTAAGTGAGACTGCAGGGAGTTCCTGTAGGGCAAAAGACCGCAGGAGAACATGCCTCTGAGTGAAAAATCTGTTGTTTTCCTCGAATCTTTCGGTCCTCAAGACTCAAGAGATCAGGTCAAGAGCTATCAGCATCAGTTCAGAATGACCATTGAGATGGGACTGGTCAAGGGATGTCCTTCCTGCCCAGCAGCAATCTCACTTGGCAATAAAACATCAAGGGAAAGCAGCTCCTGTTTCTTCTTCAGTGCTGTTTCTCTGGTTCTCCCTTGCAGTAAAAGAAGGAGTCATATGCCCGTAAAGATTGTGCTTAGACTGGCTACACCTGCTGTGTGCCTTTTCCAAAAGCCAGAGGAATTCCACCATGGTTACGTTACAGCACACAGGGCCATTCCTGCCCTTCTTGCAGGTCTCTGCATTTTCCTTAAAAACATCCAGCTCTTTGTTGCACGTCAGTATAAATCTCAGAAGCATTTAGCATCAGCTACCTTTAAAATAAAGCCATGAAAAGCTGAAGAAACCCTAACTCCCTTGATGTTGTGACACGCCCAGCAGATACCTGATTAACATAACAGAGTTGTTTAAAGCCCCCAGGCTTTAATGGAGCTCTGCTCATGAGCCAACTTACAAACTTATTTTTATGGCATCCTACAGTGGTTGACATGTTCCTACAGGTTACTTGGATACTTACTTTGCTTTTCATTATGTGTACTTTGTGACAGAAAGTGGGATCCTAGAAGGCCTGGGAAAAGTTTGAGCCCATCATTTGTAGTAATATGAGAAGAAAGAGGTTATTAAAATTATTAAATATCTGAGTCATTTTAAAGTAATCAGCATGAAGCTAATCTGTTTTTGTTGTTATATTACAAACACATTGTATTTACTATTCAGCTCTAAATTTCCTTTTCTGGAAATACCAGCTTCTGTTACAATTGGTTCCACCCCTCCCACCCAAACCACCAGCCAACTCCCCAAAGCTTCACTGGGTCAAAATTAATTCTTGGCATAACTTCTACTAGAGCCACTAGGAGATTTATTACCAGGCAAGCATGAAGCAGCCAGCAATCAAGCAACCTCTGTACGACTAGCGTGTTCGTTGCAGGGTAACATCTATTCATACAAACAATTACTCCGATACGGTCAAAGTGTTGTAAAACTTATTATTCTTTCTCTGAAAAGCTTGCAATAGTGCAAGTGGGAAAATGTCAGTTTGTCAACGGTAGAATTGTCTTTATGTTGGTTATAATTCATGTGTTTATAGCTGCAACGATAACATTCTGTAACTTTCTACTGGCAAAGAGTTTTCTAATCAGTACAGAATACAGTTGTATTAAGAAAGCTGTTCAGCACAATGTCTTTATATCTGTGGTAGGGAAAACGCTATTACATTGCATGTTTGTTTTGCTCTGTAGGGTTTCAAGATGTGCTGAGCCATGGAACAACTCCTCCTGTCACATCCTACAAGAAACTACAGGGCTGGTCTAGTGATCAAAATAAATGGAATGAAAAGCTTTATCCTTTCTGGGAAGAAGGAGATCCCAGATGGAAGGACTGCTGGAAAGGTAATTGCACTTATGTAATTCAAAGCCACTGAGAAAATTGACCAAAAAATCCACCTCACTGAAGAGTGCAGATGCTATAGTGCTTTTTCATAGGCGTAATACCCACCGCTGCTGCAAGGAATAGCAAAGTAAGGACGACTGGCTTTTGATGCCATTCTTATTATGTTGTCTGGGGGAGCAGAACAGTGAGTTGTTACAGTAAATGCTTTCCCATCACTCATAGTCTAAGATATTAATACTTATTAAGAAATATTGATGGCCAGGGCTCTAGGACAATCCATTTGATTTGAAACATGCCCTAGAGTACTGGTAGCTTCAACTACTGCCTCAGTGGGGCATTACGGGCTTCAGTCTGACAATTTTGGTGAAGACCAAGGTTTATTATCACCTGGTCTGAGCTGAGGTCTAAAGGCTGTATGCTTGGGGAGAAACAAAAGTATTCTCCTTGGCAATATACTTGACCACCTGTGGGTACCAAACCACATTCTTAGCTCTAAGGAGGAAAGGATGTGGAGGGATATGATGAATCCCTCTGTTCTAAGCTGGGGTATTGATTGACTTAGGAGCACAAAACCCCTTGGAAACAGAGGAATCAAAACAGCATTTCTAATGTAAATAGTGCACAGTTGAAGGTAGCTGCTGCTCTGATGCAGCCTTTACTGCAGTGAGGACCAATTTTCTTTTCTACAGGCGGAAGGGTGACAGCCAAATTGGACACTGACAGCCCAGCACTGGTAGGATCCAACGTGACCTTTGTTGTGACGCTCCAGTTTCCCAAGTGTCAGAAAGAAGACAGTGATGGCAACATAATATACAAGAGAAACTGTACCCAGGGTAGGTAACAGCAATCTCCCTGCACTATAGGCACCTCTGACTAAGGTGAACATGTCATCAAGCTTTGAAAACATCTGAGGCACATCCTATGAACAACAGCCATGTTGCTTCTAACTGATAACTACACTCATGTGTAACCTGTAGCACACCAGTTTCTTTCCTCAGAAGATCACTGTGGTATTTTTATTGTTTTGTACCCACTGTATATAAAGACCAGGTAATTTAGATTTGCCTTTGCTATAAAATTGCCTTCCCAAACCACTGATGTTAATTTGGCTTCCTAGCAAAACAACTACTGCTTTCCAGCTCAGTCACAAGGTTGCACAGTCACACTGTTTTCTCCCAAATTCATAAAGCTGCCAATTTATAAAATTCAGATTTTATTTTTTCAATTAGGAATTGTAGAACTCACTGACCATCATCTGCATCTTGAAAAACTCTCAAGAAAGAGTAAATCTCATAGTCCCACATTTTCATAATTAAAAACAAACAAGAAAATAAATAATTTAAAAATTAAGCAATATTTTCATCAGATAATCACCTTTTTCATCTTATTTACTGTTACATGGAGCAAAAAATCTATCAGCATTCCAATGCTTGAAGCTGCTGGATCTAGGATGAAACAGGCAGTTATACATTTCTTTCTCTGAATTCTTAAGTGTTCAACAAATTTTTTCACTCATCAAAGTAATTTTCATTTCAAGGCATATCAGCAAATTTTTGTCAGTCTGAGTTCTGCTTTTTCCTCTCTAATGTTTTGTTAACTGCTGATATCCATTCTTTACTCAATATCTGTTGTTGTTTGGGGAAGGAAACTGTCTTTTTGTTATTCAGAAAGGAACTGAAATTCATGTTTAAGTTATTTAAAGGTGCCACAGAAAACTTTTCTGACCAAACAAAGTCACTTCCTCACAGTGCTTCCCCAGCTGCTAGTCTACTTCATATTTTAGACTCTTCTTGCCAAACGTTCAGGTAGCCCCACTAACTCCAGTGAAACATGTGTAGTTGACAGCAAGTTTTGGGTAAGCAAAGGAGACAATAAAAATTTGTTAAACTTCTAAATAAAATAGCACCAAGCCAGAGCAATTCAGTGTTCACATTAAAAAGCAAAGCACAATCTTAGAAAAAACAAATGTCAGTCTAAAAATACACCACTTCACCTGTTGTTTAAGTGCAGTAACTGCTGCAACTTGGGGTGTCAGGCTCCTGGTTCCCGACTTTCTGCACTTTTCTCAGTTGACCAAGAACATGTCCTATTTCTACACTTAGATCATCCAGCCTCCCAGGATCAGCAAGTCTATGTCTACAACTGGACTGAATGGAGTGACAACTGCAGCTGGGAAAACTGCACAAGCAACCACAGCCACAATGTGTTCCCTGATGGGAGACCTTTCCCTCATTATCCTGGCTGGAGAAGAAGGAACTTTGTCTACGTATTTCACACATTTGGTTAGTGCTGCAACACTTCCCTTTTGGTCTGGCTGATGCTGCAAAGCTTATATTCGTTCTGTACACTAATTAATTTGTTGAATATGTTATATTAAAAGTCCTTTAAAAAGAATTCCACTCCCTTGAGGGGAGATGCTGAATTCATTCCCCGCTTTCCAGAGAGGCCATCATCTGCTCAGTCCAGAAATAATGGATTAACAGGAGACTCTCTTAAAATCCGCATCCACAGTACTACCACTGAAGAAAATTAATTTCCTTTCAGTAGTACTCAAGATCCTTTCCTAGGAAAGCAGAGGGTCCGAGGAGGTCATCCAGATGATTTGTTGACAGCTCACTACCACTGCCACGAACTGTGTGATACTGCTCCGGCCAAAGATGCTGATTTTCAGTGTTCCCAGTTCCTGTGTATGTAACAGTTGGGCTATTCCTGACTTCGTGTGTACTCAATTAAATTGGCTAAATCAGTAAAATCTTCGGTACCAACTTGAGTAATAATAACAACGTCCCAAATTTTATGTAGAGGTGATATTATTTCCCTACCTCAATCAGCTGTTACAAAGACAAATAAGCAAATGTATACAATGGGCACTAGGGTATGAAGCAAAAGGTGTTATATCTTCTTGCTACACTGAAAACGTACAACCACAAGATCACTCAAAATGCCTAAGAGGTAACACCACCCTGATGACTTCATGTAATGTAATTGCTTTGGAAAGATGTTGGTGCAGTGGCAATTTTTTCTTAGATTAGTGAAATTTGGGACACCTTTCTGACACCTTTGAAAACGGGAAGACAATTCTAAACTATACCTGTTGTTTCAGACAATCCCATGATTCACAGACGTATTGCTTCCCTCAAAACAACCGGCAGCTCGGCTGAAGGGCAAAACACACTGTAAGTTCCTGTTCTGTTTCAGGTCAGTACTACCAAACTACTGGACGATCTTCAGCGATGTTTTCGGTCAACACAGCGAATATCACCCTGGGTGAGCACGTGATGGCAGTATCCATTTACAGGAGAGGGCACTCGGCATTTGTGCCGGTTGCAAGAGCAAGTGCCACTTATGTTGTAACAGGTGAGCGTGTGGGAATAAACTGTCATAAAATACTGGGGGTGTTTGCTGTTTAGGTGTTAAAAGAATTCAGCGCAAGCATCGTCCGGCACAAAAAGAAGACAATGGCCTGAGAAAGGTTTGTAATGTGAACGTGGAATCTCTGGTAAATTGCCTCGAGTAGCACAATTTACCTTTGTATCTAGCTCAGTGGTGACACCTCTGCTTTGCAATGAAAAGTGATTTATGAGAGGAAATGCAATCTTCCACATATGCCTGGGATTCCTCATTTGTTCCCATACTTTTCTGGGTACCTGTTTCCTACTGGTATTTGCTCCTCAGATCAGTAAATCAAATTAAAACTGAAACCCGTGTTAAAGACATTGATGTCTCACCCTCTGACTGTTGCAGTTCAGGGACTTTGGAGCTGCTTGTTATTTGCATCCAGGGTATGTATGCTTTATTTACTTACTTTTTCTTTTTCCCCCTCCAGACAAAATTCCAATATTTGTGAGTATGTTCCAAAAACATGACCGCAACATCTCAGACTCCATTTTCATCAAAGACTCACCAATCACCTTTGATGTGAAGATCCATGATCCCAGCTACTATCTTAATAATTCTGCCATCTCCTACAAGTGGACCTTTGGAGATGGAAGTGGCTTATTTGTAGTCAGCGGCCCCACTACATCTCACACCTATACTCTGCAAGGAAACTTCACTCTGAATGTAACTGTCCAAGCCATTATACCTGTCCCCTGCAGGCCAGTGACACCCACTGCACCACTGCCCACCTCAGCAGGTAAGAGTTTCTCGAACAACAGTGTCATTAGGAGCTGTGGTAAAACTCTACATCCTGGTATTTTAAGTTTGTATCTTTTGAAGTTTTACTGTCATTGATGAAAGAGCTGCAAGGCTCTGCAAACCCTCTATAAATTGGTTTAGAGACAGAATCAATAAGCGTTAATTATTCTATGATTCTACGGTAAGAATCACACACACAACGCATTACACACAGCAACAGCATACAAAGGCTTTCAGGTGGACAAGCAGTACATATAAATTTGTTTTTATACCCTCTGTCATGCCAGGACAACTGGCTTCAGTATTGCCTACTCATGGCCATCTTCTGAGGCAAGATGTAAATTTTAAGCGAGAAAGAGGTATTTCAGAACACTTTTACAGCTAGTTCTTTTCTGGTTGTCATTAATTTCCACCCAAAATTAAATAAGAGTGGTTTGAACTAGAAAAAAAAACTTACTCATATTCCAAAATATGGGATTTCCACATGGCATCGACCTAGAATGGCTTTCCCACTTTAAATTTATGCACTATAGTATTTCAGAATAACTTTCATTATGTTCAGCATTAGTTTATTATCTCAGACAGTTTTAAGGACTGCAAAAGGCCTGCAGTTTCAGCCTCGGTAGATATAATACTGCTACTATTAAATTGTAAATGCAGCAATATTTTTCAAATTTCAGAATTAATATGTGTTTTTACGAAAATATTGAGTGAGAATGAAAAATTAAAAGAAAGATATAATTTTCACCACTTCCCCTCTTCATTTTTTCACTAGCTGTAACATAGAGCAATGGGAAAATACCTACTTTTAAAGAGAGCAGTTTAAATCTTTCATTTGCCTTTGGATTTCTTCTATAATTGAATTGGGAATTTTAAATGTTTAATTATATCAAAACCTTGCAGTCTCACTTTTATTTCACAGAGAAGGGTGACTAGCAAGGTGGCTTTTAGAGTGAGGCTACCCAGGCCACTCCAGGGTTCTACAGCTGAGCACATGTGTTTTCTTTAAGGCTTATTACCGTGATCCCATACAGATTTATACATGACTGCGCAGCTGCAAACCAAAGTCACTAATGACCTGTGTAAAGAATGCACCTGAAACACACGGCCGTGCTCAGAATACCTCTAAGCAGAACTTGTTCTAAAACTGTGCATCTATTCTTTCTCCCTCGACACAACAGTAACGACAGGAGCAACTTCTGACTCTTCCACCGCTGTCGAGTCTATGGAAGACAACCCTGATGGAGGCTGCCACATTTACAGATATGGATACAATAGAAATAGTATCTCTGTTGTAGGTAAGAACGTGGGTCAACACCCGACGGAGAGGAACGGGGCTAATGTTCAACAATGTATGGTAGAGAGAACATTTATTCAGGCTCCCTTTTATCAAATACATAAGATCCACAATAGACCCTTGTCTTGGACCTACCTGATGTTTTCCAAGATTAATGTACAGCCAGCCAACTGGCTGACTTTGGTTTATGTGCTCTGTCAGGACCTAGAGGCAGAGGTTATGGCCCTTTGTTTTCAGACTCCCGAGGCTGGGCCTTGGTCTGGATGCCTGCTGATGGCTGTCCCCATGCTACATGTGATGTTTCCAGACACTCAGGCTGAAGAGTGGCTGGTGGGGATGTGCGCTGTATCACTGCTTCCTATACCATCAGCCTCTGAGCCTGCCACGCCTGAAGCATATTGGCCTGAAGGGGGGGTCACATAAGATTGAATTGACCTTGGTGTGCAATTCATAGGTAGTGGGATGGGGTAGTAATTCAGTAAAATAAATAAGTAAATAATAGTAATGGAAAAACAAAACAGAGCAGAAAGGAGCAGCCTCACAGGGAAAGCACTGGAAAATCTCTCAGCTTTCAAACCCTTCAAGAGGACTGCTAAGGGAGGGAGGAGGTTATGGAAAACAAGACCTGAACTGAGCATCAGCCAAACACTTGAGGTTCTGTACACACAGACTTCAGACCTTGACATGTATCCTACCACTGACATCTGCTTCCTCTCCCAGAGGGAATCCTTGAGGTAAACATTATTCAGATGACAAGCATCCAGATGACAGAAAGTCAAGCTGAAAACGCACTTGTTGACTTTGTTGTTACCTGCCAAGGGAGGTAAGTGTGTGAATGAAACTGTCAGTCTTCCCTCTTTAAAAATAATTAGGTGCTGGAACGCTGTCTACACTTAGATGCAGCTGCACGAACAAAAATTAGGAACTGCAATGTTTCTATTTCTTGACTAGAACTAACAATAATACAAGTCTCATTTGTAAACTATGTCAACAGAGGTTACTGCCAGGCTCTTAGGATTCAGAACAAATGTCAAGCCTCAACAAAAATAAGAGAACTAGATAGCAGGGAGAAACAATTCTATATTCTCCTGGCCAAGAGAAGATTTCAGCACTTACTGTAAAATGGGAAGCAGTCTACTGAAATTGGAAGGAAACCGTTTCTTTTTGGCCATGATTTTTTGCCACTTACAGCAAGTGTGTGTGTCCAAGCAATTTCTTGGATAGGAAAACATTGCACTAATATTCCTAGCTCCTAGAAGGGGATTAGAGTTGAGAGGACTGGGAACTACAAGAATCGCCTCTGTAATGCAACCGGAAAACAATTAACCTCTCTTAAGTGCGTGTTTACTTTTTCAGCACATGATACTACATGTAAGAATCTGTATTCCTTTCTTAATGATATGTATTAAAGGTAACAGACTTTATAAGCTGACTTGAGGCAGGTAGTTCTATGATCACCATAAAACGTTAAATGATATGTTAAACAAGCAGAAAATTTTGTAGATTGTATGTATGCATTTTATATACATGTGTATATATATGTACAGGTATGTATATGTCGTGTATTAATAAAACACTCCTAAATCACAGTAGTACCACTGATTTCAGTAAACAGGCACCAGCATAAACACAGGGCACGAACTGGGTCAACAGGACTCCACAAAAAGCAACGTGTTCTCTCTTCCCATTCCAGCCTCCCCACAGATGTCTGCACAGTAGTTTCCGACCCCACGTGCCAGGTGTCCAAGAGCATGGTATGTGACCCCATCATGGTAACTGATGAATGCTTACTCACCGTCAGGAGAGCTTTTGAGGAACCTGGAACATACTGTATAAACATCACCTTGGGGGATGACACAAGCCAAGCCCTTGCCAGCGCGCTGATTTCTGTAAATGGAGGTGAGTCCACACAGAGCAGATGTGGGTCATCTGTGAATAGATTCTCCCTGTGGTCGTTTCCCTGCAGGGAGAGGAGAGCACAGGGATTTGTATGGGGTTTTGATTATGCCTGGAGGCCTCAGCCAAGACTGTGCCAGCTTCTGTAAGGGTTGATGCAAAGAAAAAAGATGATTCCTTCCCTATAGGTATTTTAGACGTTAGAACTTGGTTTGATTTATGTTTGCAATCCAATTATACAAACCCTTCTGTACCACAGAATATGAACAGTTCTTAAGTCACAATACATTTTTCCACAGATTAACTCTGTTGGTCAGAGAATCAGGAGGGGGACATGCCAGCCAGCCTACTCCACACATGGAGACATTGGAGAAACAGAATGGAATTCAGCTAACTTGAGACAGAATAAAGTCTGCAACTGAGCTGGCTGCACTGAGCCATCTTTGTAGCCCATTGACCTTGACCAGGTTTCTGTTTCTACATGAGGATAAGATGAATCAGGTTCTGGAAAGGTCTGTGTAACATTCATTGGCTACAGAGTGCACCCAGGCAGACTATTTCAGAACAGCTTGCTTACCTTGGGTCAGATGAGTATTGCTCTCTTGCTCATGGTTATTCAAGCAGTCTTTGACAGAACCAGATATTAAACTCAGCCCCAATTAGAGGTCTACATGATCAGGGTGTCTCTCTGCTCCCACTCCATTGCCCTCCTGACCTCCCACTACAATGTCCTAGTGACTCTTCTGAACTCTTTAATTACTAACAGCCAAGCAACTGACCCTTTGTGGTCATTTGCAACCACAAAAAAAAAAAAAAAGTTATTTTTGACTGACTTTATTTAACCCAGGTACAGATTTAGCTGTACCTGAATCAGTTCATGATGACTAAGGCACAATGCCCGACCTCTAGGCGCATTCTGGCTCCTAAAGATGAAAATAATCAAATCTGCATTTACAGCGGCTAACTTTAGCCCAACAAATGGTTGTAAACAGTTGTAATGATTTGGCTTCATCATCACATATGATGGAATTAGGAGTAGAGGTGAGTGAAATGGTTGATGGCAAACCAAAAGGCAGAGTTCAACGACAGGCAGAGCCCAAAGTTATTTTCCCAGAATGAGCATGTTAACAAATCAGAGCCCTCAGCTCTTGGATAAGGCAAAGAAGCCTAAATCCGTTAAGCTCTCAGCCACACGCTTCCATCTTAGCATATGGTACTGCAACAAACAATTACATTTAAGAAACTCCATTTATATCCCCTCTTCCCCTGATCACCATCCCTAAGAGAAAGCTGAAGCTGATTCTAACAGTAAAGCTTATAAAGACATGGCATCTCTTGTACTCTCAGTGTAAAGGTTTCCCTAGCATGGCAATAGACAAGGAGCAAATTACCCTCACCTCGTGGGGTGCCAGCAAGACCCTCCATTCCCTTCCCCTCCCTGTTGGAAGGGCAACCATGTGGCCCAGGAACATGGCTCTCATGAGAAAACTGGCAAAGTCCAACTCACACTGGGGTGTAATTGAGAATTTAACCAATTAGGATGTGAAAGCACTATCTTCTGCCAAAGTCACTGATCTCCGATGCTTAGCCTATTAGGAATGTGTACTTCAATCTGCACAGCAATCAAGTGAAAATGATGTTTTCTGTAGAAAATCTATCTCACTGTAAAAACAAGGCTAACTTTTAACCAAACTATTTTCTGAACTCTAGGATCATCATCAGGAACAACTGAAGGTGTCTTTATCTTCCTTGGTTTGTTGGCAGTGTTTGCCGCCATTGGGGCTTTTGTTCTTTACAAGTAAGTTTCTACTTCCTAGGCTTAAAATCAGTTCAAGGAGCTGTCAAAAATATTAGCTTAAATTAACAAAACCAAAAATTTAAATTTTCATGAGCTGTACTTTTGTTTCTTTTTTGTTGTTGCTCACAAATAATCTGGCAAATTAATATTCAAGAAAGTGAGATTACAGACTTAAACCACAATTAATATTCAAGAAAATGAGATTACTGACTTAAACCACAAAACAACTGGAAAATATGAAAATGTTAAAGACTTTCATAGAAAATTACATTCTGTGCTCATAAGTCCCAACAGCAATATATAAGGCCTGGGAACTGCATGTAAGCAGTAAGCAAACTCAAGCTGCACGATGTTATTTATATATGCAGCAAACCCTAACAAACAGAAATTTAATTTCGCTGTAAAACTCCTACAAGAAGAGTTTACAAATGACTGACAGATCAAGAATTAATCATCAACCTTCTACATTGTTTAACTGACAAATAAATTCTTTGGCAAAAAAGTGTTGAACATGCAGGAAAGGAGTTAACAGAAGCATGTGTTACTGCATTATTAGCATGGATGTTTCTCATGAAGCTTTAAGACTGCACCAAGACTCCTGAGTCAAGGGCATGCTCTTGGTGGTGAGAAACAAACACCTCTGCAGAGCCACAGCGCACCGCTGAGCAATGGAGCCTTCTCATTAACCAGTCATCCCTAATGACCTATGGCCATTACCCATTAGATGGGATTGAAGAGGGAAGGGGGACAGAGAATATATGTTACAAATAGATGATGGATTCTCTTCTGCACTGGTCACATGTTTAAATGTCTTTCAGCAACTAACTGTGCACATTCCTTGCAGGAGATACAAGCAATACAAGCCTATCGAGAGAAGCACAGGACAAGCAGAGAACCAGGAGGGACTAACTGCTTACTTCAGCAATTTCAAAGCAATTTTCTTCCCTCATAGCACTGAGAGAAATCCTCTGCTTAAAAGCAAACCAGGCATTGTTTAAGCCTTTAGTCTATCCTTGACTATTACATTATATACAGGACTCATATCTGAACTGGGGTTGTCTTGCTGTTACAAAAAAAAAAGACAGGGGGTAAGGTGAAAGCAGATATAGATGGGATGATAACTTTTGGGGGCTTGGTGCAATTAGAAATATTAATATAGTCCTTCATAGAAAAAAAAATGTGGTAGTTTTGAGCATTTGCTGTTCTTGATAGTGATCTAGGATACACTCTTCTGAATAACAAACACACCTGGGTTTTCTTGCTTCAAGGTTAACTACTTGCAAAACTAATCAGATTCGCAATCTGGAGGGGAAAAAAAAAGGTCAATTAAAAAACCAAATCAAACCAACAAAAAATTGTAAATCCTTAGTCTTAAATAGACAGTCCAATATAGTTGCTTACTGCCTTAGCAGGATTCATGCCTTTGCTAGAAAGAAAGACACGGGGGGCTGGCACATATTATGTCTGTAGAATGGAACGTGCCGTGGCCGGTTCCCAGGCATCGGTACTGAACTGCTGATGCTGTCACCCATCAAGCAAACCCCAGATTCTGGGAACCACCAGAGGCCTTCTTCCCCAGCAGGAGTTTGGCAGCAGCCGCCCTGTTCTGCAGGGGTCAATAGCACAGATGCAGCCCATTACATGCCAGTTGTCCTCCAGGCAAGAAAGGGCTGGACACGTTTAGTTTCCTACTGGACATGGCTACCAGTGCACGAGCCTTACTGTAAACTAGACCACAGCCACCACAGCAACAAGATTGATGAGGCCCATCTGCTTGGCTTTCCCTGTTGAAACTTTTACTCTGAGTCCCATGTAAAATCTTGAGATGAAATCGCTGATGTCTCTTTGGTTTCTGCTGGTCTTGAAACACTGGACTGGTACCACCACTCCCCAGGGGGCAGATAAGTGCTCCATGGACAAGGGTCAGCAGAACAAGGGTCATGGCAGGAAGGGGTAGCATTCAATTCCCTTTTCCCCTTCTCTTTTCATTCCTCTCTCTCCTTCAGTAATGATACATTAATTTCTGCTTGCTCCTCCATCCCTCTGTCTTTGACCACTTTTGATCACATTTATTTGATTAAAATAAATGAAAAAATGAAAACCCCAACCCAACTAAAGCACTATGCTCTGGTTTCTGCTCTCGCACGATGCAGCTTAGAAAGTGCAAACTTCTGCAAGAAAACCGACCAAAAAATGCTTTAGATGGTTCATTTTCCATAAGAGCCTTTCTGTTAATATGGAAGTTCATAAACAAAGTGAAATTAACTTTGAGTTGGGGGCTGGGCAAATAACTTCACACGATCCATTTCCAAGCACTGAATTCTTTGAAGATCTGTATTTTAATATATTTAGCTTATATGCTTTCTTATATGTGACATCCCATTCTCTAACGATAACTGGGCACCTAAAACTATTCTCTGACTTAAACAAAAACCACATTTCCTGCAAAAATCACCATCTGAATGTTACATCCTCTGTTATCAGTCAGACTGCTGACAGGAAGAACTGTAATTCATATTTCTTGCTCTGGCTTGAGGCAGGACAGGGGTTTACTCAAAAGCCTGTAAGGCACCATGGAAAAATACAGTCTGTTACAGCTATAATGCCCAGGAACAGTGACGACACCAGCTACCACTGACCTAGGTTATATGCAGGAAGCATCTTGTTTCAGCAAAAATACTGCATGGTAGGAGCTCAGAGACATCTTAGGGTTTTGCATAGAAACCAACTTTGGGGCATAATTTAAGAACTTTTTTTTTTTTAATCTTATAAGTAAAATATAAAGAATCGCTTGCGCTATCTTCCTTTAAATATCATTGTCAGAATATTAATTTTTTATAATTTGATCTTGCCTTTTCAGCTGTAACTTCCATTTAATATATCTTTACTTTTATACAATGGAATCTAACTGCTGCCTTGACAAATAAACCGTCTAATGATTTTAAAGAGTATATTTCTTGTCTCAGAGAGAGATACTGTCAGGTAAGCAACTGGATGAGCTGTCTAATTACTGAGCAAAACAGTACCTACCTCCAGAAAACACAAGTGGATTTGCCTTAGTCTTAGCTCACTTAAGCACATCTGGTACTAGTCTCAGTCTACTTAAGCACATCTGGTACCACCGTTGGTTGTCTAGTAGTTTTTCCAGGCTCCCTTCAAGTGTACTCAGAGTATTGGCACCCCAAACTGAGCGGCAAGGAGAATTCCTTAATAAGCAGATGACAGTTCTTCCAGATGAGGAACCCAATTTCAGAACAGATCAGGATACAAAGGAACTTTATGTCGTCCAAAAGCAAGAACAGCTGACAAACAACAGATTCGTGAATGTCAGCAAATGTTACAAGAGAGGTTTGAGGCATCCCCTTTGGAGAAATCAAAAAGAATGACATAAACATAAATGTAGATCATCTTTAGAAACAACATCTTTTCAACTATGTCATCAAAAAAATTGAAAATGGCTGGGTAACAAGTTTGATAAAAATTACTTCAAAAAAAAATGTATTATTTCAAACCACTTGTTTTGCTCCTCCTCCCTTTTCTTCTTGAACACTTACTATAGCACACAATTAAGAGAGTTATCAGACATAACATTTATTTCTTACCAGAAGTAGTTCTAAGCTGAAACTAAGGCTAAAACACACCAGCCCCTGAAGGAATTGTAAAGGAATCAAACTAAACTTTGCAAGAGACATCCCGACACTATTAGTACAAGTGACCATCTCCAGCGTTGCACCGCATCGCAGAATTCCCTTTAAAGCTAGAGCTTTTATTGCTACTGGTCTTTGTAATTCACAAGGTTATGCCTTTTAATACCATTGTTTTACCATCAGACTCAGGGAGGGTGGGAAAAATCAGTCTGCACAGCAATTCCTTTATTTTACTGTCAGGATATATGCTGACTTCTCCAGGGGAAGGGAGTGGAGGGAAATGTTTTGCTCACAAATGCTTGAACAGGCCGAGGAGATAGTTTTTTTTAACTTCTGACAGCATTCTCCCCAGCAAAAATAATCATAACAGAACTACTACCCTAAACCCAGGAATTACACAAATATAAAATACACTTTCCCGAGAAAACTGCATTAATTTCAAAATAGCTGCAGCTTTTTAGGCAGAACCATGGCCTTTAAAGGGGGGCACAAAGCTTGAACTGGGATATGTGATCAGGGTTTATATGGCAGCGCTCAGATGTTGTATCTGCTCCTTTCCGGCCCCACAATGAACCATCACGGTGGAGCCCTGGTCACTGCTGTCCAGGCCCCATCACCGTCCGGTAGCTCAGACACCCCTCAGAAAACACTGACGGGGGAAGCACCACAGGAGAAGGCGAGGCCGCGCCCCCGGCGCTCCCACCCACACACCCAAACCCCACCACCGGACTCTCCGCGGGGTTCCCCAGGGCCGAGTTCCGCCACCGGCACTGCACGGCACGGCACACCCGAGTCGCAGCCGCCGACAGAGGTGCGGGACCAGCACCCACCAGCACCCGCCACCTCAACCCGCAACCGCCGAGAGACGGCACCCGCGCACGCGCCTAACGGTCCTGCCCGATCGACAGCAGAATGCGCTAATGAGATGAGAGGGACGTCCCCGCCACTGGCCAATGGCGAGGCAGTATGTCGGGGAGGGGCGGGACCCCGTTCCGGAGCCAGGCGGCGGGTATGTGGCGGGTGCTGTCGGCGGGGCGCCGGCTGCTGCCGCTTCTCTCCGCCGCGGCGGGGGGTGCCCGCCGGCCGCAGCCGCCCCCCCGGCTATCTGGGGCTCCCCGCGGGGGCTGCTCGGCGGCGAGGAGCGCTGGAGGCGGCGGAGCTGGGGCGCTAGGGGCGACGGAGCAGCAGCGCCAGGCGGCAGGTAGGGCCCCGTGAAGGGCGGCCTAGCCCGGGGTGGGGGGAGCCGAGCTGTACCAGCCGGTCCTCTCGGTCGTGGGCCTTCTGACTTCCAGCTTGGTACTTCGGTCTGGTTCTCTCATGATTGTTAAGCTTAATCGTTCTCGAGGTGTTCTCGGAGGGCTCGCAGCGGGTGAGGGAGCCCCTGTGTCGAGCAGACCCTGCCCTGCCGGTGCGGCGCTGCTCAGGCGTCCTCAGAGCTGGTAGCTCCGCGGGCGTGAAACGCTGGTTAACGTGGTGTCAGGGGCTCAGTTGCGAGGCAGGGCGCCGGCCTGGCAGGCCCAAGCATGGTCGTGAGGCGGCAGGTCAAAGAGGCCGCTTGCCCGAAGGCACTCTACCATACCCAGCCCTGCCCTCTCCAGCTCTGAGAAGTGGTGCCCTGAGCTAAATATATTGCTCTGAGGAGAATGTAACTCTTCGGGACGTATGGAATCTCATTCTGCAGCTGCGGGAGGACTTAGTGCAGTGCAATCATCCTCACCTCGGTTGGGACCACAGGCCTCAGGGTCACGGCCTCTGTGCTGAACCATCATCGCCTCCTAAGACTTTCTGTATAGTGGGGAGTCGGTGGCTGGTGTAGACTGAGCCTGTGTGTATCCTCACAACAAGAACTGTTGTGAGGATAGTGGTGCTGAGTGTGTGTTGCTCTGATGTACGCTCGCACCAGAATTTCCCCCTGTAGATAACAGTTGTAGTGGTATGATGGCTGGTTACGGGTGTAAGCATTGTGTCCACAGAGCTGGTTTGTTGTAGCTGTTCAGCTCATCTTCTCTGGCCTGGATCTGACCATGATGTTCAGTGTAGCAGAGTGTGCCTGGGGTTGTTTAGACCATTCATTCTCTAAGTAGGCACTAGAGACTTCACATGTGGCTACCAGGCAAATATTTAACTTTTGTAACCACTGCATCTGGAGGAACTGTGGTCACTGCTAATTTTCTGCATGTGTGACCACAGCAAAAGTTGAAAGGGTGCATGAGTCCCTCATGCTCAAAGGCTTTCATTTTGCAGAGATCCGATCCAATTTTGTATCCCTATTCATGCATATAATTATATGTAGCTATTGTTCTTTCGTTTGGCTTTTTCTTTATATTGGTAAATAAAAAGTTTGGCTTTGTGCTGATGCTTGATCTGCACTAATGTTAACTTTATAGTGGCAGGCGTTCATTGCTGACAGATTCAAATTATGCCTTAAGTACGCACACAAGTCGCATCTAGCTAATTAGGGCAAATTATAAATAAACTGATTTCATGGTGTGAACAGAAGGTAGTTGTGCTAATTTACTGGTTTCTAAGCTGGCTTGCTTAAAGACTAAAGCTTTGTCTACAGTATCATAATCCTCTGGTAGAACAGCCTAGGGAAAAAGAAGTGGCTTTATTCAGTGTGAAGATAAAAAATACCTTCACAGTGCATCACAGCTCCATTTTCAATATATTAATGTCATCTACTTGAGATTTCTGAGTAATTTCATCACCATGTATTATTACAGGCCTGTTGAAGTACTTAGGTTTCATTCCTCTTAATTAAAAATATCTGATGATAACATTGGCTCTTAAGTACTAATAATAAGAAATAAGTTACCTAAAAAAAACTTTGATGTTTGCTATATCTAATGATAGAGTGTAACTTGCCAGAAGAGTGCTTAGTTCTCAACTTTGATGATTTTTAAAAATCTGCAGTTCCTGTCGCATTATCAGTGTCAAAACAAACTGAGTGAGTGGATAGCTTAGGCTATAATTCAGTTCATTGCTATTTTCTGTCTTCTTAAGGGGTTGATTTTTGCAATTAAAAAGATGAATTGCCACTGTAAAAATAATATTTTTTTTCTTTCTGTTCCAGAGACTGTTCTTCCAAAGTTCAACATTGACTTTGTTGTAGCTCTGCTGAGGCAAGAAAATGCAAAAGACATCTGTGTCATCCAGCTACCTCCAGAAATAAAATACTGTAATTATTTTATAATTGTGAGCGGATCTTCAACACGACATCTCCATGCAATGGCACATTACATGCTGAAAATGGTAAGGCAGTTCCTGCTGTACTCTCTGGGCTTTGGGGAATGGTTTTAGATATTGTGGAAGGAATTTTCCCAGGATTCCCCAGTACAGGGGTGCCAGGCAAGATGAAATTAGTTATCCTTATGTCATTTTCTCTTTAGCAGTACTACTTAAAATGTAAAGAATGTATTTTAAAAACAGACCGCTGCATTTAGGACAGTGATGACATTAACACAGTTTGGTGACTAGAACAAGAGTGATGAGAAAAGTGGATACAGGTCGTGATAACCATTTGTCTTCCATCCAGCAAGCTGCAAAGCTATTCCCACTCATTCAAAATACCTTCATCTGACCCTAAAATTTTCAGGGTCTCGGGTAGATCATAAGGCTGGAAAAAAAGATGGCATGTCATGAGGCACAGGATTCCCTCATGGGCTTACTAAAGTAAATTTCTAGTTAATGGACACTGTACAAGAGGAAAGGAAAAGCAGCAGCAGCTACAGTGATCCTTGCACAGAAATCTTGCACTGTTTGGCTTTGGTGGAATGTGAGCTTTTCAGTACAAAAATAGAGATAAGATTGAAAAATCCAGGTAGAGCTTAGGGACAAGAACCAGATTTGGGTCTGCTCGACTTCTCAAGCTAGAAGTTGTATCAGTGTGATTTGGATGTACTGAATTTAAGGGCTTAAAACACACTCTATTGCTTGGATAACTTGCTGGTCTTAAATGAGCAGCTCTCCGTGTCCCTCAGACCAGGAGAGATCAGTGAATGCCACCCACCCTGCAGAAACGTGCCCGTGCTACAACTTGTCTGCTCCCTCTGGTGGCTACAAGAGCGGCTCTTTTGCCAGGGCAGAACCTCTGGGGAGCCATGGCTTCCTCTTAAGCGTCCTGAGAAACTGGGAAGCCTGGCCAAGTACTCAGGAGTGGCTGAGCTTGCCTGGCAGCAAAAATTTGTTGGGAAAAAAGTAAGCTGAAGCTTAATCATAGAATCGCCTGGGTTGGAAGGGACCTTTCAGATCATCAAGTCCAACCATCACACTCAACTGGTCCCAGTTTGTATTTTACACAGTGAGGTATCCTGCTCACTTAATGAAGCTCCCTATTCTTCAGCGCTGTGAAGGGCTGAATGGAGGGCTCTCCATTCTTCTGCATCACAGACCCACAGAATCACAGAATGCCATGGGGTTGGAAGGGACCTCTGGAGATCATCCAGTCCAATCCCCTGCCAGAGCAGGGTCACCCAAACCAGGTCCCACAGGAACGTGTCCAGGTGGGGTTTGAATGTCTCCAGAGACAGAGACTCCCCCACCTCTCTGGGCAGCCTCTGCCTGGGCTCTGCCACCCTCACAGCAAAGAACTTCCTCCTCATGTTGAGATGGAACTTCCTGTGTTCAAGTTTGTGCCCATTTCTTTTTGTCCTCTCCCTGGGAACCCTGAAAAAAACATTCCCACAACCCCAACAGCTTCAGCTTTTCCAGCAACAGGGGCTCAATTTTCACTGCTTACAGGTACTGCTCCTCTCTGCCCACCTCTATTTCTATACCCTTAAGATATTTCTATACCCTTTCTTAAGATGTAAAGCAGAGCAGGTGCTTGGGGTGCTGCTAGGCAGCTGGCTGCCTCTACCGGTACAGTACCTCAGACGTTAGAGTAATGCAGGATTTACTCACACTAAAATGCAGAGGTGCCCGTGTGTAGCGTGACGTCCTCCTGCTTTTCTTCCAGGGGTTTGTAAATGGCAAAGTCCCAACTACTGCTTACCCTTTCCCGTCTGGTTTCATGTTAGAGGAAGGAACCAATACTTGGCTTCATTATAACCTGTTCACCGTTACGCAGCCTTTAAAGGCGAGGCTGAAGGAAACCTGTTGTGGAGATCAGCCTTTCCAAGCTCTGTCACGTAGCTGATGGCAGTGCACACAGGGCTTTTCAGTATTTTAAGCAGACTTTCAGAGAGTCTTTGACAATTACCTGCTTTTGAGGATATCTCACAGGCTGTCTTAAAGAAAGGAAGGTAAAACTAGTTCTGAATTACATTTGAAAAGTCTTCCATTCTGCTTTGCAATCTGGCGCTGTTGTCCAGCAGCCAGTATGGTATGGGAATGACCAGGAACATCGTGCATGTTGTGATAATTGCTTTCCCAGTGCAGTGCACTCATTTGCTAGGCAGCCAGGCTCTTAAACCTGGTATTTTGTGTTTTATCTCTCATGGCAGAAAGGCCTGATAGAGCCAGGCGGTTTCACTCTCTGTTTCCTTGTGGCCTTGTGCTGAAATGAATGTTGTTTGGTTTATTTTTCAACTTCAGCTTGAAAAAAGTTTCAGTATTTTTTGAGTGGCTGCTTCAACTAGAAATAAAGTAGAAATTTGAATGAAGGTGCAGTTGACTTCACTCCATTATGTTTTTTTCCTATTGATACTTCTGGTAAAGGACCGAGTAGTTTGTGGCTGGATCCAAAAGTGACAGCACTTAAGCCTCTAGTTGTCAAATTTTAGCATCCCCCATCACTTCCATCTGAGAAGAGGGTAAGCTTGGCATCTCCATTCCTGCATTCTTAACCAGTCCAGCTAAAACAACAATGAAGGGTATCTGAAAGGAAATAAAACTTTGGTAATGTCAGCTATAGGGAACCAGTAACTGTAAGACTACTTTAATGCTAAGCAAATATATTCACAGCATCACAGAACTGTCAGAGGGAAGGGACCTCTAGAGCTCATCCAGTCCAACCCCCCTGCTAAAGCAGGATTGCCCAGAGCACATCACTCAGGACAGCATCCAGGCAGGGCTTGAAAATCTCCAGAGAAGGGGACTCCACACCCTCCCTGGGCAGCCTCTTCCAGGGCTCTGTCACCCTCAGTGGAAAGAAGTTTTTCCTCGTATTTGAATGGAACTTACTCATTGTTCATCTTGAGAAAAAATAGTCACTTAAAAAATTCCTGGGTAACTGTATGGGAATTCTGAGCATTAGGATCCTAGATTTGATACTAAATCCCATTGAGAAATCTGTACTTATTGTCCAGTGCTGCCTGTGTACATTACTTTTTCTGTGCAGACCCCAGGAGTGGAACGAAGTTATCTCTAACTCATTGAAGACTGAAGACAACTCAGCAAAGTCCAAATGATCTGTTAGGTTTGAGTGCTTTTAAATAAACGTGAAGTAGTTAATTTTCTGTCCTTGCTTCTTTCAGTACAAGTATCACAAAGAAGAAAACGATCCTCATACTCAGATTGAAGGGAAAGAGACAGAGGACTGGCTGTGCATTGATTTTGGTAAATATTTGTGAATCTGACAAATAGAACAATCTGCATGAGCTCTTTATTGAAGGAGGCAACTCACTGTGAACCCCAGTTGCTGTTGAGAATTCATAATATTCTGCTGGTTTGCAATTCCTGTTGTTGTTGCTTGAACTCATTGAGATCCTAAATAAATTTTCACGAAAGATCCTTGGCACTGAGAAGAAAGCAGTAACTACTCTTCTGTGCCTAAAACAGGTCTTAATTTGAAGATAACAATGGCAGAAAGAGAAAAGCTACTTCAGTCAATTTTCTGAGGTTTCTATAAATCCCTGTTTGGGTGAGCAGAGGCTCTTTGGATGCTGCCCTAGCAGTGAGCTGTTGGATGGACTTTTCCAGGCTCCAGATCATACTGTGGCACAGGGCAAAACCTCAGTCTAGGAAACGGCGTTGAAATCTTTATTCGATGAGTGTGCAACTGTGCAAACACAAAAGACTTTGGATTCAGAAAGCATTTCTCTTTCACTGCTAGCTCTACAACCTCACCCGCCAAATTTTGTGTTTTGGCTTAAAAGAGAGCACTGGGTGGATGAGAAGGACTGGAGCCTGTGATGTTAAGCCTCTGTTGCTTTACTGTCAGTCATTTTGATAGTTGTAGCTAAAACACAATTGAAATCTAAGAGCATAACTAGAAGTGCATTAGAAGTACACTGGAATTAACATTCTCTATTACTGATTGCACAGAATGAATGAAAACCTGTAAGAAAACCTGTATTATATCAAAATCTGGACCTGTTTCATTATAATAGTCACCTCAGAAGTGTGAGCAACACACCTAAGGCAAATTACTTGGCTGTAGCTGAATGTTGTTGGTGATACAGGAAAGCTGAAAGTCCATCTATAACCTTACAACAGGGACTCTTTCAACTAAAATTTCTTTTGACTTATTCCCATCTGTCCCCTGGAAGTCATAACTTCTTTGCTTTGGAGTCTTGTGACACTGTTTTAGTTTAAACCGGAACATTGTCCCTCTCATTCTCCTGCCTGTGGTCCTGGAGTCTTTTGAAGGACCGACCAATTCCTGACTCTGTTCAGGAACTGGACTCTGCAGCTTAAGAGCCCTCCATCAGTTGATGAGTTACACGTAGCCAGAACGGGGGGTGGAAGACGTGAACTCTTTGTGCAGCTGGAAGTCCAGTCGTGCTTTGCAGTTCACGTTCGTTTACTGTGAATTTCTGTTGTGTGCAGGCAGCACAGTGATCCATTTCATGCTGCCAGAGACACGAGAGGCTTATGAATTGGAGAAACTGTGGACTCTTGGTTCCTACGATGACCAGTTAACACAGATGATTCCACAGTCGCTACCAGAAGACTTTATACTTGGACTGACTCCTTACAGCAGCAGTGACCTTCAGACAAGCTGCTGAGTGGCAGGAGAAAGGCGTGTGCTTCACAACTCTGAGAGACACCTACAGTTTCAATTACTGACTGAGCAGTCACTCCAGTTGATCGGTACAAACCAGTGCATTTATTGGATGTGCCCAGGTAATGTTCTGAACAAGGTACAAAAATGATCAGAATCATTAAGGTTGGAAGAGACCCTTAAGATGGAGTCCAACCATAAAATGTCTAAGAAGGAAACCTCTCGTGGGGGAGCTTCTTAGGGGAGTCACCGTCTCAATGGAGGGTGCAGTGAGAAGAGCGAGGCAAAGGCAGCTGCTTACCCTGAAACTCAGTCTGTAGTGTCTCTGAAAGCCCTGCCTGTAGCAGCAGCGCAAAAATACCTGAGTGCTGTGAGGAAAAACTATGTGGAATTGTACCCTTTAGAGAAGGTTACTTCTATCAAGCCCTTTGCTTCTGGTCACGCTGAGGCACATCATGTTCTGAGTTGAAGGAGGAGAGAAAACAGACTGGTGACACAGAGCATATAAAAGCCAAGAGCAGCAATGACAAATAAATGTGTCTTGACTTAACAGTAAGTCAGTTTTTCAGCCAAGGCCAAGCTGTTTCTAATAAAAATTAAAAAAAACCCCAAACCTGGAAAGCTTCAATTCCTTGTCTTCATGTTCAAACATTCAGCTCCTTCTAAGCTTACAGGTGGCTCCTCTCCTAGTGTTCTTCTCCCTAGTTTCTTGAAAAGGACACTGCTATGGCAGTGGAAACCCCAAACTCCTTTGAACGGGGCAAAAGCAGCACCTTTGGAAGTCGCCGCCCAGTGTGTTCTGGTCTAGTAACCAGTTAGAAGAGCTTCAGGGTGGTAAAAAAAAACCAGCTAGGGAAAACAAGCTGGTTTTCTCCACTATGGGACAGTGCTTTCAGCACTAGATGAAGATCTCTTTCTTCTGGAGAAGCTTGCTCTGCCATGCATCAAGAGACAGGATCCTGAGGGTAATTACCATTCTCCCCTACAGCCCCCCCCTTTCTGCATCTCATCCCTGCACAGCAGCTGCTGTTTGTAACACTCAAAGAAAGTGACCTTGTTTTTCATGCCTGTGGTTGTGTTTTTTGTGGGGAAGGGTGTGTGTTTCACTTATTTAAAAAAAAAAAAAAAACAAACAGCAAAATTCTGTAATTTCAGACTGGTCAAGTTCTCCTGCTGGGTGTAGCTTCTGTTCTTTCAGGAATAACTGCAGGAATAATTCACCTGCTCTTTGATCCAAGGCAGCAGATAGTTCTACAAATGAAGTAAAGGAGAGTTCTATGCAGTTAATTGCAGTTAGACTATGCAGATAGAACATCTTTGCCTGTGAAATAGAGGTATTGGTGGTAAATGTGACTGCAAAGAATGATTTCCAAAATGCTTCATGATACTTGGCAATAAGTAATCCACATGGGGGAAGGATAACCTTGGCTGTCTTACAGGGGTTCTAAATCAGGCATTTCCTCCTAGGAGGGAGAAGTAGGAGTAGCATTGGATCATTCCCTGAAACCATTTGCCTTTTGCTGCTGCAGATAAGTGGTACTAGATGAATAGAAGCAGGTTTGGCAAACATTACACTATTCCAGAAACCCACATCCAGGCACCAGAACCACAGTGTCCTGGCTTAAAGAGCACAGTAACAAGAGGATCCCTTGATGGTGGGATAGTCAGGAGAAGCAGTGATCAAGGTGAAACTTCTGTCATCATTTCACCAATTTCCTGCATTAATTTGAGTAACCTCATTATCAAGCAGCATTTGCATCCATGAGTTGAGCTAACATCTCTGTTACACCCAGATTCAGTGCTTAATCCACAGTTTTTCATGTTCTTCTAGAAGCCCTACACCCTAGTGCCACGTGGAGCCCATGCTGTCGGGGCACAGCGTACATGCTTCATTTGATGGGAACTCATACGAAGAGCACATGCCTTTCAAATTGCAGCTCTGGGATAAAAGCTGTGGGAGGTTAGAAGCAAATAAAAGCATCATGGTTAAGCAAATGCTTAAAAACTTACAAACACACCAGTGATACAGGGCAAGGCTTAACTTTTTATGCTGCTAAAACGGTGGGGAAGCTGGTTCTGAGAAGATAAGCTCAATGTGGGCATGGAAAAATGAGTTTTAAGAGTTGCCTGTGAAATGCAATACCCTACACACAGCATCTTCTACAGACATCATTTCTTCAGTTCCCTCTTTCTGCTGGTTGGTCCCAATAGTTGAGCTGTGAAGACAAGTGGGAGGGTGCAAGAGTTTGGAGTTGGAAACTCCAAGGGCGAGGGTTGGGATACCAAACTTGTTTTCCAGTCCTCTTTAGAAGGTACCTGTTACATTACTCATTACGCTCCTTCACTCCCCAGCCCTTCCCTCTCACTCTGAAGCATTCACATTCAAACATCTAGTCTGTTTCTATTCTAAATAATCATAACAAGGATCTAAACAGAGAGGTGGTACCGCCTCCCCAGCAAGTGGTGGGTGCTTGGTTGGTGGTAGGAGCAAGGTACCAGTTGCCATCGTGTTCTCTTGCTCACGTAACTGGTTCTGCCAATCCAGGCTTCCAGGGCCATGTTCATTACACAGCTTCATCACACTGACAGCACTAAAAGAGACTGGGGGGGAAAAAGCAGCCAAAAAGGAGAATAGTTAACTGCAATTCAGATCTCACTTCGAACCTGTTAAAGGCTCCTTCGTGTTTGCTCTGGGTCAGGACTGTTGGGCACACAACTCTTCCAGGGCAAATCAGCCGAAGCGATCTGCAGGAGACAGAAAGCACGAGCTGCAGGTTGTGCTACAGACACTACGGTGTTGTCACAGGGGAGGAAGGAGAGGAATTAAGCACCACAGAAGTCACTGCAGACATTGGAGCCTGGCTGCCGGATGCCCTGGCGGCTACGGAAGACTTGGGGGTGACTGTTCATCCTTAACCAGTTATTATTACGGACAGAAAACCAAACAAAAAACACTTAGAACCGTCTGCCCCTGGGCCTCGTTCGTTTAAAAACACACCACACAACTTTAGCTGATGATAGGAGTTAAACTCTTTATTCCATTCAGAGGCATCTGGCAAGTGGAGCTGCATTGGGGGGCACATTACAGATGAAAAGTGATCCATACTTTGTGGATATTGAAATCATTTACAGTATTTACTTTCTAGCTATTCCCAAATACTCCAAATTACCAAGTCTCAATTGAAAAGAAAAACATGATTTACCATACTAAGTCTAGAAATTTAAGAGAGATGACAGTATTTAAATCAGCAGATGTAAACGCAGCGCCTATTCGTAACATAATTTTTATGGAAAATAATGAAGTCAAATCCTTCTCAAATGTTAAGAAAGGAACATCAGACTGACTTAAGCCTCAACAAAAATTAAAACGCTATGACTTTCCATACTTCAGTAATTTTAAATTCATTGTAAGGAAAAAAAAAAATTATCCTACAGGCTAGATGAAGGTCACTGTCAAAAAAGGAAAAGAAACTCATTTTTCTTTGCTAAAACTACAACATAAGTTTGTGGTTTTTAAACCAATTAGTAAAGAAGAGATGCAGGAAAAACACTTCAGACCATTTTCAAAATTATCTAATCTGTACAACAATGATCTTTGGGAAAATTATCTAGTCTATGTAGTAATGCCTCTATTTCAACATGAACCTAAGAGGTAGATAACAAAATGATGAAACAAATGTTTTTGCTCGTTGTGCCCCTCAAATCAGTGCAGCATGGTGATTCTGATCATCTCATGCACAAAAAACATCACAAAAAAAAGGTTCAGAGGTAATAGCATGGCTCTGTCGACCACACACATACAGGCGCGCGCGCGCACACACACACACAAGCAGTCTTTATGCACCATGTGTTGCCACATTTTTTTTCTTTTTTTCTTTTTCTTAAACTGAGGTAGACTGAAGTTTATTGTAGAAACTTGAATGTGTCACTATTACCACAATCATCATTCAAATTACATTCGGAAATTAAAAAATTTGGTAACTTTCCTGTTATCCCTGCCTTTTGACATTTTTATTTTATCTTTCCTTTTTTTTTCTTCTCTAATGGTTGGTTGCAGAACGTGCATAAATCCTGCTGCATCTATTATAAGCCAGGCTAGAGAGGTTGTTGGTTTGAGTTAGTTTGTTTTTTTTTCCTTGTAATAGTATTTTTTAAACCTTCAAAGTGGCTTAGTGTGGCCCATAACAGCGGCTGGATATGTAAACTTAGCCTTTCGTTATCTTTCAATGTGATCAAACACTGTTTGACCTTCCCCCATGGTGGTAACTGAAAGCAGTATGATGTGACCTGCAGACAGCAGAGACCCTCCCGGCCTCGGAAACGCTCTGGCAGATCGAGTGTTCTATCAAACTGAAGATGAAGCTTGCTCTTTGAACAAAATGGCAAAGTCCAAATGGGCTGCAAATGGTTAAATGTAGCATTATTAGGTAGTGATGGTCAAAGGCACAAAGGGTTCATGCATTCAATCAAGTAGCACAAAAAAAAAAAAAATTCAGCCTCTTGCAGCCTTCTCAATTTTTCCCCCAACCCCAGCCTCTTGCCATCACTTCCTTGTCCTGTTCCCAAAAAAGTACCGTCACAAACTTTTTCATCCCATCTTAAAAGAAAACTAAACGGCATTGCTGCTATCAGAATGTTGGCATCATTCACTATCTTTTGAACATTCACTGNACAATTTCTCATTGAGGTACTAAATGCCTGAGGTAGTTTAGTAAAATGCATATTTATCTTTTTATGCCCTGGCCAACACCATTCAACACTTCCCTTAGGTTATTCATGGCAGTGTTATGTAAAAATGCAACCAAATTCATTTTAAAAAATGCCACTTGTTTCAACATTGGGACTAACACTTAAACTCTGGTCGATACCCTTGCTCTAACCCTTGCCCACCCACAATCCCACCCTCCAAATGTGTTTCTTCTTTTATAACTGGACCTATAAGAGCAATGCCTTTTCTTTTTTNGATGTGACCTGCAGACAGCAGAGACCCTCCCGGCCTCGGAAACGCTCTGGCAGATCGAGTGTTCTATCAAACTGAAGATGAAGCTTGCTCTTTGAACAAAATGGCAAAGTCCAAATGGGCTGCAAATGGTTAAATGTAGCATTATTAGGTAGTGATGGTCAAAGGCACAAAGGGTTCATGCATTCAATCAAGTAGCACAAAAAAAAAAAAAATTCAGCCTCTTGCAGCCTTCTCAATTTTTCCCCCAACCCCAGCCTCTTGCCATCACTTCCTTGTCCTGTTCCCAAAAAAGTACCGTCACAAACTTTTTCATCCCATCTTAAAAGAAAACTAAACGGCATTGCTGCTATCAGAATGTTGGCATCATTCACTATCTTTTGAACATTCACTTAATTTTTTTTTTTTTTTTTAAACAAATGATGGTGTTGAAACCCTCAGAAAACCTGAGGCTGTGTTTTTTTTTAACCCACCTTACTCCCATCAGCCAGCAGCTAGAAGTGCTCTACTATAATTTTTTTCCCCGATAAGTCTGTAGTACTCCTGGCTGGTGGCTGATCAAATTTTAATTTTTTTTTTAAAAAAATAAAATGCTCAAGAACTATTAGCTTTATAAAGTATACAAAATACCAAAAAAAAAAAAGCAAAAAAGGAACAATTTCTCATTGAGGTACTAAATGCCTGAGGTAGTTTAGTAAAATGCATATTTNCTCAGAAGAGAAAGCTTCATTAAACCAAGTTCTAAAATTGTTGGGGAATAATAAGAACAATAAAAAAAGACTAACGAGTTTATGTTAAATTGTGAGAATAGAACAAAAGGGAAGTGAAGGGGTCCTTATTTTAAAGCTGGGTTTCAAAAGTTTGAGAGAGCCTAAAGAATACATTCTCAGAGACAGCGTTCAACGGTTGCCTGGTCCTCGAACAGGTGATTGGCTTGGTGGATCTTCTGCATATAACTTCAACAGGTGCTCGCCACCCGTCTCTGTGGCACAGTCTGTCTTTGGTCTGGCATCTGTCTCTGATGGGCCATTTCCTAAACCTTTATTTCCGTCTCGGCTGAGGCTGTCCGCTTTGCAATGTTTTTTGCTGTTGCTGCTGCCTTCTTACCTGAGCCAGTATTTCCTGAATTTTTCTCTGAGCAAGCTGAAGGACATAAAGAAGAAACAAGCCATCATGATGCCGTGTCACAGTGACTGCTGTTTCCAACAGACTACCGACGAAGAACATCTGGAATAACTAAGTGCCTGGTACTGACAAGATTACTCATTAAATACACACGTATTAGTCATGGTATACAATTTAATTCTGAGTTTTTCTTCTTCTTCCACCTACCACAACTACCTGTATAGTCACTTTTCACATCTGTAATATAGAAAGCATGAGCATAGGAACATGACTACCATCATTAAGATCATTGAAACTACAGGTTACTTTCATTTTAATTCTCTGGAGATACTAATTTTTTTATAAGAAACACTATTTTAATAGAGAGTAGACTTCCCCCTCCCCCCCCATACACCAGGGAATCCAGAAGGTCAGATTTACAGGACTTACCAGCCCCCCCACCTCCTTTCTGAACTACAAGTCACTTTAGCAAAGTATCAAAAAGGAATTGATCTGAGTTAAGGGAGAAGAAAGAATCTTGTGATCCTTTTCTTTATGATACTAAATCAAAGGATTGGGCGATGTGGCCAAAGTGCCTATGTATGAGCAGCTTTGGTCAGGTACCATGAGATGGCTTCTATCTCCCTTCCATCACTACTTGGGTTTTCTTTTGCTTTGGAAGTTTCAGCAGTGAGAGCCAGAGCTCTCATTGGTACATTGGTCTCATTGGTAGGAGAATGTAAGAAGATTTAGACATCTGAAAGTGCAATATTGGTATAAATCTCTCACAGGCACGAGAATAGTTTATCACAGCAAGACAGGAGCCTGGCAAGCAGTGCTTTCTGTATCCTGAGTAGTCTTCCATCCCTTGGCTTTGCACATGGATATATAAAAACACAGACCATGGAAACACCAAGGTAATAGAGAAATTTGTTCCACTCCTACCTGGCATGCATAGAAGTGACCAGTTATTTTCACAACCACCTGATCATTTTCATCAGGTGTCTGGTCTCGAGGGACTACAACTTCTGCACTTGTCAAGTTTTGAAGCTCATTTACCTAGAAACAGATAGAAGCAGTCAGAAAAATCTTAAACAAACATACATCCCACAACCACCAAGCCTCAAAGACACTGCTGACCACAGAAACATCAATCTCTAAAGTCATGTTTAAAAAAAGAAACCCACTAAGAGACAGTATCTTTGTGCAGCAGTGTTCACTTCACAAGATGAGCCTCTTGTGCCTCACATAAATTAGCACCAAGTTCTCTAGGTTTGTAGAAGTGTTTTAAAGACTAAATACAACACGCAGAAGGTGCTAAATACATGACTTTAAAAAGCAAACAGATGCCACAGCATTTACAGTTGAGTTTACAAGTTTAAGGTCAGAAAACTCATACAATGCATAATGTAGGGAAGAAAAAGAAAGTGTCAAAGTATTTATACATTTTTCCTTGAAAAACCTCCACGAGATGGAGAACTCTAGACAGAGCAATGAGAACCCTCCAAATTATTCTCGGTAGCCTATCAGTTTCTATAGTGTTAGGAAGAGGTAAGGTTAGAGTCTGTGTCCTGTTCACACCCATTTTATTTCAGAAATGCATGGCATTGCTTGATCAAAAACGTTCTAGATGAACAGCTTTTCAGAGGTGTTTGTCCTCAAACCTCTTACCGCTGCAAGTGATGGGAGAGGCCATGTTGCCTCCTTACAGCTTCAACACTCCATTGCGCTCAAGGATGGAGACCTATTTCTTTGCAAGTATCAGCTAGCTCCTGACTTACAGCCATGTGGAAATACTGGAGTACCAGCGCCTTTTCAGGGTTGAAAAATCCACGTGATGTTATTTTATGCAAGAATCTGAACCTAAGAAGTGCCATCAAATAATAATATTTTTTTCCAACTTCTTTTTTTTAACATTGAGGTCTGAACATGTCTTAATTCCCTATCACTTATTTAGGAGTTATGCTTTCATTCAGTTTTGGCCAGAGATGCCACCTTTGTACACATTGGATTTTAATTAAATGAGATTAGTGAAATCTTTTTGCAAATTCTGGCACAAGCAGGTCTTCAGTGGGAATGTATTCATCCTAAATGGAAGAACTACATCTCATTAATAAAATCCCTGCAGATCTGACTGGGACTATCAGATTTTTGTTAGGTTATTTTTATTTTTTTTTTTTTTTAGATTAAATAAATCATTCTATGACCTTCTCGACTCCACACTAGAAGAGAGCTTGTCAAGGACAGCTAAGGAAATAACACCTGTTTTAACATAGCTTAAAAGGATTAGCTATTAGTTTAAGCCTTAACCATATACACACACTAAATAAGAAACAGCTACTTACTGTTTTGCCTCCTTTACCAATAACTCTACCAGCAGCATAGGATGGCACTTTTATATGAGCCTCAAGTTTCACTTCTTCTTTAGGTCCAAAGAAATTTTCTTCCTTAAGTTTTCCATAGATTCTCCCTTGAGCCTGAAAAAATGCTTTCAGTGAGCATCCTGCACTTACTGAAATCTAGTTAACTTCAAAAAATTCCACAGAGAGCAGAATTCTCAGTACACAACCCTGACAAAGTGGTTTTTTCTAATAAACACAATAACCATTTTTTGAAAAGGAGTCTTTGTACCAAACAAGGAAGCATCACTGTCCAACTGTAAAGACTGCACGATGAGCCAGGAAATCATGGAGTGATGTAACATAGATCATGATTATACTGCTTTTTAGTAGAAATATTGCTTTCAAAAGAAACTATTGCAGCTCTGTAGACATAAAGAGTGGTAGAGAAAAGACCTATCTGGCTGAAGAATTTTTTATTATACCCANGCTGCCTAGATCTAAACAGCACCACGGGAGCAGTATCACTCTGGCCAGCACACAGTTCCCTTCTCCAGGGAACACACAAGCACTAGGTAGCAAGACGAATGTTGTCTGAGACTAAGGTCTTGAATCTTGCTTATCCCCTGCTGTTCATCAGTGAATTCTTGAGAAATGATAGCCTGATCTTCTACTCCACATCCCCTAAAGCCATCAAAAGAACATTTCTATGGAAATACTGAAGAGAGATACTCTGTAAAGACCATAAGCCTAGGACCACAAAGCCTTTCTAGTTCAGATTCTTTATCACCTTCTTTAAATCACGTACACATCAGTGTATGGTGTCACTCTACACACTAAATCCAACCATCTTACAGGCCACCACTGCAATGGAATATGAAGAGTCCAAAAAGATTGCAAGATGTGATAATAATTTTAAACAGTGGCAGCTTATTTTATCTTATTTCTAGCCCAGGTCCTAGAAGTCTACTCAAGTATATGGTTCTCCAAAACGGGCAAGATGAAAGTAATTTTATAACCTTGGAGCTGAAAGTACTCAGGAATTTAAGTCATATCCTACTCAAAGAGTACAGAAAAATCTGTAGCACATGGCTTTGACCTTAGGTAGGGCACTGTAAGATTGTGGGACCCTGACAGTGAGGACAAAAGCTACCATCTTTCCAGCGAGACAAAAGAGGATGCAAAAAAAGCCGTACAAAAACCTCAGTACAACTACAATGTTCCAGCACCATCGACAGCCCTAGAATCAGAGATTCTTGCTCCAGGAAAACACTTTAAAAGGGTTTGCCAAGAGCAGATAAAATACTACTCCCAGCCACCACCCTAAGCTGGGGATTTTGAAATTATTTCCAAACTCCAACAGAAGCCAGCGTAGTAGCTGTGTATTTCAATAGCGATGCTTTTTGTGTGCCTTACACCTTGACAACCTGCACGGGGCTGCAGGGCTCAGTGGGAGAGCTACAATAGAGAAAGCACCATGTATTACTGCTGAATTATAAAGCAA
Organism: Nycticryphes semicollaris; assembly: GCA_013400055.1. Lineage (NCBI taxonomy): Eukaryota > Metazoa > Chordata > Aves > Charadriiformes > Rostratulidae > Nycticryphes > Nycticryphes semicollaris. Next base: position 427,188 of record VXBJ01007137.1, read on the forward strand.
GGTGGGATGCTGGCTTCGTAGAAGGTAATAGATGTATTTCCAACATCCCAAATCCTTTCAGCTCTTGGAAGTCTTTAAAATAGTAAGATAGTGGTTGAACTACGTTGCCAACACTAGATTCTACTTCACTTGCACATGTCCCAGATCCAAGGCAACATGATCTTTCCTGGATATTGGCGTTATGCCTGAGCTCTAAGGAGCACGGCAGCAGCTGTAAGCGGTGCCATATTCTCTTCCCATTGCCTTGCTGATAAATAGCCCCCCACACTGCAGCACCCTCAGGCTGCTGCAGCTGAGGAAGAAAGGGGTGCAGCCACTGCAGCTTCCAGGGACATGAATCACAGAGAGCAGAACACAATGTAGTAGGGAAAGGATGCCAAACTCACAGGCTGGGGGATGACGCTGCCCTCTCCAAGAGCTGGTTACTCGTCTGGAGCAGCAGCTATTCCCTCTTCAAGTTGTTGTGCACCCAGATTTACAACTCTTGGTGCCTAACAAGCAACAGCCTATGCTCAAAGATAGAGAAGTCCCTTCTTAAACAGAGCTTAAGTACAGCATTACTGAAGTTTGACCCTGACTGCAAGGCATGTTGTGGGTTAAGAGTGATGATAAAAGAATGGACTGAGAACTTTGCTCAAAAAATAGTAAAAGACTACAAGGACTGGATCTGAAGGAAGTCCCAAGGGATAACCCCTCTCCTTCACAAGCCCAGCATATTCAGGAGCATTGGCTGCGCCAGTACATTGATCCCTCTTTACAAGCAGGAACCCAAATCTAGAGAAGCAACGTATCAGTTTGGTTTTAAGCAACATAAGGGGTGGCAGAAAATGGAGATTTTCCTCCTTGCACAATCCAGGTTGGGAAGAGGAGCTGGCAAAATACCTCTGTGGGACTTCAAGTCTATCTCAGAGAGGAGGTTTCTCATAAACCTTTGCCTACATGAGAAGTCAGGAAAAGGGATGCCCACTGCTGCTTGAGGCTAAGTTTGCTGATACTTGATGGAAAGAAAAGGTAGCCAGAATCTGACCCTGTGCTGAGCCCCCATATGTGGAACATGCCATGTGGCCAAGCCCACGTGCACACAGAAAGCCTCAAGGTGGCAGAAGTTCTAAATTATGCTTTGTCTTCAATAGCTTCTCAAATGTACACGGCAACTGAGCAATAATCCCAAGTGTATCTAGATTGGTATTACCACTGCAAAATGCCTGCCCTGATACTTCTCCAAAACTCCTAAAGGCATTAATGAAACGATTCTAGATATGCCCAAAGTTTGTGCACGTCCTTGCAAGATGCCCTGAAGCAAAAATACAAAGACAAAAATGAGAACATGTAAGAGAACCACACCAGGACATGAACCCTCAAGGTGACTTTCTACCTGCTCTGGGGCCTCATGTGTGATGGGGCCAGGCTGCTGCATCACTCCTAACGTGGTCAACTACTTTTAGGGTAACTAGATTTATCCCTTAGCACTTAAGGCAGAAGACCACTCCAGAACTCGATTTGAACATAAATAGAATAATCAGGTTGAGTATCTCCTTGTAGTTGCAGTGGAAATACAATTAGAAATCTTGTGTTTATCTGTAGAGCTACCCAAAACGCATTTTCCATTTGGCACGCAACAGTAACCTGGGAAGATTCAGTCTCTCATTCTTGTCAGCTTAGTTTTTTCAATTAATACAGTAAGCTGTTGCATGTATTAAGACAAGATAGAAAGACTGAAGTATTGTGCTCACAGATAAAATAGAAAATTAGGAATTTAATACCACCATATTCTTCTGTTAGACTTCATTATAACTTACACAAAACTCCCACCAGTTTTAAGGTGACCAAACCATGGCTCTCTGATAGTACTGCATTACTGACATATACATATGACATACCTTTCAGCAAAAGGGAAACAAAAATCAAGTATTTACTAACATTCTGAATAAAATGGTGCTTGGAACCAAGTACTTTGTTTTCAATATTGTCCCTTTCAGTCCAAAGGCCACTACAGACTGACAAGTTTTTATATGTTGTACCTTGAACTGAGCTTCTGGAGGTCCAGTGATGATAACCATTCTCAGCTTGGCATCTGGTCCTTCAGCAGGGGCAATCTGGAACGGATAAACATAGCTTTTGGTAGCTGTCTTTTGAAGGAATAGTTTAAAGCCACCTCCTCCCCGTTTCAGTCTCACATTCTGTTCAAGAGTGAAAAATCATTCGTTACAGCAGCAGCATTACACTTCAGTCATGACGGGTTTGTTCTCTTTAAAGTGCATTAATTAGTTATAACAAAATATAGAGAAATTGGCTAAACCATAAGCAAATTTACTTCTGAAAATGAAAGGCATATAGCTACTCATCCACATATGGCAAGACCCCACGAGCCATTTTTCATGTGGCTATGAGTGATGTAAGACACGTAGCCTTCAAAAAGACAAGTATGGTTAATAGACCCAGATTCTCATCCCTAACCACTAACTTAAACAGTCTTTCTAACCAGCTTTGCTCATTATCAAAAGTTTGCATCCATCCCCCTGAGAGCAGATCACTTTACTGTTGTAACTAATCAGATCCAAAACATTCCCCTACACTGGACAATGAGTTCACAGTTTCCAAGGGGTTTGTATCTACAGACATTTATTTGTATGACCCAAATAAAAATTAAGCTCCACCAGAGCTGAGGCAGAGACGCCTGTAGGGTCTTTAGCAGTTCATGTCACCACAAAAGTAAGATTTCTGTGGGTGTTTTTCTCAGACTCCAGTGGCATTAAATAATTCAAACTAGCCTCTGACATTCTGGATGAATCTTTTGTTTATCACAACTGACATTTCCATTGTTGCGTTTAGTATTACATAGCCACTGTTGAATGGGCAATATATTAAACACTACAGGATTTCATCTTAGCTGTTGGCATAGGGATGTTATTCATATTTAACAGCTGTAGTTTATTTCAGACAAATTACCAATCACCAAGCATCATTTTCACTAAAGAATTTTGCTAACCAAAGTTTATATAATTATTCATATTGCACACTAAGATGGAGAAGACCTTACATACTAGTTATCTGCTTTGCATATTTATTTTTCAACGATTTCTGCATTCCAATTGGCTATACCTAAAAATACACATTCATTTAACAGCAGTACATTTATATGACATGACGTTATGGTAAGGGCAAGCACAGACTAAATCTGTTCATTCCTTGGAACACAAGTATTTTAGAGGGGCAAAATTTGGAGGCAGATGACTGAATAGAGCTCAGCCTGCTAATTGCCATTTGTGGAAAATGGATATCATAGTTTTCCTCTCGGCCACCTTGTGGTTTTTCATGAACACTAGTGCCTTAATCAAAATTTTAGGAAAAGTATTTTCTATCAAGCCTTCGTTACATCTTACACTTGTTTAAAAGTTCTGGAACATTTCTTGCTTTGCTCTTATTTTCTAATGTCCTGAGCCTACATGGCTAAGGACCGAGAGATAAACATGTATCATGTCTGAAGGGGCAACCAAAGAGATCTCAGTGTTAATTTCATTTGTCTGCTCTTGGAAGGAGAAGTTATATACTTATAAATAGTATCCAAGTGGTGAACTTTTAACTTTTGAGACAAATAGTTTTACATTCCTAAGCAGAAAACACCAGTCTTCCATATGCCAAGTCACAAGCTGACATGTTCATACACCCAAAACCTATAAAGCTCATCCTTCAGGGACAGGAAGGGCTAACTCTAGAAAGAATTTCTAACTAAGGAGATGGCAATGCCTGCCAGCAGGTCCCAGAGCACTATAGCACACTGTGCGCAGCAGAAATCTCTGCCTGGCTCCTTGACCGAATAATCTGGTCTGCTGGAGCCCCACTCCAAACCTGTAGTACCAAGCAAAGACCCCTGGGTACAAGAACACAATCTGAATTTGTCAACCAGCTACACGCACCTCTGAAGAAACGGGCTGGTCACCATGAGGACTCCCTGTACATCTACAGCTTATTTAGTCTTACTTCATGGCCAACAAGAGAAGTTATGGATGCTCCATCACTGGAGTGTTCAAGACCATGCTGGATGGGCTTTGAGCAGCCTGGTCTGGTGGGAGGTGACCCTGCCCATGACACAGAGGTTGGCACAGGATGATCTTTAAGGTCCCTTCCAACTCTAACCATTCTAGGATTCTATGAACCTATAGGCACAACTCCAAACAAGTCTAGATCATCACACACAAAGATTTACTTCTTCCACACACAAATTACTACAGTTTGGCAAGTTAGAAGTTATTCAAGAAGCACTCCCTCCAACTCTTAGCTACAAAACACAAATTCATTGATGATTCGCAATTTATTTTGCTCAAAAAGTTACAACAAAGGGTAGGTGGGTCAACACAAGGGAAGTTCAGAAGTTTTGAACAAGCTAACACTGCCACATTTAACACTTCCACACAGCAGTTAAGCGTGCTGCTCCACATTGTTCAGTCAGATTACTGAAGAAATTACATTTTTATTTTAATCAATAACCGTACGTGCAGCTTCCCAATTAGAAAACACACCCTGTATCTGTACAGTTTTGTTAAGATTTAATCTTATTTCCACAAAAAAAAAAAAAATATTTTATTCTGGCTGAAGGAATGAAAGGCCAGAGCTTTAGCAAACTTTTAACTGAATTTCAATTAATACAGATCTATTAAATGTGTTGGGTAGAGTGGTTCCAGCCAGTAGAGGAAGCCTGAGGCCACTGTTAGCCAGATGTGTGAGAAACACTGGAAACTCCCTTTCCACTAAACTGTCTTCCAAGGACCAACTCAAGAACTAGTTTGGACGGGTTTTTGGAGGTCCAGGTTATTTCCCATCTCTCTCTCCACCTAGCAGTACCTTCCATGCACCACTTAATCTTTAGATGCAAACCATAGGAATGGAGAGAGAAAGAGGAAACGCATGTGATACATCACACCTCCACACAAGACAGATTTTATGAAGAAAAATTAACACCTCTCACTTTTTTCTATTCCATTTTTCCCCCCTAAAAATATGATTATTAGTGCTTTACTAATATAAACCATCTGGGGAGTATAACAACTATTTAACATGCTGCTCAATACAGGATGAAACTGAGCAGCTTGCCAGTGGGCTGATCGGCCGGTAAATGGATCGGCATTCAGCAAACCACACACAACACTCGTTCATCAGGGTTCCCCAATTATTTTGCTCTGCACACTTAGACAAACACCTTCTAAGCCAAACCAATCCTTGCTGGCTTCACTGACCTTGACTTGACACAGCCATCTCCTGCCCCTTTGCCCCTGAACTCCCCTGACCATCGGCAGATCCCTGCTCCATTAAACAGACCACATCTCCTGGGCAAAACAGAGATGATGTTTGCTTCATCTGTGCAGGAAAATGTCACAAACTATCAGCACAGAGTTATGCATTACATGTTTGTTTTGTTGGATGGTTTTGGTTTTTTATTTAGGCCAAAAAAAAAAATATATCTACAGCAGAGAACAGCAGAAGTGACTATTTACAAGAAAAAGAAAAAAAATCAAGCATCTGGAGAATATGCTCATGGGTTTAATGGCATTAGTAACAGAAACCCAAGGCCTTCTACAATTGCGACTGGTACAAACCCCTATACACAGCCAAAGAGGATTTCACCTTATTGGCTAAAATTCAGACTTAAGCTTCCATTAGGGTCAGCCTCTGAAAACCATCTTGTTCTTGGCTACACTGAGGCAAGTCACACACATGTAACTGGATGTTAAAGCAGGGTGCCAAGGTAAATGCGATGTTAAAGGACTGACTGACCCCAGGAGCTTGGAGTATGTGGGTGATTTTTAAACACAAACCCTTCAGCCTGGAGCCATCTGAGCTTGACAGCTCAGACCAATCCATCTGGAACAGAGCAAGAGCAGCCACAACAGTAGGAGACATCACCTGTACTGCTGGTTTTAAAAGGGGAATTTGCCTCACTGATCTTCACTTTACCGAAAGCAAGAAGAAAGCCTTTAAGTAGTGCATCATTAAGACTTAAGTCTGTTTCTAAGAAATCGAGCCCACCAAAGTAGTTTTCTTTGCAGCTTATATTTCACACCTCAGGAGACGTTTGAAAACATGCTTCTAATTATCTTGTCTCAAGGAAGATTAAAAGATGATTTATAAACAAATGTACCATTTATCACATCAGATTCTAAGCACGGAATGGGGGAGGACGTTCCCAAAAGCACGGCTTGTGGAAACTTGCTGAAAGTGTCGTGTAGAATAGAGAGAAAGTTAGTCAGTGTAATAATACCTTAATAGATGCGCCTGCAAAACGAGAAAGTTGTTTGATGTGCTGTCCCTGCTTGCCAATAATAGCTCCAACTGCCAAGGCTGGGATGAACAGATGAACAGTCTCAGACTCGGGCTGTTGCTGTGGGGAAGAAGGAAATATGCAGTGAATGTTTTTGAACATTACGAGTCAGACTGACAGGAAAACGGGTAGGGAACAGGCATGCATGGAAATGAAGGGGAAATCTTATGATGCCCTGTGATGTCTGAATATTAAGGGTCTGGCTTTTTCTGGGAAACACAAAATTCACAGAACATGAAAGAACAGTTTGAGCCAAAAGAGGATTCTTTTATCTTTTATAAAACAGTTGCAACTCTAATGCTTAGAGTTTTAAAAAGCGATCGTGGTGTTGCTTCTTCACGAGGCTTTCATTCTTACCTGTCACTGTCTGGATGCTCTTCCACATGCAGGACTCTGTAGATGAGGCTGCTACAAGTGGAGAGGCTACAGCCTGAGCAAGCAAACTCTTTCTAGTTTTCCTAGTTATTTTTTTTTAATTTTAGATTGTGCTGAGTGCGGCACAAAAAGCCTCAGAGTTACAGATACGCTACAATTTCCTTTGTGTGGGAGTGATCTGGAATGATAGCCAGCTTGAAAACTGCCAGCTATTCCTCCTGTGTAACATTATGCAACAGTTGGAGCCTTGGCAGCAAGCCTCAAGCAGGCTAGTAAATTAAACGCCAGATTAGGCGTTTTTAAAAGCAAGAGGACCCTAACACTGTGCCCACTGGATACCAGGCACCACTGCAGTTCCCTGGTGCTTTCAGCCAGACGTCCCAGCTGGAGAGCACAACACTTGAGATCCTCTCTACAAGCTGCATAGCCATGATCAAACCACAGAGTTACACATGCCACGATAAACCATAACTACTTTATCAGCCTCAGGAGAGCTTGTCTTGGACTAACATGGCACCACCAAATACCCACTCCAATGCCATACCATTAATTTTTCCATTTCTCAAAATCATTTCACACAAGCCCTTCTTTCAATTAGGAGGTATTTAAGACTCCCCCTTTTAAAGCTTTTCTTCTTCTATGTAGCCCTGTAATGTTGAGGATAAATGAAAAATTTTGAAAATACAAGACAAAGCCAACAAGCTTTATATCCCTGCAGAGGTATTTGAAGACAACACAGCCATCCTCATCCTCACTTTCTTGATGCCCACCATACTGACCAGCCCAAGCACATGGGACCTACCACGCTCATTCAGCTTTGCTCACTTGTATGTTTTGGTGGAGATACAGGCCCACATACAAATGCTCACCAAAGCAGCCTTTTCTAGGATATTTTTAGAAAAAAAAAATGCTATATGCAACACAAAGCAAAAAGCAGCTGCAATCCTAAAAAAGCTTTTTTTTTTTTTCTTTTAAATTTCAGTTACTTCTTTCAAGGGGAAGCAAAGTCCCTTTGCATTAATGGCAAACAAATCAGAACTAAATGCTTGTTTCCAAGTTTTACCACTATTTTTGGTAAACACAAGTCAACTGTAACCTCAGGGGAAACAGATTCCAGGCACAGCTCCACGTACCAGGTGAAGAAACCCCAAAATAGGATACTGAGAATAGAAACACATTCTGCCAGTCGCTTTAGGTGATCACAACAGTTACACAATTTACCCTGCATTTTCACACATACAAGGCATCAGGATCCACAGTCAACCTGTGGTGATTTTTCCCTAGACGTGGGTTGCAGCCCTCCACCCCCAGCCTCCCTGCTCCCCTTGTGTGCTTTGTGGCCAGCGGGATTGCAGATCCCACTGATTTTTTTTGATATGGGCAGTGGGTCCCTGACCAAGCGGCTGTCCTGGAACAAGGGAGGAAGCAACAACAATTAGGCCAGGGCATGGGAAAAGGTGGGAACAGCCCTTTCAATCTGCCTACAGATCACTTTTAAAACAATCTCAAAACTACGCCCTGAAACTACATATTTGTAATGAGAGATACTAGTTACTTCAGTATATATGTTAAACTGCTTCCCAGCAGATTACTCATTTTCTCCTCTTATTACAAACATCCTGTTAGCGTACTTATAGTAAGTCCATTTACATGTTCAGCATAAATACAGCAAGATTTCCAGTCATTTGAAAATGCTACTGTAGGTACTTAGTTGATCTCACCACTTTGGAAATCTGGTTCTGAATGGTTACAAATTCATGAGGCATTTGGTGGGTTGTTTTTTTTTTTTTTCCTGGTTTTGTTGCAAGGACCCCTACTGTCTGCTCTGGGTGTAGAGACAACCTCTGTTTCCAATCCAGGTGCAGATAGCTTACCCTCCCCTTGCTCACTCACCACCTAGATGCCTACCTTCAGTTGCTCACACGTGCTCCAGCTTCTGCTGAAGTCCACTGCCAAAGTTTTCTTCCACGTACAACTTCCAGCTAAACTTTGAGCAAACACACACAAACTTCCCAGCTAATTCATGCAGCACTGCTACAAATCAAACATATAGCTTGACTTGCTTTTCAATAATTTACACCGCTTCTACCTAAATCTACCTCCAGACACATTTCTCTACCATCGAAACAAATCAAACTTCATTACTGCTGCTTGCAGATGCTTCCTGCCTTCCCTCTGCTGCCCATCTGCCTGCAGCACAGTTTCCCCCTCTTCTTCCCCAAAGCTCGATTTCCAGCCACTTTCTTGGCTAGAATAAATTCACCACTGAAATTCCTTTCTGCTGTCTCACACTTGAACATGAAACATGGGTAACAAAGGCAAAAAAAGACAGAAGATGTACATGTGTCTTTCCAGCTTACTGTAGCACTCCCCTTCCCCATCCCTTCATCATAGTTTTAACTTACTGATACAGTCCAACTTCTTTTTTTTCTAAAAAACCTTTTTATTACTCTTGTGTGAGTGAACATTGTTAATGTGAAACTTATATTTGGGTGCAATAACTATGTGTTTATCAAGAACCAGTCAATACTGAACTGTTTATACACTGGACATATATTTTGAGTTCTCGGCTGCAGGAGCACATTGGCACATATATTTCATCTTCAGTATAACATCATGCAGGATTTAAAGAAATTATGTCCATTTCCTTACCCACTCTGATTTTTAACCACTCCAAAAAGCACTGTTTCATTTGCTTTAAAGCACGAACATCAAACAAAACAGCTCTTCTGGCAGAAATCAAGTCTAGCTAAGACGTTCAAGAGAGTATCATAACACCAAGTTCAATTTATTATCTGTCCACCTCCTCAGCCACAATAATTTTTAAAATCCTTTTGTATTTACTGGAAGACTGTCCTCCAAGAAAAACACATCAAAACTTAATGCAATGACTACACCACCCATCAATCTCACAGAGGCTTCTGAGGATCTTAGGGTGGAAGAAAATCAACTATAATTTAATCTTCCCCATGCCATGCCACATAAGTCATAAAGCTTTCCAGGAACTTCTAGCATGAGTTATATCAGAAATAGATTCCCAGATCTTAAACATATGTTAGAAGCACTAAATTTAGGAAACTGATTTCCCACTGTGTGGAATTCGAGCTTCAACGTTCACTCCCTTTAAAAAGCCAATTTTGCTTAAACACATACTTAAAACTTTAAAACTAAAATATATGTGTATATATATATCTTGGAAAATATCTGTCTGTATTGACTTTAGAGAGCATCCTGTGGTTCATTTTTTACTTCATAATTTTAAGGGTCTTAATAGTACAGTTATAAATTTTAATTTTTTTCAGTCTAAATATTAAAGCAGCATGCATTTGTTACTGAAGTTGTGAAGTTCATCAAGTCATGGAATTAGGTATCACCTGATTTCTGACAATGTGGAGAATTCTGTACAATTTTCTCCTTTTCTCCATTCACATTATTCCCCACTCCTCTCTCCCCCCCAAGAAAATAATTTGTTCAAGACCAGCCCAGCCCTGGGAACTGACAGTAATGCAGAAAAGAGATCTTTTAAAATAGTAACCTAGGTTTTCCAAGATGTACAGTCCATACATCCATCCTACCTCATGAGTACCTCCACAGGTCTTGGAGGCCTGTGATGTACAGGCCATCTCTTCTCCCCTACCAACATTTGTGGGATGGACTTAGGACTAGCCCACCCTAACATCAAACATTATAAAGCAAGCTAGATGCTCTTCTGGTGGTGGGGTGGGAGGCCTGCATGCATTTGAGAAATATGGCTTTGGGGAGAGAAGTTTGTGTCTCACATAGCTGTGGCACACAGACACCACCAAGTTGTTTACTCAGATGGAAAGCTTAACTTCTTAGAATTAAAAGAAGTATTAAAAAAAAAAGAGAGAGTGCTCCAGAAACTGAGATTTCTCAGTTCTAAAAACCAGATTGTTGAAGAGCATGGTGACCAGAAACAATTAATTCAGTTCATAAACATCTGATAATACTTGCTTTGTTTCTCCCAAAATCAGTATGCTCTAAAAACAAAACAGGCTTGATAAGGAGTTTTCATCTATATCCAGCACATTTAACTAATGAAAACAATTTTAAATGCTGGTTTTGTTCATTAATTGGATTCCAATTTCCATCCAAATGTAGCCTGATGAAAATCAGAAGTTAAAAATTAATCAAGCAAATAAGAAAAGCACCATTCATCATTTTTTTAACAGAAAATGGAAAAAACATAATAACGAAAGCAAATGGTAAACTGCATACTCGTTTAAATCAAGATCCATTCACTGTACTAGCAAAAAGTAGCTGTGGTGGTACAGACCACACTAGAGCTTTCAGAAAGTTAACTAAAGTATAGATGTAAAACTCATTTAAATCATGGTTGAAAACAGTGATCTAACAGAGATGTAAGTTAATCTACCCCATTGGATGAAGCTAAGCAACTGCTCCTGCACACCAGTAGCTTTAAGGTTTTATGACTAGTCAAACTTTTTCCTGGAGCAGCTTAGACACATCTCCTTCCATACCTCCTGCAAGTCCCTGAACACCAGCCACCTGTCTCTAGCCCATACCAAGTGTTTCTTTAAAAAAAGCAAAAAAACACACCCAAAACAACTCCCACCATCTCCATCCAAGATCTAGCCTCATTTGTTCCTAAATCCTGTAACACCTGGCTGCTTCTCCACTTTACTGGGCTTACCTGGAGCCCCTTGCACTGCAGGTACCATCAGGATGGTCCCCCTTCACTCTGACCAGACTCTGCAGCCCTACAGAAGATTTTCCCAGGAGAATTGCTTTTCTGCTACCATACAAACCACATTATAGTTTCCTCTTAGCAAAGTGGCTTAGCAGAATGGTTATTGCTTAGTTTCTAAAGCCTCAGCTGGAGTAAGGCTCTTCTCCTCCTTAGGATATTGCCCCATGCCCTACAGCATGAGGGCTACTTCTCCACACCAGAGCTAGAAGCTGAGGACTCCAAGCCAAGAAAAATTGCGAATTCACTCTTCCTCTTGCAACTCTTGCTTGAGGAGTTAGAAAGATCTGTAGAGCCCAATGGGTTACCCTTAGGATAAGCTTACTGTAACACCTCTGCCAAGGCCTTGTGCATCGGTCCTACAAACTGCACACAATCACACACAAGGAGAAGAATCATCAAAAGCAAAAGCATTCCTCCTCATCTCACTTGTATATTAGCCAAAGCCTGGCCAGGCAAGGATGAAAACTCAGAAAAACGAAGTTATGATTCTTCAGACAGATGGTGGTAGGTAAAAAAGTAGGTCCCAAACCACCAGAGCTCAGGGAGTGGACACTGTATTGGAAAAATGGTATTTTAAAAACCAATACAAGAAAACCAACACACACAAAACCAAAACCAATAAACACCCAAACACCACCAAAAGAAGTTTTGCCTCCTTTGTTCTTCCCCAAGATGAACCCCCCTCTCTTGCTTTCAGCTGATGCTGCTGTGAGGTCAGTCCACAGCTCCCTCAGTCAGTGTAAGTGTGAGATCCCACCTGTACCAGGGCTAGTAAGGGGACATGTTTCTTATTTCTGTCCCTAGTGTTAACTTGATCATTAATTTCAGCCTTTTTCTGCAAGCCTATCAACAGTACACATTTTTTTTTCCAGTCATGTTTTTAAGTGTCGCCAGAGAACCCTTGCTCCATCAAATGTATGTGGTTGGGCAAATCCATGGCAACATTTGTGATAAGGCTGTAGATTAAAAATATTGGGTCCACTGAAGTAAATAAGCTTTTGTGCCAAACATCAATGGGACCAAAATCAGATCTTTGCTGGTTTCTAAGCTCATTATGCACCTCTAGTACATTTTCATTTACTCTAAAAGCATTGCAAATAAATTACCTTAGGATGAGACATTTATTTTAAGTCACAAAGTCATGTTATGCATTTCTAGCCAGGTTTTTTAGCTGTGAGGGGAATAATTAAAAACTATTTTAAGACTGCATGGAACAGTCTTAGCCATGTTTAGCCTAATGGATTATTGGTGGCTTTTTTGTTTTTTAGTAAACAAAACCACTTTGTAGAGTCAAACAATGCATCCAGTTTATGCCTGCATTAAAAAGTTCTCTTTTGCCATTTTCCTCCTTCCCAACTGCCATGATCACCATCACCAAGGCAAAGCATATTTACAGATGACTCACTCGGTCTTCAGAATACCCCAAGCTTTGTCAGGAAGTAAGGTATCATTTTATTCAAACCCTCTACCAGATCCAAAGCCAAAATTTAAACCATGTTTTTGTAATGCATTCTGAAGAATTATACTGGCCTACAGCTATACTAAATGGTCTTATTTACTTAGTAGTAAAAACTTGCAGCGAGGGGAAACCAACATTGAGCTAAGTATTCTTGAAGACACTCCAGTAGGATTCAATACCTTAATAAAAAGTCAGCTTTTGACACCGGTGAAAGAAATCTTCGTGTATTCATTTTCCAGTACTAATGCTAAAAGTTTAAGCCTCTGTTGGAAACAAGAGACTCATTAAGGAAAACTTATTTCAAGTCTTGGTGGATAGGTCTAGAAAGAACCACAGTTTTACAACAACCTTGCAAATACCTCTTGGGTCACTGTCCCAGTACATCACCTAAAATGTTGCTGCCCATGTAAATTAAACTGAGGCCTGAGCTCCCCCCACCCTCCTGCCTTTTGGGGTTCGTTAACATCAGACTTCAGCCTGGCTGCAAGTCTAAAACCTTCTGCCACATCCACTACCTGAAAAGGCAGGACTACACTCAGAAGGCAATGGACAGTTCTTCGCTGTTGAATTCGTGATTTAAAAGCATCAATATATATATTTAATTTTGCTCTGGACACTCCAAAGCATCGCCCACTTTCCCATGCATGAGCTGTACTGCCACCATCCACCCAGGGCTTCATCTTCCCCTGAACCCCAGACTGATGCAAGAAGCAGGAGTAGTGGGAAGGATTTCCAAGTACAAGGACATCCCCCCACAGCAGGCTCAACTTCACACTTACAGCAATCTCCTCCCAGTGTGGCTAAGAGCTCATCACACCACATCCTCTCTGCCATCTGGGCCTCTGGGTTGGCAACTTGCTACGTTCAGAGTAGAGCTGGCTCCCCCTTTACCCTGCAAGCATTACTGCTGCACCATGTAAGAAACAATTGTGTCTCCAGACAAGCCAAGACCATGATCCTTTCAGAGGCAATCAACCCACAGCAAGGCCACACAGCTTTACCTCTCCCCCCTTGTCAGTCCTGGACACCCAGAAAATCTGCCATGTGGGTGGGAGCCCTCTGTCCAGGCAACGGAGCTGGTCGTCTCCTCTTGGTTGAAAACTTAAGCAAAACCCCCTGTCTGCATTTCCAATTTGTGGACTACCACATTTCAACACCTGAAACTCAAACACAGCTGGTTGTTAAACAATGGTCAGTACCTTAAGTGAGATGCTACTAAAATCATCTCACTTAATACTACTCACTCTTTCTTGGCTCTCAACTTTAGTGCTTTTCATCACCATCGTCCTCTACCTGGCAAGCCATGGGGATCTCCTCAGACTACTAGAAGTCACTAACAGGACCACACCTATCAGAAGTGTTTCCAACATGAAAACCTAGCCAGGAATGAGGGGGTAGAAATCACAGAAGCAGAGGAGGAACATTTTCTGGCAGGCTGCTTATAAGGCATTTCACAAGCAGGAACAGGTCTGACATATTTCTGAACATGGCATGAACTTTTTGTTTTTGCAAAATCTGATTGGCCACAATGCCAAAAAAAGCAATCTGCCACCTTTAATTCTGAACTGACAGCCAAAAGCAGAAATCAACATAAGGAACAGATTGTGAAACTACGTAAGCAGGAATTTTGCTGGTCATTCACAAGCAGCAAACGTAGGTATTTGGTGCTGCAACACTGCGTGACCACCCAAACAAAACACTTCCACTTCAAAAACCATGGCTGTGACACATCACCCACACAGGGTACTCCAAACTCCTAGAAGTTGCCCATGAAAACCGTGACTTTGAAAGACACAGGTACTCAACGGCTCCGATTTACAAAGACACTGGTCTCAGATTCCTTGGCAGCTGCAAGAAAAACAGGTTGTGAAAACACAGAAAGGTCACTTATTTTTCCATTATGTTTAATGAGCAAACAAAGACATGGAGCCAGCTACACCAGAATGAGAACTTGACCTATTTTTCCTTCTGGCCTGAAGGCACACTCTAGTACAAAAATTTATTTGGCACCTTAAGGAATTCAATTTCAGAAGATGTTGAGCCTGGTGCTTAAAGCTTGGGAGTCTGAAATGTTCAAGGGAACACTGATTAAATCTTCTCAAGAAGCTGGGAGCAGGGGACCAACACAAATTCTTTTCTCTTGTCCCAAGGAACTACAAATATCAGTACAAGTATTCAAATCTGCAGCAAGGAAGAAGCCATTTTTATGCACTACAACAACCTCAGAGCTGTAGGAAGAGCTAGTAAGAATAACTGGAGGCTTCAACACCTCAGAAAAAAAATACCAACCGTCAGCTTACCAGATCTTTGTACATCATACAGCACCAATCACATTTTTGCTTCCCTCACTGGGAGTCAGTCTATCTCCAGAGGCAGATCAGTTTGATTACTCTGGACATAGGTCACTGCCAACACAGCGTTGTTGGAGCAGGAGACTTCGAGGTGGTGGGAGGATCAGCCATTTTCTCCACAGGGCAGAACAATCCCAAAATGTTATGCACCATGGAGCGAAATTCTTAGTTGTCAAAAATGCATCATTAACAAATTTAAGAAGCTAAGCAGCAGGAAAGATGTATTCAAGGCACTGAGGTTACAATCTTCAAAAGCCAGTAGTGGTTTTCTTTTTCAGACAATGTTGTCTCAAGACCTCCTCAAGATTGTGTGTGCTGTACACGTATGGTTTTCATTTCACCGATACAAAACCATTTCGTAAAAACACCACCAAATCCTTCTTCGTTCCCCAAACCACATCCTCTTTTGGCTGTAGGACAACTACTCACAAAATCATCTACTGCTTAACAAAATAGCCAAATTAGGGCAAAGCCACTTACAACTATACACATCATAGATGTACACACATTACTACCCCTGGGTAGTTTAGACGTAACAGTTGCACAAGCTAATCCTATCAAACCCAGACATCCAAAGGAGCCCAACTCCACCAAGTAAGAGTCAAAGTACCTGGAAACATAGGCCAGTGTTTCCTCTTCCTTGGCTCTCATCTATGCTCAGGGCATCAAATGAAGGCCCTCAATGAAGCAATTTTTCATTTTAAATTACTTTTCTTTCCTGCCAAAAGCATAATACAGTTATTTCTTCTCTCACATCTATGTGATGCAGAAGATCTCTTCTTTACTAAGAAAATTACTGCAAAATAAAGAAGGAATCTTTCTTGACCACATCATCTTCTAAGGAGAAAGTTTTCCAGTGGCATGTTCCTCACCTGCAATAAAAAGCTTCAAGAGATGGCAAAAAGAACAAAGGAAAGCAACCTATCAGCCTACCTGTACAAGACCTTTTTTTGTCATCTACAAAAATCAAACCACCTTCTTCTGTTTTGTTTACTGTAGGAAACTACCTTTTCCTTTCCCCCCTTCCCCCTTTCTAGAAGGCTCTATGCATATCACGTAGCCTCACAGTTAATTTTCAGGTTCACAAAAAATGTTAGAGTGCATTTTGAGGGTAGAGCTTCAAGAAGCTACAATGGCTGTGCAAAAAGACCAGTAGAGAAAGCAGTCCCACTGCGAGCACAGGAGCATCTCTTCACCTCAGCTACCTTTCACACAGTAGAAGTTCAGCTGCCTCTCTCAGGACCTTACAGATGCTGGAAGGCAGCGGGCACGAACTCCTCCTGTGGAGGAAAGTGAGAAGTAGGCAGCTTTCCTATGTGTTTGAGCACATCTGCCATGCAGCAGGCCAGGACCCTTTAACAGGAGAATTAATCCTACTGCACTGTTTCAGGAGATTCAAGGGCAGGATGAACCCTCTTACAGGTTAGCCCTCCTTTTCCCCACCCTCTTGGAATGCCAACTTTCCGAGCCAAGGGCTACAGAAGACATACAGTCAGAGGTACAATTGAACACGCACAGTTTCCGCTATAAAAGGAAGGGTGCAACCTGCTTAAGCCCAGCAGATGAGCCAAGCGTGTTTAACTGCATGACTTTACACAGCTGAACTCTAAGACATGGAACTCGTTTGTTTGGAGCTTTAAAATCTTCAGTGTTGCAGAAGAGTAAATTTTATTCTCTATAGACAAGCATGTGCATATTCTCCCCAAAGTTCAGAAGACAGAAGCAAAACTTCACCCAAACAGCTTTGAGCAGTACAACCCTACATCTAAGCAGTTTGGCTGGGATACATTATTTTTTGTGGCAACGTATCTTGTGGAAAACGTAAGCATGGGGCATATTCACTTTTGCAGATCCTTACTCTCCTCCTTATACAAATTCTAATTTTTTGTGCAGGTGCTCAGCTCATGACATGGCAATTGTGTCAGAACTACAATGCACGCAAGCATTTAAGTGCAGACTTAAAGAGAAAGATTTCAGGATAAACAGAAATCTTTTGGGTTCTCCAGACCCAAAAGCAGCTGGACATCAATTACATGTAGGAACAGAAAGGCCACTGGTCCTTAGTATGTTCACACAAGGGCACACAGTCATAAAAAAAACCCAACAATTTAGCTTTATCACCAGGAACGTAAGAGTAAAATCATGTAACAAGAAATCATGTATCAAGAAAACGGTAACAAGAATTTTATAAGATAGTATTCTTAACCAAGACATTCCTTAAGTCCTACTTTTTCCCACATGTTCCAATTTACCTGTCCTTTTAGGAAGACAGATAGAAGTATATAGCTCTTGGATTTTTGCAAAGACAGACAGGAAAATTCAGGAATTGAAACACAGTATGCGATTCCATTGCATCCCTTTTAAATGACTACACACTGAGGGCTTTACTTTAACAGGAAGAACTTAGACATTACAAATAAATTATAAAGTTGCTATATGAAGAACTGTTGTTAATGATAGGTAAATATACAAAAAGAATTGTTATCCTGCACTAGATGTGTTGCTCAAGACGTTGTCAGCCACGTGCAGCAGACACACACGCTTATATCTGTAAACAGACAGATACCAGCCTGTGCCTTCCTGTAGGGACTCTACGGCCAGGACAAGGGATAAAGCAACAACCAGCTTCTTAATGAGACAGAAGCTGCATCTCATTTGATTAAATTAGACGAGGCTCTATGCAGCAAGACTTTGATGTTCTTCGGTAGTTCGCACTGGTGTATGTGGACCACAGAGAACACAGTATCTCCCGTTATGTGGAAACTGTTTTCCTGAACATGACCCAGTACAAGGATGTAAATGTAAACCAGTGTTTGATAACATAACATCACCACCTCCTAAATTTGTGAACACCAGACTATTCCTGAAGCAGCTGGAGAACAGTGTTTGTGCTCCTGTCAAATACACCACCTTAAAAGTCTTGCATGAAGAGGGAGAGGATGAAGCATCACACAGCTCACATTAACACGGCTAAACCTATCAAGTTACTCAGTCCCAAACTTCTGAGCCCTCATAGTTAGGCTTTGGCTGTATATATGGGTGTTCAGAGCTTAAAGCAGCAGGTCTGGCAACACAACAAAGTCCTAGATCTGTTTACTATGTAGATTTTTCTCTTTCCACCCATATAGAAACACCAGCATCAGGAATGTGACAGACACTAGTTTCAACAATTGAGATAACACCTCAGTTTTTTTGGGAACATGAGGTCACAGCAATAGTTTGTTGCTAGAAAATAGTATAGATGTAAGATGAACTCTGTATGGAAACTTCTGCAAATGCCCAAAGCTTACCCACCTACCTCTTCTGACCCCAGGGAGAGCCACTTGAGAGTCCACACATTCGAAGATAATCAAACAAAAGCTTCATAACTCTCAGGCACATCATAGCAGGGTCCCAAGGCTCACTATATGGTTTGTGAGCATACATTCACAAACAGACTTCAATGACATTAGGTGCCAAGAGACCTCTGATGATGGTGCAGCTGAAATTGCTGAGAAACACACCTTTGCTCAAATAAACAGGAGACAGGGAAGAGCCACCCATGTCCAGTCCTGAGCAGAAAGCAATATTCGCCCTGATAAAAATAAGCAGGACAGCAACAGGATACACTTTTAATACCCTGATGCCAGCAGTGTTTTCAGAAGGAATTTTCAGCTGCCTGAATGGGATATCCTCAGCACCACCTCACCAGTGCTCCCAGGCATACAAGGACATCCATTCAAAACCACCCAAAGGGACTTGGGCTGCCCGAACACTTTTACCAAAGAAAGAAGCTTGGTAGTTTCTTTGGTAGCTCATAGGTAAATGGTCATCAAGTCTCCCCGTGATTTCTTCATTAATGCTTTTTCCTAGACTTTCTTTCACTCACACAGATTTTTATTTTATCTTTTAAATCCCTTAGAAGCTCTCCTAGATCCCCCTCTCTGTGGTTCCCTTTTGCCTTTCAAATTGCTTCCATTTCTTCCTCAAAAATATAGCCAGCCCTTTTCTCTTGTTCTTTCTGCCACTACATGCCCCAATATCCTACTTACTCAGAGTCTTGAAAATTGTTCTACTAGAGAAAAGTTAAAGGCAATGAGTAAAACTTAGAAATTGGAGAAAATAACTTAATACACAAAGAAGATTTTAAAGTAATTTTAAAAAACTATAAATGGAAACTTTGGTTTTTGGGAAACTATCAGTTAAAAGACAAACTCACACTTTTCTTTGGTTTTCTCTCCCCAGAGAAAAGCAATCTGAGGGGCTGGCTAGCCTGTAGCCTACAGAACCACTTGCTCTTTTGCAAATAAGGTCCCACGAAGGTAGGAAAAGTTGAAGATAGTTTCAACTGTTCATGCATTTGCTTCAGAAACCCTTAGTTTCAGGTTCAAGGGCTGCCTTGGTACCACCCCCAACCTCCACAAAACCCATCAAAATTTATCTTCTGAATGTGTGAGTTTATCCCTTCACTTCGCATATTAGCTTGTCGTGCATCTAGACTATCTGGAACAAGGGCTTCTTCAGTGAACTGAGCAACCAGCATGAACAGGAGCAAGAGACAGTTCAAACAGGTCCTTCCAGCTGCAGAGTTCCCATACTTTTACACAACAACACTTGTTTCCTTCATGCCTTTTTCCATATATGTTACCACTACCCTACTTTCAGAAACTTAGAAACTGCCAGAGATCTAGCAGGACAAAAAAGGTGCATCACTGGGGGCAGAAAGGTGCACGAGCAACAGAGGCACAGACATGAATAAGACTTAAATCAGCAAATTCAGCACCATTTAGGTGCTTCTTTAAAGCAAAAGCAAGAAAGAATCACAACAAAAGGAACAAGTGGGAAATAAATGAAAATAAACTAAGCAAGGAACAGAACTGTAGGCTTATAGTGTGAATCTCAAGAACTGCAAAGTAGTTTGCAAATCTGGAGTAAAAAAGAAAAGGCTAGAGTTTTCATAAACTGAAGAATGTTACGTACTGTTAACAAATCACTTTCAGTATCTCTTGAAAAAGAAATAGAGGCAATCCATTACCACAGAAGATGTTTTATACAATACAATGAAGTGAAAAACTGGAATTTTAGTTCAGTTTGCTGCTCTAATCATGGTGCAGGGACAGGGGGAATAGAAAATTTGTTTGTCATAAATAGAGTCATTGTTATTAGCAGGACTGACTGCATATGAACATATTTCCATTGTAGTTTTCATTGGAGCACTTTTTCCTGATAAAGTCACTATTATACTTAAGATAGTTTATAATACATTCGTAACACCCAAGTTGCTCATTCCCACAAACAATGCTAGGCGTGTGGAATTTTTCCTGTTCCTTACAGTGACATTTTCTTGGCTTCTTCCTCTGGGAAAAATATTTAGGCAACAACTTCCCTTTAGCGCAATATATATAGACCCACTTGAGTTATTTGATAAAGTTCAGTGCGCTGTGCTGCATTTTCACTTTTCTAGTTCATGAAGAGACTCAACTCCCTGGATGTTACTGCTGAACAAAGAAGCGGGCACCGTCAACCACGTCAGAGTTTGGAAAGCTCTGTCACCCCCTTGTTAGAACATGTTTTGAAACCTCATCTTCCATTGAGTCACTAATAGTGACCACCACCAGAACCAGGGAACAGAGACGAAACATCACCTTCGCTGTGTAACAAGGGCATCTTTTCTTGACTGTCAGAGCACCATCTCTTTCCAGAAAGATTCTGGAGCCTTCCGATACAACAAATTACCTTCTGCTCCATAGCAGAAAACCTCATTTATGATCACCATTAGGCACTGGATTTGTATAAGATTCTGTTAAACTTTTTCATGTATGTTTTAGAGGGCAATGTGGCAAGTAAATAACTTCTTTAAATTAGTCTGTGTAGTTTAAATCCTACATATTTAAGCAATACTGCATTTCAATGGGGCTTGTACATTTATAAGACTACATTAAAAAAATATTTTAGCTTTAGATCCCTGCTTTATGACGAGATAATTTTTCCCCTCCCCTATCAACAGGGATACAACTGCAAACAAGATTATTAATTTACCAACCCCAGCATTTTTTTAAATTTCACTTTATAAAAGATTTCTTTCCATAATAACGCAACTTCTCTAGAAAATAGGATCTAACATTTTTCTAAGAAATTCCATTTTCTGTTTTTACTGAGCATTTCACCAAATGACCAATGAATGCCTGTTCACAACCACAGCCACATGAATTACACTCAGTGTGCAAGCGGGAAGACAGACAAGATAGAGAAAAACTGACAAAACCTAACTCCTAAAGCACCCGTCCCAGATCTTTGCAGTAATTTATCAAAAATGCAGCAGACTGAGTTTTGAGCAGCAGCATTGTACAGATGACTATCACCGTTCACAGTCGGAGACTTCCCTTACCCCAAATGGTGGATATGAAGCAGCAGCAGCAGCAGAGGCAACACTCACTGCAGGAGGTGGTATTCCTGAAGAAGAAGGTGGGAACAGGCCCAAGGCATTCAGATTTAATCCAGGAATTAAATGTGCTTGAAGCTGCAATGGCAGAAGAGTTACTTAAGATTTACAATCCTGGTTATTAACTTCAATCAAAATCCTAGTTGGCATAGGCTATGAACCTTTTCAGAAGATGTCAGTATGTTATTTTAAAAACAAAAAAACAAACAACAAAACCCAACTTCATTTCCATTACCTCTAGGACTCTGCTTCAAACCTATTTCCCAGACACCTGCACAGACTAATAACATTAAAAACATGTAGCAACTGGGAATCACTTGCTACAACTTAATCAGTGAAACACATAACAAACATTAGAGCAAGAGATTCAGACAATAGTACAATTTACTTTCAGAGTGAACAAAATTATCAGGGAAATACATAACATTTTTGGCTTTATCCTAAAAAGCAGCCCCGTAGAAACAGAGAAAGCCTAAGTACAAGCCCTGACTTCTCATACACTGGGGGTATGCACCAAACCATAGTCCCATCCTGCCTTCTGTCTCCTTTGCTTTCCATCCCTTGCCAAACATGAAGTAGGATACCCACAGCGTTTCCTGAGAGAGCATCAGCTATGAAGTTGCATGTCCCTTACTTGACCAAACCTGAGAAATTTAGCAGCATCATGTGGTGGGAAGCATTGGTTTTCTGTGATGCAAAACTTGTCAGCACCCTTTTTCCACTTTCCCAGATCATTGCCCAGTAATATGACTACACTTTAGCAATACCTCAGCTAGAGATAGACACTGTCTCAGACCATCAAGATAGGTCAATCATGAGACACCACCCCCTCCCAGGCCCCCCCCCACCAAACTTCAACTAAAAAACTAGCCTAAATCACTACAAACTGAACTGGAAATCCATTCAGTAACAGAGGCATTTTTCTGCTTACCATACACCTTTGCCAAACAGCAGAGCAGCCTCAAGCTCACCCCAAGTTCCTGCTTGTTATATAAAGCAAAAATGTACCACTATAAAATAATTTATTGTGTCCTTGTGCATAGTTTGTGCCCTGTGATTTTCTTATAGTAGGGAAGTGAGGGGGAAAGCAAACAGGATGCTCTCTCAGCCAGTAGGGAAAGCATGAAGAACAACCATTTCTATAAAATCAGAGACTACTGTAAGCTAAAAAAAAGTCTCCAGTCTGATTCTAGACCATAAGATTTAGATACACAAAAAGCTCTTCATAGCTTATCAAAAAAATCTCAATCATTTCTCAATATGCATTAGTAATACTCTGGCAAGCTAATGAGGTATGTTGGTTTTATTATATAATCTCCAATCATCTTTAAATAAATGCCTTTATCATCTATATCAAGAAAAACCTTAATAAAGTCTTCTTAAATTAAGTACTTGAAAGCAGGAGATACTTCTTCCATACGTTATGCTTTTAAAAGAGTAGCGATGCCTAGTCTCTCCAAGAAACATATGAACTAGAGCACATAAACCACAATAATACATAAACACTTTCTCTTGGATTTTTGCAATAAGAGTGAAAAGCTCATTTGTTTTCTCCATCTAAATCAATTTCTCAGATCCCCTACTTAAAGTAAAACAGAAAAAGCCTTCATTCAAATAGCATAATACATAAATAACAAACAATCATGTTCAAGCCTCACAGATACATACAGGAGGCAATAGAGAAGAGGTTGCAGCAGAGAAATTCTGATGTGATATTAAGAAAGAAATTTTCTCTGTGAGGGCAGTGAGACAGGGCACAGGCTGCCCAGAGACTGTGGACTTTCTAGCCATGGAGATGCCCAAGAGGGGACTCTGAAGCAGACCCTGTATTGAGCAACCTCTTACTGGGCCAGGTAGCCTCCAGAGATCCCTCAACAACTAAATCTTTCTGTGGCTCTAGGTCCAGAAAGGGCTCATGCCACAAAACAACTCACATTCATAGCAGCAATATCATTTTCGTAGGACTCCCTGATTTTCTTCATAATTTCTTCCTCAGCCTTGGCACAAGTTTCAATACTGCCTTTAACTGTAATGGTCCTTTCTGGATTATAGAGTGTCAAGTCCTGCAATCTGCAAATGACACAGAAGCACAGTTAATTAGCAAACAGCAGAGGGCAATCCAGGTTCGAGTGCAATGACATCCAAGTGTGTTGAGTTTGCCCTCCAAAGCACGCATAGTATAAATTCGTAACAGCTCTAAACACAGTTCTTGGAGAATCTGGAGAAACTCTGTCCTTACAGCAAACACAACAAAACCCACCACCTCGAGGTTTGACATCAGGTGGCTGATATGTACTCCAGCACTGCACAAGGTGGAAACCACCATGCTCTGTAGGAACACGAGCTGCAGAGCAGCACCGTTCAGCTTCTCACTCCACACCAGCCCTACTAACAAAGAAGAGGCTTCAGACTTTATGGACATCCAGAAACACAGACCGAAAGAAACTTTGTCTTTGAGAACAATAGTGGATTCCTTAAGGAAGGAGAAGGGGGAAAGCCCAACCCTCAGTGGACCTGCAGGAGAGCCTCCAAATCCTCATAAAAAGAAAACCAAAAGCCGTGTGCGAGACAACATTTGCTGCAAAACACGAGTAACTCCTTAAGGGAAAATGAAAGGGTGGCAGCATTAAACCAGTGCTTTGTCAGGTAACAAGCACTGACCTACTATGGTAAACCAGAAAAAACTGACTGGGAAGCCATGGCATATCCATGTACTGAGAAAAGGTGAGCTGAAGGCGTGAAGGCAAAAATAAAAGTCAGAGCAAGATGCAAGAGAGATGAGTGAGGAAGCCCATGGTAGGAAGGAGAGGAAGCAGCGTGCATGGCTTGCTTTCTTGCAGAGTGGGCAGCCTGGCAACCTGCGTGGCTGGCTCGGTTAGGCAGCAGCAAGCACAAAATGCATCCACAATCCTGCAGTTGCCAGTGTGCGAGCACTGAGTTACTGCCTCAGGAAGAAAAGTGGTGGAAAACACCCCGAAGAAGAGACGAAACGCTTCCCCAGAGCAACTTTACGGACAAGCTTACCAAAAAGCCTAAATGAAGAGATCAGGAGAAAGACTAATTAGACAAAGCAGAATCAATGGGCATGTATGCTGGTTTTTACGTACCAATTAAACCAAGCAACTTCATGGGGCTATTTCAGGCATAGCATGACAAGTATGATCATGAGGCCAAGATTTTAATGCAAATAATCCATTAACTTGCTGAGTTAAAAAATACTCTGTGAGTGTTTACAGACAATGTGTTATTTGTGTCATCAGGAATAAAGACAAGTTGGTTTCACAGAATGAAGACCATGATCCCATTTACCCTGTAGATTTTTTTTCCCTTTTAAGAAATAGCATTAACAGTCTGTGTACTGTTTGCAAATGAAATGTTTATGCCAACACATTTAAGAGAGCATGTCTGTCTCACAAACACTGTTCTTCAAGCAGACTTATTTGGGTGCATTTTCTCCAATTAATTCACTTCTCTTCCTCAGACTAATTCCATAAAGGTTTTCATAATAACTGTAGGAAAGTCTCAGGTTCTTTCATCCAATTTTGAATTTCCTCTTTTTGAGGAACGCCACTCACTCTTAGCTTCCTTGCCTTTATTTTGAGCTATCTTCTTTTTTTCCTTTCCACTCTCCTGCATGTCTTTACACCTCTTCTTATGTCTTCCAAACTTTCTCCCTTTCCTACAACCTGTAAGCCCCCTGGCTAGCGCCTAAGTCCAGGATGCCCTCAAATGCTTGGAAGTTCACATCAGAGTATTCATTATTCAGAACAGAAGGTTCTCTGAGGATATCACTGCAGGGTAGAACTGCTATTAACAGCCAAGCTTCTACAGATGTTGATCTAATCCGTGATTTGCACAGTGAAGGTGAAAATTCCTGTTTAATCTCTGCTAAATTTGAAGATGTCTCAGTTACCTTCACTAACTCACAGACAAAAGCTATTGCTTTAAAGTGGACTAGTCAACATATCCCAGTTTGGCTGATAGTGGGCAAGAGGGACAGGGCTGCTAATAAAAATATATATATATATTTTTTTTTTTCAGTATTCATTTGCTTTACTCCTGCCATCTTGTCCAAAAAAATCTCGTCTATACCAGAAACTAAAACATCACTAGTTTCACTCATTTTCGCACATAGCTCAGGACTGATCCAGGTTTAGAGTTTAAAACACTCATCCGTCATTACATATGGTATAATACATTAAAAACAACCAACACTTAAAATATAGTCTAACACGGGCTCCACATAGCCCATGCTATTTTTAGATTTGCTATTGACCAAGTTTATAATGAAGCCTCACTGTTTACATTAAATTTAACTGAGCTTAAGTAACAGTTTAATCTACGTGATGGAAAGGCCTCCAAAAGGCTGTTATCTCAGCCTTCAAAACACACACATAATTTTGTAAGAACGCTGTACCTAAATACACTGCAGCAGCATTGCTGCTGTTTGAGACAGCTCACCAAAAGATTAGGCCACCAAAAACTTACGGAGATATCGTGATTTTAGTATCTGTGTCCTGTTCAATTTTCTTCAGGTTTCTTCCTTCTTTGCCAATAAGACGGCCAACAAAGTTGTTATGTGCCAAAATCTTCAAAGGAATTTCTTCTGTACTGTAATGGAGGTTACACCAAGTGAGACTACTGGAAACCAGAGTGCAAGGCTTTTATGCACACTATATATGAAGTTTATTTTCATAGAAATGACTATGACTCCCACTTACTTACACATGTTTATACCAGATGCAGAACGAGTCCAAGTGTAGTGCACATTTCAGCACTACCACCTATAGCTCCACTGGAACATACCTGCTAGATAAAGCTCAGACTGAAATAGCAAGAGCTGTTGGGAGGGAAGAAATATACCTTATAGCTTTTAGTGAGAGCTCACAACTTGTTATGCTCACTCTGGTTAAAAGCTATTAGTTGTTCAAGAAACTTCAGTATTTGCTCCAGTTCACCTCAAAGTCACAGCCAGACAATGGCTGAAAATGCAGATGGTGTGCTGGGGCTAATTAATCAAGTAGACTGTCCTGAAAGAAAAAAGTCTTAGTTCCTTCACCTACTTAAATATGGACAATGGCAAAGACTCACTTGTCAACAGTAAAGACTGCATCTTTAAATGGAGCCAATAAGAATTCAGAATTTTTAATGTCTCCACAATGAAATGCCTTTTACTCACAATTTAGTATCTTGAGCTTCCTTTTGCATGATCTCCATAATAATTTTACAAGCCGTTGAGCAGCCTTCAGGAGTAGAGTGGATGGTAATTGGTTTCTCAGCAGCACCTGCATTCTCTTTGCGATGAATATCAATTCTTGAAAAAAAGAAAAACACTAACTGTAACCATGCACTATATGGTAAGCCTTTCATATTTCCAGCTCTCAGAAAAATAATTT
Source organism: Nycticryphes semicollaris (assembly GCA_013400055.1). Lineage (NCBI taxonomy): Eukaryota > Metazoa > Chordata > Aves > Charadriiformes > Rostratulidae > Nycticryphes > Nycticryphes semicollaris. The sequence continues at coordinate 454,238 of VXBJ01007137.1, forward strand.
ATTTTGAGCTAACATTGACTACATTTAAGCGGCTTAATTTTGCAAAGTAGACAACTACTTAAACTTCTCTTAAATACTTTTCTTTTCTTGCGTGTGTGTTATAAAGAGCCTCTCCTTTCCTGATTTTATCAGCTAAACCTCAACTTTGTGAACACTGGGATCTCCTCTCCTTACTGAACTCCCCCTCAGGATATTCAGGGGAGCTGTTAGACAATCTGTGGCAAACCACTGAAGACAATGTTTCATCAAGCTTTCCCAATACCCTATTACCAGCCCAGTTGCTCCAGTAATAACAACTGTGCGGGTACAGCCAAGGCTTTGCCCCACTTTGTATTTTTTAATGACCTCAGTAGCAGAGCTTCCCAGCACTTCTCTGCTAGCAAGTAGCATCATAGTACTTGCTTTCATCCTCAAGATTACTTTGCTGTACCTTTTAAACCTAGAATTTGTCCTGATGTTACCTTTCCTCTAGCTCTACCCTGTACCACTCTAAAAATCACACACCATGGTTTGGGTAGCTCTAGGAATTTAACAAAAACTAATTATGACCTGCATCAAGACGGTGCCTTGGATATTATTTGTCCTTTGTCAGTAACTGCAGGTCACGTACTCTTTCCGCCTCCGCTTTTTGCTTCTCCCCCTTTCCCCTGAAATCATAGCTGTTTCCAAACTTAGCAGCCAACCATGCTGCTTTTCAACAACCCCCTTTTTCTTGTTCTTTCCATTATTGAAAATTCATTTTGTTTCATGATGCACCATTTCATAAGAAGCCCATGGCAATACATGGTGCAACTGGAAGTAGATGACATTTCTTTTTTTATCCCCAAAACAATGAAAACTTCATCCTTGAAGTCAGGTATTTGTCAAGTTAGCTACCTGTGATTATTTCTGCTCTGCCCAGCCTTCTTTCAAGAGCTAAAAACCTTCTTTATTCCTGTCTTCCAGGATTTTTATAGTCTGAGAATTAGACCTTTTAAGTACCACCTGAAAACTTTGTTACCTGTAGGCATTCTACAATCAAGTCTTGTCAGGACACCACAAATCTCTTAAATCTGTGTTGTTAAACACAGCGAATAGTCTCCTGGGTTACAACATGCTAATGAGCAGTTGAAAGGAGCATCATGATAATCCTGGGTTTGATGGGGGGGGGAAATTAGAGAGGACTCCCTTATCTTCATTAACTACTCTCAAAACTGAAGCCACTCACTCTCACACTCCTCACGTTCAGCTCATTGACAGGTCCTGCCTGTTGTAACTACAGCGTACCGATGAAGACTGCATCTTCCACTCTCTGCTCTTAGGGGTATCCTAAGCTTCTTAGGTCACTTACTGGCTTGTTTTTTGCATCCCGTGCATCTCCCGGATCTGTGTTTTGGTGTGGTTTGGAACTTGATGGCAAGAAATGTATTCACCAGAAATGCACAGGGCAAGGCTTAAGGAGTAGTAGAGGGGAGACAAAGTGTGGTGATTGTGGGGTTTTTTTTCCCCCTCCCTATTGAATTAAAAACATTTATTAATTCAGGACACTCTGATGATTTAACTAAAGCTAGAATAAACAAAGACTTGGGTATGTCACCACAGTGACTGTACGTCCCACAGATCAACATATTACAGATCTTTCAGTTCCACTTTTTGGGCCAGAACCTTCAGTATATCTATAAGCAAACTCTCCAGCATCAAGTACCATCCTACTAGCACTGCCAGATTTATTAAAAAAAAAAAAAGGGAGAAACAAGTCACCTAGAATATGAACATGTGTCAAGGCCAGAATCCAATCCTTAAATACATCGTGAAAAGGATTTCCTATTTGCTGTTATTTNATTCTGATGATTTAACTAAAGCTAGAATAAACAAAGACTTGGATATGTCACCACAATGACTATGTCCCACAGGTCAACATATTACAGATCTTTCAGTTCCACTTTTTTGGGCCAGAACCTTCAGTATATCTATAAGCAAACTCTCTAGCATCAAGTACCATCCTACTAGCACTGCCAGATTTATGAAAAAAAAAAAAAAGGGAGAAACAAGTCACCTAGAATATGAACATGTGTCAAGGACAGAATCCAATCCTTAAATACATCATGAAAAGGATTTCCTATTTGCTGTTAGTTGTGAAGTTTTACAAGTTTCCCTTTGCATGGGAAATGAGGACATAACATCACAGCTTCCAAACATGGTTTGGTAAAACAACTTACTTGGACTGTGTCTGCTTTGTAATGTTTCTGATTGTTGCTCCTTCTTTCCCAATAATGGCTCCTACAAACTGTGTAGGAACCAGCATCCGTAGAGGAACGTCTGACTGTGGTTTCTGCCTTGTGGTTGCACCAGGTGACCCTTGCCTTGGAGGACCCCTCTGTCCAAATCCACGTCTTCCCTGGGGATGCTGTTGTGGAGGTTGCTGGGCTGCCATTTCATCAGGGATGTATGCAACTTTCAAGGAATAGTTTTCAAGCTGAAACCCATTCAGTTTTTCTATTGCTCTGTTTATTTGCAAAGGGGAGGAGAGAGAGGGGAAAAAAAACCAAACACACAACAGTCACATACAGGGCCTTATGAAAAAACAAGTCATTCAGAAATAGAATTCTGCTCTTTCTAAATCACATGACAAAGCTGAAAACTGATTCCAAGGTGAAAAGTTACATTCAGAATTCTTCAGTCGAGATTTCGATTACACAATTTTTTTTGAAGTCACCATATTAAGGACTGCAAGTTAGTTCTTGCTTGCTCTGGGCTTCTGTGTACTTTAAAGGTTTTGCTGGTGCAACCCTATCAGCAAAACCTCACAGGAGACAGAGCTTATACACTCAAAAGCATTCTTTTGCCTGATTTAATTTAAATCACTTTCCCAAATAGAATTAAAGCTGCACCAGAGGGAAAACTTTTTAGCTGCTATCACAGCACCTTCATTAGGGTTTTTGCCAGCACAGCTATTTGGCTTGAGTTTCTGCAATAACTGACACAGCTATGACAGGAAAGAAAAAAAAAAAAAGAAGAGAAAAAGAGACATGAAAGACAGCTCCTGGTTTATTCTCAGCAGGAAAGCAAGCCTTCAAAGCCAGTCAATGGCATTTGAAACAACTTAGCAAACCACGACATCATCTTACAACTTTTCATCTAGTCATGTTTTAAGCAGGTTTTAAAGTTGACCAGGAAATTAAAGCCAACACATCCATTAAACTCTCCACAGATACAAAATTGATAGAAGGCATTTAAGCACTGTTTCAAGTTCTTTTGTGTTTTTAAACAAAAAGAAAAAAAAAAAAGATCCCCCTGTTAAATATCCCAGGTAGGCATTGCCAAAGGGAACACCATGCACTCTGCACTGTAGCCCCTCATGCCGAGCAACCACCTGATTGCTCAGCTCTCCCTCTTTCTAACCAACCTTGGCCCAAGTCTGTGAGTCAGCCTGACCTGCTGGTCTCCTCCTCTTCGCAGAGGGAGCACAACTCTCAACTTTAAAGTGACAGATTTCTGGAGGGTAGATTATCTTCCACTTAGAGAGTAAAGTCAATACAATTAACTGATCCAGGAAACAGTAAGAATAACTAAGCTACACGCAGCACACAGGTAAACTAGTGATGTAAAATTTGCCCAAAAGACATTTTCACTACAGAAGGCACGTTATTCAGATTATCATCAGTATGATATATTGATATCACTGAAACTTGCATTGATTTGGAGTAGTTTATAAATGCCAGGCTCAATATTGGACCAAAGATTACTGATAGATTATGTTTAAAGACAAAATTTAAAATAAAAATGGCAGTGGGAGGAAGGATGTTTCCATCTCACATTAAAGAACCCACCAACATTTTTGTTAAAAAGCTTTAATAACTGTATGCTCTGGAGCAGAGCCTCTGAAATTTGGAAACCTAACCCAGTCCCTCTGTTCACACACATGTGCAGGTGATTACTGCCATTTTACCAAACATGGGTCTCAACAACATTTTTTCTCCTGCCTCCACTGCAGAGATGAAGAGTGATGCAAGCCAGTTGCCTAAATTTTCAAGGGTAACCACTGAGAAGTACTATTCATCTCCTGAGTGTCCTGTTTGATGGTCTGGGTTTTCAGTTAAAGCCCAGCAGGAGTTCTGCAGGTATGAAGTGGTATAGGGGTACTGAGAACAGCATGCCCCTCATCTCCCAGGGGTTGAACCAGCATCTTCAAATATTCCAGTTGGACAGCAAAGAGCTTATGAGAAAACAACTAATTTGTGCCTTTGGAGCAGTGTTTAATAAGGGCTGGTAATAAATAAGGCCCAAGGCAATGCCAGTGAACAACAAGGAAAGCAAAATATTGAATAACTGATCACTGCTCATTAAATACTTCTGTTCTCCAAATGAGACACAGGTCCTTTGGGAACAGAGCGGGAGCGTAATTGCTCCCGTAACAGAAGAATCTCTTACAGCACATGGCAAAGGAGAGCTGGATTAAAATTTGCTGAGGCTATTTCAAAAATTTACTTTTCTTTACTTTTATTCCATGGACATTGAAGAACATTTTATTACACAGAAAGCCGTGTTTACAGAACAGTAAGGGCAGTGAGCAGCCAGACTAGTGAAACCTGTGTTCCTATGGATTTGCCCCTCAAGTTTTACTTTCTGTATAGATTTCCAGTGCCTGAAAGGCATTTCACTGAAGGCTCTCTATGGAGATCCAGTCTGGGAAAGGGGTCTGAAGCCTTTCCTTTTTATGCAACCTGAACATACTAAGTTCTTACTGCTTACAAATACCTGAGGCCTCTATTTCTGAGTTGAGTTTTACTGGAATCAGCCAAAAAGTTGAATTGCTACCAGGGAAGGAAATGTACCACAAGACCGTGCAGTTTCACAAGCCCTGTTTCTTTTGGAATCAAATCTCAAGATGTTGGAGAGATGAGCACCAACAATTTCATAAATGTGCTGGAGGCTTCAGACTGACATCCATCCCAAATCATCCACTACCATGCATTCATTTGACAAGTTCAGACATTGCTTCTTTCCCAAAATACTTCAATCTCCTCTGGCTTTAAAACATCTTACACCAGAATCCCAACACTAATATAAGACCTTAGATTAAACCAGTGCACAAGACTTCTCACTCTTCCTTAGAACAGTAGGGGAAGAAAAGACTGTTTTTTGCTTGCAACCAAGCTACATACCTGTCAAATTTTCACAAGAATCATTTCACAGCAATAACTAGCATACATATATGCCATACTTCTCCTGGAAAGACAGTAGGAATTTTTCTACTTAGGAACAATTTATGAATTGCTATATGACTACAAGTAGCTTAAATTCAAAGCAAACTGAGAAAAGTTCATTTGCTATTGTGAAAATAAAAAAGTCAACAGTGAACAGTCTCTGGCCTCCAAAACCATGTGACAACATGGAAAAATAGCACACTAAAATATTGTGTGGGTTGCTTTTGAGCAAGTATTTGAAAGCAAACCTGCTATAAAGCTCATTTCTCTAATTAGATACTAGATTTCCCATAGTATCTGTAGTACCGTTATACTAGATTTTCTAGCATACTAGAGGTACTACAGTAGTGTCACTTGTTTAAATTAGTCCAGGTATTTATAAAGAAGACTTCAAAATAACTAATTCACCCTCTGAATCAGAGAGCTGTCCATATTCTATAGGCTGACTTGTTTGAGTCATGAGAAGTCAGGAGAAGAGTCAGCAATTAAGAGCACTGGTCTCCCAAGCCTTTTGTGGAACTGACATTACCTAGGTAAGCAGTCCCACATTCTGCACTAATTTGGGCACACACAGAAGAATGCCAAGGTAACTAATTTTCAGTGATGCAGCAGACACACATTTCTGGTACATTTCTTACAGAAGACACAGGTCCACAGCTTATGAAAGGTAACTTTGGGCATTGATCCTGGACTTCAGGTTGTAACATTTGATGGTTTTCACTAGTTTTTTTTAAAGTATTGTCATATGCCTTTATTTAACTATTCTGAACTATTTTTTATCAATTTTTTTGGTACAAAATACAGGGCTGGAATCGGGCATGGTAATGGTTCACCAGTCCTTCAGCACCATAACTAGCCCAGAATTTTAGAGGCATCAAGGCACCGCCTGATGGGCTGGAGAGGGAAGGACACAGACACCAAGAACAGAGATAAGCAATTAAGATCTTCCAGAAGATGCAAAATTCCTGTAAAACATCATCTAGAACAGAATGTGCTACTCAGGAGAGAGATCTCCACTCCCTGGGAAAGCCCAAGCCTTAGATGAAAGGACTTGTTCTTCTCAACATGAGTGGCACTTGTTTCAGTCAAGGCTGTCCTCGTTCTTGCAGTCCACCAAATGAACGTTTAGTCCAGCTCCTTTTGTAAAGCACATTGTAAAGCATTGGCTGACCCCATTAGAAACTCAAGTCTAAACCACAGGAGCACTATTTTGCCTTTTCACAGAGACCTCTGCCTTCCCAAACAGGGCTGGGGTCTCCTTCCACAACCACAAGTTAAAGGCTGTGCTGGCTACCTGTGCCAGAGGGCACTGCTGGTACCTACTGGAACAACCCACAAACCATCTTTTACACAAGGGCTAAAAGCTTTAGAATCACTTAATGAGGACAAAGCAGAGTAAAATTCAGTAAAATTCCTCATTAAGAGGTGTTCCCTTCCCCCAAATCTTCTTTAAAAATTAAGATTTAGTGGGAAATGTTTTCATTTCCTATACCAGCAAGAGATAGTACACAGGAATCTCATAGCATCGTTCAGAATTTTTTTTTATAAAACAAATTCATTAAGAGACTGCAGCACCTACAGCCTGTGCTTTGTTAAGATGTACAGCAGCCCGGCTTGTGTTCACGTCACACCCGCTCAGACGTAAGAGTTTCCCCACAAAAAAATGAAACCTTTAAGTCACCTGAGCTTTTCCCCATCAAAACGACATCTCACCACTGTCCTCTTGCGAGCTCCCTGCGAGAGGATGTTTGCCCAGCCTTCTCCCTTTCCAATGCTAGTGGAGGTTAAACATCCCAGATAAATGGATACAGTAAAAGCACCAAGTCTTGTGCTGGAAATCATTCTTCCATTGATAGTGCGATGACACTAAGCATTAGATGGAGAACATATTTCACTCCCACATGCAGCTCGTACACCACCTTTCTTTTTTTCTCCCTGAACAGATACGTTTGCATACCAAGATGACAGATATATATGGCAGTTTTGCTTTGGCATAATGATTTCTTTTTCATTCCATAAAAACATAGTTTTCATTAGTATTTCTGAAAATAAAAAGTAAAAAATAAATCTAAGCTTATAATCATATACCACTCAATTTTCAGTATTATTGTTCCTATGGCAACGTTAGCCCTGACCTATGATGGCATGTAAAAGTATTAGTTATGAACTCTTACTCATTCATCAAGGATACATGTTCTGTGCACACACAGAGCTTTAACAAAAGGGTAAAAAAAATGTTCATTTCTGCAAGTATTCTAATTAAAAGGTGACCACTAGCGTCTTAACACTCAGAGTAATAGACCTACTTAAATCTGCAAAGATGCAGAACTTGAACTCCTTGCATTGCAGCCGGCTTTTAAAACACACCACCCATTACGAGACACAACCAGCACACGTACCTCATTCCTGAGCTAAAAAATAAGATAAAAGGTAAACACTTTGCTCCATACTAAAACAATACACACCCAACTCCATCTATGTGAGGGCAACTTCGCACAGGATTTCCCTTCTAAAAACCTGGGTAGAGCTAAATTCTGTAGCATACACTAGACACCTACACTCTGGAACATTCTTGTAGGTCCTTTCCAACCTTGTGTTTCTATGATTCTATGATTCTGGGAAGGGAAAGAGGAGGTGGTGTAACTTTTGAAGACAGCAGTCATCATTTAGGTGGCAGCATGTCACAAGGGCAGGGGGTCAGCACATCCTGCTGTTGCAGTCAGGGATACATACTGGGAGAAGAGGGGATGCCCTTTAGAAAACAGGTCCCAAGCTGCCTCAGCACCTACGTACAGCTGGTTGGGTTGTTTGAACCAAACCATAGGCTCCAGGCTCTACTGCTTTCTTCTCTTCCAAATACTCCATATCCCACCATGAGGTTCAGTAATTGTATGTGCCACAGTAGTGTGCAAATGCTTTGTAAGGCCCTCTAGTTTCTGGGAATGATAGTGACAAGGGCAGTTTTTGAGTTGGAACTCCTCCCTCCTCCTCCCAAGCGCATTGAGGAAGAGAAGGGGAGAGATGGGTCAGAGGTGCCCTGGCAGCCCCAAGCCTTCTCCTAAGAGCACAGTCCCTGAGAGCAAAGGGTGGTACACAGCTCTGTGCTTGCTATACACCCCTCCACAAACCTAACGGGCTTCCCACCAGTACCTGAGACCTGTACACTGGCTTCCCTGCTCTGGCTAAAAGATGAGGAGCAGGATCTTGCTGTTTTTCCCAAGACAGCCTTGTGCCTGTCCAGCTAGCAAAAAAGAGGTATCACTACAACAGGTCAAAACAACAGGAATAGTTATTGGAACTGTTCCAACTATTAGTCGATAACTGTTCCAATCTCAAATTTTGGGTGCCGTGTGCTCCGTCCCAGACTTGCTTCTCAAAAGGACTGCAGCATTCTTCAATTTCAGTTTCCAAGTTAGTTTTCGCTGCAGCCCTGTATTGAATGTTACAACTGCTGTATCAGCCTAGAGAAAAAAAACCTCTGCCACAACAATTAGACTCACAAGACAGAAGACAGCTCAGTTTCCCAGCTGGGAGGGACCAAAGGTTTTGTTCAGAAGTAACATCCTCCAAGCAATGCATACACCATGATTTTTTTAAAATTGCTTATTGAAAGTATCTCCAGACTGTGTTACAGAACCTTCACCAACACACACTCCAACAGGCGTGGTGATGCCATGCAGTCTCTCTAGCAGGGAAGTAGCCAGCTTGGCTTGTTTTATCAGCCAGCACGACTGTGAGGTTAGTATGTGCATCTCAAATTGCAGAAAAGACACAATTAGAACTGGGGACCCACCACATGCAGCAGAATAGAAAGCTTCATGTATCAGTGTTTGCTCCAAAAGTTGTGACCAAGAGCATCATTTACTTTAAATGACTAAATTTCAAACTACAAAGCTTGTCACCAGCTTCTGATTCTCAATGACTTTAAACAGCTTCCAAGAAAGCCAGTTCTTGTTACTTTTCACACTGCATTGGCTGACCAACACCGCCTTTGATCAGCTATCAACACTCCTGCACCCCCTCCACAGCCATTGCTGTCCACCACAGCCAGTTCCAGGAAGCAAAGCTAGGTCATGCCTGGGAAAACCACTCAACTGAAACATCACCACAGTAACTGTGGAAAAGCCACACAAACACACAGGTCCTGTAGAGATTTCCCACTGCAATTCCTCACAGTTTGTTCCAATAAAGAAAAACTCTACTCTGCCTTTTCTTCTCTTGGAGATTTATAAACAGTTGCAAGGCTGCACCCTGAACCCAGCTGACCTGAGCTAATGTTTTCTGTGTGGAAAAAGGACTCATCCCCTTAGAACACCCTGTGTTTCTATCAAACCATTCACAAAAGCAAACCAAGGCTTCTCCAATTGCTCTACATGCTCAAGGCACCCAAACTGTCATCATTCAACCAGCACCGCCTCAGGTCCTCGACCAATCTTCTTACTGGACACTAACTCACCTGCCTCAAATCCAAAGTGTGTTTAGTTATCATCATGGGATTTCTCATGCAAAACAATATTTTATTTTGGATGCTTCTTCACAGGCTTGACTTATCTCAGCATTTTCTCAGAACTGACCTTAAATTTTAACAGTTTGAGGAGAGAGCAGGGAGAAACTGTATGGTGTTGTTTTCAGCTTCAGAAGGAAGCACCCAAGTCCAGGAACCCACATCACAGATGACAAACAGCTCAAAAATATGCACCATGCTTCTTTCCATGGTATTTTAGGTACATACTTCCTACATTTTCGAAGAAGGAACTGGCACGTGTAGCATTAACTCTTTAACATTGCATCATGGGTTTCTTCAGAACCAGAAACTCAACATTTGTCTCTATTACTGTGCAACAAAATTAAAAAACAACAGAAGAGCCTAAAGAAGAACTTGTTGAATGATTCAGGTTTTGAGAAAAGTTAAATAGTGAATTCAAGAAAAACATTGTTTCCTCCAGCTCCCTTGTACAAAGGAGACACCACTGACACAAGTTCCCCATCACATGTGTTTAGAATACACTAACAAGTAACCTAACACTTTAGAAGATTAAATACATGTGTTGCATTCAAGTTACACAGAAGTCATAATTACTTAATTATATGTACAAATATTATTTCATTTGTAATTTTGAATTAATGCATACCATAACCATACTCTGTCTTAACTGCTGATTTTAGTTAGCCACAAGGTGGCAGAAATTTCAAAGTTAAAATGAAAAGATCGTTGTAGGCTGTTCCATAGGTTTGGTTTTGTTTAACCTGCTCTGGCTAGAAAGAGGGGAAAATATGTTTATGTCACCAGATTAAAAAAAAAAAAAAAATTAAGGAACACACATGCCTTTTTTCTACCTGTGCTGGAAAAACAAAGTTAAGCCTATAGCATAATATATAATATGGATGTTTAAAGGAAAAGGCTATGCAACCGTTAACTAAAACATTCTATTTTTAAATTTTTAATATCTAAATTAAGAGTTACCAATAACTGAAGGTATAAGCAAGCATAAAATGTGGCCTAAAGTTCAAAAAGGCCCAAACTTTTTTTAAGTATTCTGATTACAATCTTTTCTGTATTTGGAAGCCACATTGAATTTTCTAACTTTAAAAAAATTAATAATATCTTAAGTGAAAGTTGTAGCAAAACAGAAACAAATAGGAGAGAAAGCAGCTGATAACCAGAAGACAGACACAGAACAATGAACACTGTAAAAGGCCATCACAAAGCTTTTTGAAAACCTGGCTAAAAAAATCATTAAGCAATAACCCCTGTCTGTCCTCTGTTATTGGCAAATCAGTAACTTTCTGCCCTCCCCAGTCAAATAATTTCACCCAAATTTTCACTTTTCAAAGTCCTTAATCTATTTTTAATCAAAGTGCAGGAAAAGTTGATGACAAGTAACACATTCAGGCAAAGCACACAAGATTTGGTAGGAGGAAGTCTAAGAGACTTTCTTAAGAGTTAACTTAATCAATATAAGTGATCACATAAGCATTATCAGAAGCAAAGTTGCATATAAAAAAAATCACAACAACATGAATTCCAAAAATAGAAGTTAGACAACAGTAAGGAGTAAATGAGCTACTTACTGTCTAGCCTGGTCCTTATTGCCATATGTTACATTTACAACTGCAGTCTCCGTATCAGTGTTCACTAGAGAGGAAAATGCAATGAAAAGAGGTTAAGTTCAGTGTGTACTCGCTCCCCTCTACAAATTTAAAAGCAATTTGAGAGTAGAGCCATACCTTGCTCACAGTTCTCCACTGTTCCATACTGAGCTAACAAACTATCCAGCACCTATCAAGAAGTAAAAGAAATGACAGATTTCAATCTCAATGCAGATTAACAAACCAAAAATAAGCCTGTAAAACCACTAAAATTTGTAATTTTATCAGAACAGAACATTCAAGACATCCACTCCAACAAGGAGGAAATGTTAGCTATTTTGGGAAGAACAAGCACACATTACTTGTTTTCTTTCTCACATCTGAAAATATGTTTAAAGTTTCATGAAGGAGAAAATACAGAACTTAACTCCAATAAGTCACAAGCTTTGAAAATAAACCTCCAAATCCCCTATTCTCAAAGCAGGCTAAAGCAGAGGCAGAAAGAATTAGAGAAGAACAAGTCCAAATAGAGTCTTTTCATCTATCCCCAGAACATATACACAACTTTGCCACTATTTGGTGGGTTGGGTTTTCCCCCTCCCCCCTCCTAATACACTTAGGTTCAGACATAAAAAATGTTATTCTCGTCTTAGTGAGGGCTTTTCTGCATAAAGAAGTTAACTAGCACCACCAGTGCATCAAGAGATCTTTCACAATTACTCCATTTTCCCAAATGCCTGTTCCAAAAGAAACACTTGCAACAGTATCTTCACATTTATTTAAAAATCACAATTAATTTATCATCTTATAGAAAGCTAGGAAGGAACAGGTGACAGGGGGGGCAAAAGAAATCCGTATAAAGTAGTTTGTATTCGGCATAGTTTGTTTTATTCTAGTTAAATGGAAGTCAAAGAAGGGCTAAGAAACAACAAGACCTTTAGGAAAATCAGGGTGTCAGAGTAGTCTAGTAAAAACCTTAAAAGGTTGCATGGATTCTAAAAATCACACGGTATATACTTTAATTTCTTCCTGGTGAGAAATAACATTCCAGAAATCAGTGACTGTGGCAGTAACTAGCACAAAACACAAGTATGTCATTGTACATGCTCTCTAGAAGCTACTACTTCCAGTGCATTTCTGATCAGCCATCAAAAACCTCACGACACACCAGCCTTGCACTGGCCCCAAGAAGCCTAAGAACCAGAAGGCTCCTTTGCCGAGGAATAGCCCAGGATGACGCACTCAGCATCCCACTCCTCTTCACCAGAAGTTACCCACTTACGCTGCTCCTTAATCCCCTTCTGCGCCATCTCAGTCAGGGACGGTGTCCATCTGGGCTCTAATCCAAGTGATTCGAATTCCCCTGTTCTTAAAAGGGTTGCTTTACCAAACCAATTTATGAGAAGTTTCCTCAAAGGATTGGAGCTTTCTTTAAACAAAAAGAGACACAATCCTCTTAGGTCAAAGACACTTGCTCTCCCCAGCACTGTCCTCAGCAGATGCTTGCATTTTCATCACCATCACTCTCACACAGCAAGGTTTTATGTGTAACCAACACTGCAGGGGTAGCCTTCTAACCAGATTGTATTTAAAACATGCTAATAAGAAAGTTTCAGCAGTGGTCGGGGTATATACATGTGTGAGGAGCAAGTTTCACGGCCGAGAAGACTTTTAACTGAACCAGCTGATCCAGTCAGAAGTCATCGGAACTGCATTCAAAGCCAGATCCTCTAGCGTAACTCACTTCCAAAACACAGAACTCAGCTCCTGTGTGTTTCTTGCTTCACATGTATTTACTGCAACATAAAAAAAACCGCAAGCAAGTTTCTATACACATCGTTCGTTTGTTCCTATTTCTCTTTTCACTGTCTTTTCCCTCTACCCAAATTTTTTTTCTCCCTCTATAGCCCAAAGCCTCTAGTTCTGCTGCAAAACAAACATGTTTTGTTTAAGCTGCTCTTCCGTAACACTCTTCGTGTACAGCCTTGTTGGGCAATCAGAGCAAAATTCAAAGCCAAGTTGGTGGTGCAGCAGCAATTCTGATGAACAGCCGAAAAGAAAAGTTTTTTTGTACAAATATTTAATCTAAGCTAGGAAAAAAAAAAAAGTATTTCCTTTTCTTGGGCTCGCCTTCTAGCAGTTGTCTAAATTGGGTCTCCTGCTCTTGTTATAGCACAGATGTCTCTCTCACAAAAAGCTGCAGTCTTATACTGTGGACTTTCATTCATCAGGCTCTAAAAGCCAATTCTGACTTCATTATAAACAGCATTACCCTACACCAAGCCCCACAAATCAAGGCTGCTATACAAGGAAAAAAGAAACAAGGAAACGTTACTCTTCAGCAGAGCCAAGGGCTCAAAGCCCACCTTAAAATATCCCAGTTCTCATGCAGATTTCACAGGTTTAGAAGTAGAGCCTTTGAACAAGTCAGAGCAGTTGTTTTCTGCACTTTCAGACAGATTATTTCATAGACTTCTTCTTTATGGTGCTGTAGGATTTCTACCCTATGCCATAAGCAAATTAGTCTCAAGACACCTGGTCCATAAGCAGAGTTATCCATGTTGTTTCTGTCTCACACACACACTTATCAAGGAGAACTCCACAGTGGTGCTGTAGAACCCGAGGTTCTTGCTTGCACTCATGTAGACCAAATCCATTAGACCACCACCCTTGCCTCCATTGCCCTTAGTATGTTGATTGGGAGTTCAAATTAGACAACACAACTGAAATAACAGATAGCAGAAGCAGAAAGAGACAGGAGGATTAGGGTCATTCAGTAGAAGAGCCCGTGGAAATCTTCAGCTGCCAAGACTTGAGTGGTCCAGGTGATTCAACAAAAAGGGAGGAGGGAAAAAGTAGTGAAAAAACCAAAACCAAAACAAAANAGGCAAGGGCAGAGGTGCAGAGCAATGCTGATAGCACTCCATGTATCAAGCCTGCCTGAACCACTAATGCCATCTGCACAATTTAAGTACTCTGTTGGTATACTTAAGTCCATAAAAAAATTGCAATTTTTGATTAATTATATTAATGTAACACAACTAGCCTGATGCAACCCCCTCCGGGTCCCTGGTGTGCTAAAGTTTGCAGGGCAGCACAAGCCAAGCTGGCATTTTGTGACGGTGTGTGGAATAGGACCTTAGCAGAGCCACCAATGGCAACTGGTGAGAGCAACAACCGGCAGTGGCAAAAAGACTCTCCCAAACTACATTCCTTGAGTTTGGCTTAAAATTTTCACTGGTAAAAAAATTACTGTCATGAGTAAAATGGTGAACTTCACTCATAAGTACAACCACATCTCCGACAAGGGGCCCACCTAGCATGGCTTTACAAGGAAAATTAAATATGAAAGCCTTAATAAATCTGCAAGGAAGTGATCATTTTTGAAAGAGGTAACTGGATAATGCCGCAGCACCTGTGTGGAGGTCATGCTGGATGAGTAAGCTTGGTGCCAGGTCTCCCAGCACCTCTCAGCCCAGTCAGTCTGTCCAGACCACTGCCACCAGCTAGAGCCCAAGCACAGCAACTTCGTCCATTTTTACAAAAAGAGAAGGTCAGAGAACGTTGGTCCCCCATCGAGGGAGAGCAGTATGGAGTCCCCAAATCAGCACACAGTCTGCTGGGACAAAGCTGTTCCTCCAAAGCCTCATGAAGGCATTTGAATAGGCAATGCCAGTTTGCAATGGCTCAACGCATTGCAACATGTGGTGATGGTGTTTTTCATCTAGCAGCCCTCCAATAACCAGTTTACTGCCTCATGAAACCATGACCATAGCCTGGAATCAGAAAAATAAGTCTGGAAGCTGCTGAAGTCATTGTTTGCACACACCAGAAAGGCAGCGCCTGAAAACAATAACTCTGGCTTATTTACCACATCCCATACAAACCCTGGAGTGAATTCTTCTCCTGGGAACTTACAGTTATATCCAAATGTTCAAAACTATTAATAAGTTTACCCTATAATACGATTCTGTTTAGGTGGCATTACCACGGTTTTAAGAATCTAAAGCTGAACCACAGAGAACAAAGCCAAAATTGTCAAAAGGAACTACTAATTGAGTGACCAATTTGGACACCGAGGGCTCGATTTTCCACAGCGCTCAGCACGGTTACGTGTTCAAAGCCCAGCTTCAAAGCCACTTTGGGCGGCAAGGAGAACAGGGCACTTCTGCAAGAGAGACATGAGGCTTGTCACATGCAACAAAACGAAGACACTGTTGGCAACTAGTGGCAACTTCTGCTTAAACAGTTTGCCCGGCACCGGAGACCAGAACGTGCAGAATTCTATTTGCCACGGCAGCATTCGATTCCCCTCACCGAAGGGGTTTGTCTTCCTGGAATTCCTCAGCTTGCTGCAAAATTAAAAGAGTGAGGTGGCACAACTCTTACAGGGAAGTCATCTTCACTGCACACGCTGGACTTTTTAGTTGACAGCAAAGCCTGTCCCAAACAGTTGTTCTTGCTGGCCCTCCCTACAGGGCTAAGAGCAAATGTTAGGTCCTTATTTACCTTGCACTCATTACAGAGCATCTGAAATGATTGATTAAAAAAAGAGAGAGATTATGCTGAATATTTTAATCTCAGTGTTTCAAATTAAGCAAGAGATATAAGCAGAAAATAGTTCTCAGGTAGAACATTACATGCAACCATGACTATAACTATTGTAACCAACTCCACATACCACATGTGTTTCTAAGTAATTCCAGATAATCCTGCTGGATCATTTAAATTTCTATACACACACACACACCCTATGTATTGAAAAATCAAGGTAATGGAAACAGAGAGGACCAAATGCTTTAAAACCACACTAGTATTCAAGAGCAACATTTAAAAGAACATGTCTTAAATCTGCTAAGTCAAAAAAAATCACAAAGTATGATTACCATCATTTGCAGATGAAGAAAGTTAGCCTTTAAAAAAAAGAATTAAGAGGAATCCAACAAGTGTAAGCAACATGATAAACCATTACAAGATAAAGATCAACATCAGAACTTCCCTTCCCTCCTTTTTTAAAATAAAAATTCATACAATGGAAAGAATTCACCAAGAGAGTATTCTAATGAAGTTCTGAAATCAGAATAGTGAAAGAAATTTTTGGGCTACAAAGTTAGCCCAGCTACTGAATGCAGAGGGAAAGAGTTCTTGTGTGCTTTCATGTTCCCACATTACACTGGAAAGCCTTCTTGAATGTGCAATAGGGAAGAAAGATCAGTGTGCATCACACAAAGAAGGTATGGGATGAAGAAAAAAAAAAAAAGATTATAGTATCAAGGCTGACAAATGGCATTAAATAGTTTCCAATGTTGAAAAAAAAAAAAATACTTGAGAAATGTTTAGAGAAAGGCAAAAAAAAAAAACCCAACCCCTTACTAGATGCATGGGTGGCCTCCTTCACAAAGAGATTAAAGAGAGTAGGATAATTCAGTTTGGAAAGGAGCAAGAGGGAATATGATACAGGTATTATGAAATAACGAATCATGTAGAGATGGCCAAATTGGCAGCTCCTATTCACCCTTCATCTAAATTAAATGAAAACAAGTTTGAAAACAGAGAGAAATAAGCATTTATGCAACATTATCTGAATGCAATTAAGTACCACAATATCTGCTACAATGCTTTATTAATCTCCCCTCTCCTCATGTTAGAGGTGTAACATCAACAGCGGTTTCAGACAACATTGGAGTTTATGAACCAGGTCAGCACTAAAGCAAACGCTCCCGATTCAGTACCCATCCCGATTTCCAGAAAAATCAAAAAGCACTCTCATGCAGATTGGTCCTTAAAGGCAGCAACTGCTGTTTTATGCCGTTAATCCCCGTTCCCAGCATCATCTTGTGGGCACTGCTGGGGCCCCCTTCTCCTTCTCCCCGGGGCAGACGGGCTACCAGGACATTTCTGCGGCTCAGCGTGAGGGAAGGATCACATGCCGGGCTGGCAGATGGGTGTTGTGAAACGTAGTGGGAAGCAGCGGCAACACTAGCTCGTGTTCATCTGCCTCCTCTCAGCATCGAGGCAGCCGGTTTAAGTGGAAACACTCTCCACTACTTCCACAATCTCATTTGTAGTTTGCCAAAGGGAAAGGGGGGGGGGGGGGGGG
>VXBJ01007137.1:471627-489263 GCA_013400055.1 Nycticryphes semicollaris
GGGAGGCAAAGCCGCTACAAAAGCATTACTATCCAGTGAGCATCCCTTGCCCAACTTGGATTAAATGACAGACTACACAAAAGCAAGGGAGCCAGCAAATTTTAAAAGAATGTTTGGGAAATACACTGGAATAAAGGATGAATTTTCTGCTTTACTCACAGCACTATATTGAAATACAATTGGTTCTTTCTTTGACACCTTCCCACAGAGGCAACCAGCACTGACCTCTGTTAGGAAGGCTGCTGCAAAGCCCCACAGGGCAAGTTGCAATGTCCTGTCCTGTTCAGTGCCGAGAAAACCAGAAAGGAAATGGTTACGTTTTTCCTTTCCTCCTTGATTTTTCAGTCCTCCCAATTTCATTAACTCCATATCATTACAGAAAATGTGTTCTTTTTAATTGGAAGATTTATCAGGGAGAACTCTATTTCTCCTATACAGTTTACTCTGCGTGTGTGTGGAAAAAGGCACTTTGGAAAGCTATTTTCTGTAGCTATTAAAAAGTCTTGATGCCAGTTCATTACTGCTCTACAAGGCTGGTGGCTAGTCTGGTATTTTTAGTTCCAGCATAATACTAGTTTGTTGATTTAAAAAAAAAAGAAAACATTTAAAAAGCTTTCTGTAAAGTCAGAAACCTGCAACTATATCAGAAATGTCAGACAAAATTTTTGCATCATCTTTTGGAACCAATCAACAATTGCAAGTTCCAAGAAATCTTTTGAACAAGAGCACGGGGATAATTTCATGAAGAGGGCACATTTACAAAAAGTACTCCTTCTGGTACAGGTATGGTAGCACATTGTAGAAACAGAGCCAAGTCAGCGCTCAACAGAAGGCAAATATTTCCTGGGAAGACTGTCCCATATTTTAACATTAAGCATTTTCTTTAGGATCTTGCTTATAACTACCCAAAAATGATAGAGGGAATCATAGAGGAAAATCCTGTAAAATGGGTTTAGTTCACAGATTAGCACAGATAAAAATAAAGTATATTAGAACTCAGACGGAGATCACATCCGAGATATTCCCTCTATTGTGCAAAAGACTCAAGATGACAAGCTTTCAGGAAAAAGATAAGTCCTTAACAACCACTTCATGAATATCTTAGATCTCTTTATAACCAGGAAAAAACTATAAAAAGATTGAAGCATCTTACTGCGGTTATATTTCCAGGATTACCCATTCCCCTTGTTAAATTGGTCATCCATGAGATGCATGCCATGCCTTTGGCTTTCCAGCAGTCCTACCAAGGGACAGCACTGCTCTGGACTAGGCATTTAAGAGAAGATTTGGCCTTTAAGCAATGACTCTCTGAAATACAATAAACTACTGAAGAGAGGGGACCGATGTCTGCATTTACAGAGCCTTGCAGATGCAGACTGGGTTGCTGGATATTCTCATACAAAGCTTTCCCTTGAGGTGTCAGTGCATGTCACCTGAATGCAGACCATCAGTAGCATCCTCACAAAGCATAGGGCAGCTCGGCCACTCGAGTAGTTGTAACAGCTACACCTGAAGTTGCTGAAGCCATCCTAACAGCTGGGGAACACAGGTTTTTCGTAAGCTCTCTCTCCTGCTTTGTACAGCTATTTCTAGGGAGAGGGGAGGAAAGAGGACAAACTTATCTACTTCTTGCTGTAGGGACCACGCACTGAAAGAAGTACAGGGGTTTGGAGCAGAACTCAAGATTTCAAGCCTGTGATCAGGCAAAAAGACAATTTATATACACACTTTGCAGCAAGGAGGAGAGATTATGGTAGAGCAAGAAAACCACCTTCAAGTATTTAAATTACTTTGAGCTGCAGAATCAGACTAAAATAAAATCTACAGTAAAGGTCTCCAAAGTGCTAACACAGATGAGAGCTTTGCAAACGACAACAATTAAGCACCGTCAAAGCCTTCAAGCTGCAGAAACATGAACTTTGCAGCAAAGGGCAATCACGGAGGGGTTGAGCATAGAAAAATCTTTGTGGTAAAACACATTATCTAGCAGCTACCTAATCATTCATAGTCATAAAAATAAAATTATACATATTTATAACACACAAAACCAAGTTATTAAAAAACTCCTAGAGTTTAAAGAGATGTTATCACAAAATTTTGTTACACACTTATGAGATTTGTAAGTCTAGCTTAAAGCATCCCAACATCATGGCCAACCCATGCACTAATCCGAAAGGTAAGAGGATGCTTACAAAAAGCCACAAACTTTTGAATGTGATTATCCAAACCAGGAATTAAGATTGCAAGAGATGCACTATGCTAATACCATTTGACCTATATATACCCAAACAAAACAATTCAGAGTGTGAATGCTGAGTGCTAGCTGACAGCTTGCAGACTATAAATTACTTCTAAGTGTCAATTTTGAAGAAGCAATCGAATGACAAGTAAGACGACTGGAAGAATTCAAGGAGAACACCCATAGTTAAATGAGTTAGCTACATCTAAGCAATCTCTGCTTCCATCTACTTGCATTCAGAGACCTCTACAAAATGAGCTGGAAGAGTTTTCTGCTCACAGCCTTGCAGGATGTATTCAGTCACCAGCAAACTTCTCCAACTCTGAAGTTTATTGTACAGCCTAATTATTAATAAAATTAGAATGTTTTCCCTTCTCAAAGGGAAAAGAGAGGCAATCAAGAAGGAGGCAAGTTTATACTGTTCCACTTGCTTTGCAGTAATTAATGCTCTAGAGTTATATAGACCCCAAAATCTGAAGTAATCTTATTCCTCACAAGCACTAGAATTCATAGAGGAAAAATGGACTACCAGCTAACATCCATAATATGTTTTTGAGTTGTTCTTGTATTCAAAGAATTGCTCACCTGGAACACAGTTATATCTCCTTCTATTCCTCAGGCCTACTTATGGAAAGCACAAGAAATCAAATCTAACACAGCAGAGGTCTTCTCTATTCTTACTGGCTTCAGTCGCACCACAGGAAAGTTTAGACCTAAGTCTTTGCCTGACATTTTATAGCCAAGTTCTCAATTCAACTAAATACCCAGCTCTTCCCAAGACATCAGGCTTTAACAGCTAAAAGAAAAAACAAACAAAAAACTTTAGAAACCTGTTTTGCAAAAGTCACCCTTGTGCAAGCATCTGAGCAATTTGGTAACACCAGGTGCTGCTCACATGCTGTTTAGAAAAAAAAAAAACCAAAAAGAAAACAAACAAACATGAAAACCCCACAACATCACACAAACCAAAACCCAACCTGTTATTTTCCAGAAAACTGGACTCTCCATTTCAATGCAACTTTTTTTCTTACCCTCTGAAACAGGCACTGGAATTACTCAGATAAGTGGCTCCAGTCCCATTTCCCTACTGCTCCAGCAGTAGCTCCACAAGCAATCCTCAGCTAGAAGTACTTTAACTCTCTACAGTACTACTTCCCTGAACACGAACCTAAACCATCTGTAGTAGTAATGAATTAAGAGTAAAGATGAACAATACTACAGGGCATTGAGAAGCGATATGCCATTTACCAGTTTCACATTTACTATACAATGAACTACCTCCTCTTGTCAAAACAACTCGTCCCCCTTAAAATTTGAATTTTTTGACATTTAAAAAGCCAGAACTGTTTAAAATAAGGGAAGTGGGAGTGTAAATCCCCAGCCTATATGAATGTACACTTCATTCTGATTTTTCACTGATTCATAGCAAAATATTCAGCCCAACAGAAGGGGAACTAGATTTTTAGGCACAGAGGGAAAGAGTAATTCAGTGCTTTGCTATTGACATGAGAAGAAAGAGGAGGCGGTGTAAGAGGAACTAAGGATCTTGGTTATTTGCTTGCTGAATATTTAGGGAGCCACTGCTCTTGAATCCCTGCTCGTGGCATCTAGATAAGAATGAAACGTGCTATTCAGAGCTGAGCAGAGCAAGAAGATACAGACAGGGGTAGAAGAGGACTGCTCAAGCAGTAGAAAAATTGATTTCAAACCTTGCATTAAGCAACAGCCTTGCATAACAAAAGCAGCAGCAAACCAGGGTGGCTCCTGCATCAAGGAGCTTGCAAGGCATAGGTCATGTGAGCATCAACCACATGGAGATGGAGGGGTGGCAGGAAAGGAAACAACCTGGTCTTTTTGATTGAAACTCAAGGTTCTCCTCAGCCAGCCTGGCCTGTTCCAAAAGCCTGGAGCAGGCCCTGCTTAGTGCCTGGCCAAATGAAGAACATGTAGCTCAAGCACCGAAGGACACAAGGCCTGGCTGGGCAGCTGCAGTTCAAGAACCAGTAGCCCAGTCAATGCCAGGGATTCTGGAGATGGCAGAGTGAGGCAGAAGAGATTTCACAGGGAACTGGATCTACCCCATGTAGGAAAGGGCATGGGAAGATCAACCAGCTACTATAGAACTAATAAGGACTGGAAGTGCTTTTAAAGTGTGAGGGGCAAGCAAAAGCTGTCCAAAAAATCTAGACAACAGAGTTTAGGGACAGGCTGCATCACAGCCAGGTCAGAAAAGGGAACAACTAGGAAGACCAGGATCCCTGGTCAGTGACCACACAAGAACAACTTCTGGGTGTAAGAGAACATAGGATGAATATAAACAAGAGAGAGCGAGACAAGCTCTAGCAGAAGCCTCAGAAACCAACTAATACACACACTTTTAATAACCACATACCATCACACACACCCCCAGTGCTAGGTTTCAGGGAGATGGAAACAGCTCATTATACAGAAGCAGCCACATACAAGAAGGCTTGAAGCCAGAAAGCCTAAGACACAGAACACTGATGAAATTATTTTCATCACCCAGATACTTGAAAGAAGAAAAAGAAAAAATTATCAGAAACCCTCTAACAAAACGTGGCAGAGCTATGCTCAGCACAGAGATCCTCCAAAATGCTCTTTAGACAAGAGTCAACTGAATAAAGATGGGCCTGTTGCACACATTCTACTATAAGACAGGTTCTTAAATTATGCATAATGAACCCAAGACACATAGAGCGTGGCATCCCAGAGGAGACAAGAAATATTTAAAATGCTAGGAAAACAAACATGAAAACCCAAACCACCTACGTGAAGCTGGAAGCAAACCTCCCAATAAGTGATGAGAATGTGTCGGCAACCCCAAATAAAATACGGACACTGAATGTGAAGAAGAGGCCTTTGCACCAGCAGAGCTCCTGGAAGCACTACAAACGGCACCTTTCTGCAGACTTACTACTCCTAACTGCAAGGTA
Source organism: Nycticryphes semicollaris (assembly GCA_013400055.1). Taxonomy (NCBI): domain Eukaryota; kingdom Metazoa; phylum Chordata; class Aves; order Charadriiformes; family Rostratulidae; genus Nycticryphes; species Nycticryphes semicollaris. Next base: position 476,821 of record VXBJ01007137.1, read on the forward strand.
GGGGGCAGAAGCCAAGGACATCCCATTTCCAGATGTTGGTTTTTTTTTTTTAACTTAAGAAGAGGGGGCAAAAGTTCCACTGCTCTGGGGATCTTTCACCAATATGTTTTAAGGTCTTTAACTTTAAATAGATTTGAGAGGTTCAGACTAAGAAGCTGCCATATTGGCCCCTCCAGGACATCACAACGTCTCTGGCAACAGGGATGACAACACTAGAAGAGCTGCTGCCAGCCCCGGAGGCTGGTTTGGAAACCTGAACACCATTTGCTAGAATATACAGTTTAAATGCTCTGTACCACCCCAAAAATACATCTGCATTTGGCCATTCTTCCACATAGCAACAGTGAAGAAAAAAAAAAAATAAATCACTGTTCCCTCAGCTTACTCAGGAGCACGCTTAACTTTCAAGCTAGCATAAATAGTAAGCTCAGCTATGGCAGAGAAAAAAAACCCAAAAATATTATGGCATGGGGTAACATGGCTGAGTGTGCTGCAGCAGCCTGTGGAAAGCAATACCCCTATGAGGCCTGGCAGCAGATCAAGGGCAGTCACCTCAGTTGCTTTTCAGATTATATAGCTTTGTAAAATTATTTTGGTAATATTCAGCCTTCTAAAACACCTCTCTATGGAAAGTGGTCTTTTTCCAGTCCCTTATTGTTGAGCTCTTACCCACCCATGCACAATGTGCTACTGTAGTCGTGCTGGCTGTCATGCCAGCAGCGCAGTGGTGGTACACGCTGTTGAACCAATGAGACCAGCCCAGAACATGAGGAATGTCTCCCTTTCCAGCCTCCTCTTTAATTTTAGCGCGCTCACAGCTCCGCTGCCAGGGCAGGCCATGCCAGGCTGATATTTGGTTTGTAAATAGACACTCCAGCGTGCTCGTCTTCGCTGCAAGCTCCAAGTTATCTGCTGGTACTCCCAGCCGACACGTGGGAAGACTTCTGCATGTAACCTTATCCACAGCGGTGAGCTTTCACAAGAAAGAGGCATAGTTATATATATTTTGATGATGCTATTAGTTTTTCCCTAGAATAAAGGGGGAAAGAAAAGAAAAACAGGAAAAAATCTCAACCAGCCCAGACATTCCCTTTGTCACCCTCCAGCCTGGGTTCTAGGGAATTCAGGAACAGAAGCGTAATTATGGCAGACACGCTTTGCCTCTGCGCACTACAACATGCACAGGGTGTGTCCTCTTCATATTTAATAAAGCCTCTCATGCTTTCCAGCACAACAAAGGAATTGCCCCAGGGTTAACGCCCTGAAAATACAAATAGATGGTGACAAGGAGACATACCAGCTCCGTTACTTGTATTGTCTCCCACCAGTAGGATGCAGGGCATCCCTTAACCTGGATCAGCAGTGTCTGTCACAGAGAAGCTCCCAAGTGCCCACAGACTTAACTTTTAAAAATTAGCTTGGACCCTCCTTTTTCTGTCAGCGATTTGGATGCCCAGTCTTTGATATTCAGTTTCAGTCAACTGAAGTCTTCTGAGGTTAAATTTATTAAAAGGGTTCATTCTTCATTTCTGTGTGCTCAGATTTCCCTTCCACAGCTTTCACTTTCAGTTTGTCTGCATGGGGTTTTTTTTGGTTTTTTTTTTTCCCTTGCCCCTTTCAGAGGAATGAACACAGGGATAGACACACAAAGTGGTAGAAACCTATTTCTAGATGGGAAAGAGACCAGCCTTCTGGTTACTGATGGATCAACTGCTCCACTCTGGCAAGCATTTCTTTGAGCTCACCTCAATAATAACTTTTTATTGTTTTCTTTTCTTTATTTTTTCTTTAGTGAGTCTTGCCTAAAATACAGACACAAGCTTTTTTCTCAGTACATTTAAAAGAAGAACAGAGGCTAGAACTTGCAGGGTGCAGGGATCTTATATGAGATAACCCGGAAATAACAAGCAGCTCAAAGTTAGCAATGGGCTTTTGAAAATGCTGAAAAGAATAGAAATTACTCAGCCCCTTTCCTCTCTTTCCTTCCAACCCCCCCCCTTTTTTTTCCCCTCACAGTAACAAAGTGAGGTTAGCTCAATAAGCCAGTTTATTTACACTCTCTAGCTAGAAAAAGACATGAAGAAGCACTCACATGCTACTGATAGAGAACTTAAATGATACCTGTATGAGATTATGTTCCTTGCTGGTTCCTCACTACATTAAAATTACCATTAAAAGCTTCAAGTGCTTGTGGTATTTTTATACCTTCAGACAAGAAATCAGGAAATAATAACTCAAGAGATCTCTGTCCAAATTCTGGGAAAAGGAAGCCTGATTTATCTCCACTATGACTACATCTGTGACTACATGTCACATAAATAATCAGTCCTTAATTTTAAAAAAGCCAACAAATAAGCATTACCCACTTCCTCTCATCTGCTTCTCATTAAGGTACAGGTACCAATGCCTTCAGCTGGATTTTCATCACAAAGGACATGCTAAAAGCAGGCTTTAACAGGAAGAATATGAAAATAATGGTTTGCTCACCTCCAGTTACACTGCACGAGAAAACATAAATACTTCACGAGTACAAATGTAGTTGTCATATTAACCATGTTAGTACATTCTCCTAGAAACCTTTTAGAAAAACATTCAAGCTGGTTTCTGCAGCCCCCAGACGTAAGTCTTAGCAAACCCATCCTCAGGATGGCTTAGAGAGATCTGTTCACAAAGGTGGTCCAGCCCCTCATTTTGCTCCACTTCCCTGCAGAGGTCTTCGCCACTGCCGCTACAGATGTGGATTTCCTCTACTTGTGCTTGAATATGTGTAGCTGACTACTACTTCTTTTTAAAGTTTAAATATCATTCTTGTACATATATTTCTGTATATATATGCATACACACACAACATATTATGCATATTCATTCATATCCCACCCACTGGCAGGATCACTGGGCTTAGAGCATGGACTAGCAAGCTGATATGAGAAGCTGCTTCAGACATAAAAAAGACAGGTTGTGGGATGCACACACAGCACACACATCCCAAAGAACTCTGCTTAGCACCAGTGTAAGATGAATTATGTTCACTTCACTCACGATTGGTTCATTTGAAAAAGCAACATCTCGAAGTCTGGTAGGACATATGGAAGATTGTTTACTGAATTCAGCATCTTGTCATAGGCTTAAACTATTTGACAAATACCGCTCAAGTTGGCCTCCTAAAGATATTTCAAATTAAATACTCCTCAGGCAAAGTGGAAAAAACATGACTAAAACTCATATCAGCAATTAAGAGCAGGTCTACCAGGAAAAGTTTTACAACATGGTAGAAACACCATAAATATCTACTTTAGAAAGAGACAGAGTAGCCCCACACACTGGCAGGCTTTACATGCATCTGACCATGAGACACAGAAACCCTGTACTGAGACCTGAACCCTGTACTTTGTGCATGTACACACCCTGTACTTATGTTCCCTTATCCTCATGTTGGGGCACCTGCAGTATGTACTTTAAAGAGAACAATGTCAAAACAGACATACTGAAAGTTCCACACAAAGAACATTGACTCAAAGCTCAAGTGATTTTAATGACCTTCTGTGTCTGCTGAAATCCAGTCAAACCAATGACTGGTGTTCACGCCATGGTAAGACTGCAGCTGGAAGACCAGGTCTAGAACTTTTCTCATGAGAGTCACAGCTACCTGGCTTCAGAACCAAGATTGGTCTGGCCAATTAGATCCTTGACTGAGGTTGGTTTTGACTTTTAGTGTGTGTCCCCCTGCCTGATTCTGAAAAGACAGCTGTATAAATCACCATCATCATGAATCGCTATCACCAGAACTATTCAAGATCTAAACAAGACATTTTACCCAGCATAAGGTTCAACCAGCTGCACCACAGTAATTTCAAACCAATGTCTGAGTCTGTATCACTGGACATTTTGGATGGATGATTTTGACACTCACCACTAGAGACACCCTTTCTTAAATAGCTGCAGATCTTATATTTAAGACTTCTATCATTTCACTTGTCCACAAAATATATTAAAACATTTTATTGAAGACTTTCAGCTCCACAGAAGACAGTGGAAAGACTTAACGACCTCAGGTCTGCTTTGGAGGTCACATTTTAGTTGGGTTTTAATTCCTCTGCTGGAGATTCCCTCAAAGTGGTCCACATACTTCTTACAACGGCACACAAAGAGCAATCCTAGAGCTCCAGAGAAACACTTGGTTAAAGAGACTAACATGACAAGACTAGTTGAGAGGAGGACATTCATCTCACGGGAGATAGTAGTGTAAAGCAAAGGGAAATACCTACAACGACTCCACTCAGTACTGGGAAAATATCATCTGCTAAAACTCTTGTCTTTACAAATACAATTTGATATATCAGTAACTGGTTTAAAGTAAGCTGATATCCATCATATCCTTGAATAAATTTCACTTTAAAGTCACCCAAGATACTTCAGAAAGTGAATGTTTAGACTCTGCACTTCATCATTCTTTATTGCTTTTAGAAACAGTACTAAGGTGTTTGCAGGCTCCTTAGTTTTGTTCCCAGTTTGAGCCAACTATAAAGTGCAAGTTACATAGCATTAAAGTCAGAAACTGGGACATAAAGCAAAGCATGATTTGTTAATATAATTCCATATGTGAGTGCATAGGCACAAAACATTATCATCCATCTATTTCACAGTTCACATAGGAGAGGAGCAGGCATGTCCATGAACACAGACAGCTGTGTAAACACACTTGCAGTTAAAATACAAAATATGTAGGGGAAAAAAACAATGTTACAAGAGTTAGATGTTTTCCTCCCCTTCAGTTTTTCAAAACTACTTTCTGTTGTGCTCTTAAATGGAGATGAAGAGCACCAAGAACACAGAAAAAGTATCAAGTAGGTATGCGGTGGTTTGAAGAAAAAAAGAAAACAAAGCTCTAGATCTGGCTAATGCTAAGGTCAGATGGAGCTTGTTGGAGCTGTAAATAGTAAAGAATAGTAAAGGTTTGGATTGGGGTTTGTGCATTTAATTCTTTTTTGCCTTTGGTTTTTAAAGTCTAGAGATATAGCAGTAGGAATTGACCATAAAAAACTTAGTACTCAGGACACTGCAGAACAGTGACAACAGGAGCCATCTCACCACTTGAGGAAATGCCATGAATGCAACAGAAGACAACCTGAGTTTGTAGCAGAAATGCACCGAGATACACTAGCAGGGACTACAAAATCCCTTATGCTTACCTGTAATCAGCCTTAAAAAAGAAAATTATTATTAAGTTTGCTTTAAAAAAGGTTGGGAAAATCTTGAGGTTCCAGCTTTAAAGTTTAAACAGCAATATATAAGACCATGACACCAGCCCATCACCCCCAAGTGCTATGACCATACCAGGCAGAAAACTGTCTGTATGTTTGTCCTTCATTCCTTACTACATGAGAAAAGAGCAGACATTGGTCACTAGAAACCATTCAATTAAATACTCATTTTCTAACCATTAGAAAGAAGACAAATGGTTTAAGTTCTGGAGTTACCAACTGCAAGCTTAACTAGAACCATAATTACGAAATTCCAACTGGTAAATTATGCATGGAGACGATGAAATATTATGGGGTGGGTTTTTTTCATCTAAAATACAATCACCTCTCCACACTGGCCAATAATAATAAAAACTGAATAAATGCTCCATTGTATATACTTCTGAATTACCCCATGCAAATATAAGTTGTGCTGTAACAGTGGTTACAAACCACCAAACTACCAGATGAAAAAAAATCGCATAGTTTTTCAACTTGGATGTCAAAAGTTAAATTCCTTAATCCAGAACAAGTCAGTAGAAGAGCTCAGCAACCCTGCTTTTCTCAGCAGAAACAGCACATATTCCAGATCCTCAAAAGCGGGTCTAATCTCACTTATTTGGTTTAGAAAAACCAAAGCCCCCTCAACTGATATATTGGGATTTATCTTTTTTTCCCCTCCTCTCACCTCCCATGAGTGTCAGCTCCTAGATAAAGAAAGCTGCTCTCTACTAGGCACTACCAAGAAGAATTGTATCTGTGTAACCTTTAAATACACAGGCAACTACAACACCACCACTCGCGCACAGCTCCGAGTCTAATAATGAACACGCAGTTGTAAATCTGGTATGAAACAGACCACGTGAGGATACAGCCATCTGTATAACGACGGCAATGCACATTACTGGTGTAGCGTGTAATGTTCTTCCCTCATTAAAAACACCAGTGCAAAACCATATATGTGAAGCACATGCCTGTTTACAACAATAACTTCCCCAGAAAAGCTAGAAAGACCGCAAAGCTGGCGACAAGACGCAGCAGTTGAGCCTCACGCAGCTGTGTGTGAAGCGTCTTGAAAATGAGCTCATGCCCCACGGTGTCCATCCGTGCTGAGGAGGCTGTGCTTGCAGCACACGGGCGAGAGAACAGACCCCAAGGCTTCCCACACCGGGTTCTGGGAGGGCAGGAAGAGCTTCCTTTTGCCCACACACCTCAGGGTGAAGCAGCCAGCGGGCACGCAAACAGCAAGGATGGAGAGGAGGGAGGAAAGTCAGAGGTGGGTGCCAGATATACGCCTGCAGCTCTCAGCACCCCATGCTCCACACCACTGCTCCACACCACAGTTCCAGCTGAGCCCATGGTGGCCAATCTCAAGACCCATGGCAGACAGCAACCCTGGGGGGAGCAGCTGGAGGGGGCAGCTGGCCCCAGCTCTCACCAAGCAGCTGTACAGCCAGCCCAGCAAGAGTGCCATCCTGTTGGCTCCCAACAGAGGAAGTCCTTTTACCCACAGACTTTTATATCTTTTTTTTTTTTTTTTTAAAAACTGTGTTTCTTCTCCTTTTAGATTGTCACTTATGAGCTGTGAAACAGTGCACCAAAATATATGTATTTTCATGCACCACAAGTCACGTTCTTCTTCCCCTTTTCTTTGTCCCAGCCAGACGCTGTTTCTATGTCTGTTTCAAAAATGCCAAAACAGGGACACTCATTTCTCTCCAACAACAGGGTTTTAAGAATTATTCATGATTTAGAAATGCACAGCTTAATTTGGGTTCATTACAGCCTGGTCTCTGTCTTCTGCCTTTTAATGCTGTGTAACTTGTACTTTATATTGGCTCAAGCTGGGAAGGAAACTAGGCGCAGCTTGCAAACCCCTCAGTTCTGCTCCTAAAGTAATAGAGAATGATGAAGTGCAGAGAATAAACATTCATTTTCTCAAGGATCTTGGATTATTTTAAAGTGAAATTCACTCAAGAGTTTGATGGATATAGGTGTCAAAGAATCCTGTGCAACTCTAGCAGTTGGTAGAAGGCAGGATACAATGCAAGCACTGACAGCTGTTTTATTTGCAAGGGCAATCAGTTTGGAATAAACCAGATTATATTTGCAGAGACAAGACTCTCCACAAATGTGTTTCCCAGCACCAAACCTGCAATGGCTTTTCCCCTGAGAGCAACTAATCCTATCTTGGTCTTTCCCTGTGACCCTGGTTGCTCACCGTGTGCCACGGCTTGGAGAAACACACAGACTGCTTTGAAGGCATCAGCAGGAGAGGAGCAAGAACCCTCTCCAAAGCCTACAAAACATGATCTCCAAGAAGCAACTGAAAGACCTACAGTCATAGCAGCTACAAAAGAGAAGCTTGAGGGAAATCTCGAGTCTGTAGTTGAGGGAGCAGAGAGAGAGGGCACAGGGAGTTTTCTCCACCTCAGCAGTGGATCTGCTGAGCAGTAAACAGGCTACAACTGCTCAGAGGAAGCAGGACATTGAACAGTGGGGCGATACGAAGCAGCCACCAGATCCTCGCCACCGCTTTCTCATCAGCAACAGTGGCACACATGGCACTGACCTAGCAAAACAAAACCTTTCCTTACTCTCTCTCATCTCCCCACACTTCTACAGCCTGGTCCTGGCCCACGGATGCTGCTGTTCAGTCTGGCCCCTCCTCACACACCACATTTCCGCTGCCTTCAAGGTGTCACGGCCACCAGACCCCTGCGTTTCCCCTCCTGCAGGCTGGGGGTGAAGGCAGAGTCCTCAGCTCCTTGCATGGTGGCCACAGCAGCTGTGATTTCCACTACCTCCCAAGGCAGCCCCAGGTCTCCCCCCTGCCCAGATGTATCCCACCCAGACAACACTGCCATGCCACAGGCACCCTGGGGACAATCTGGGGGGGGAAATAACCCATTCCTTCTGGGCAGCAGCAATAACTTTTAAAAAAAGCCACATAGACTCTTGTATGCTCTTACTGTAAGGGTAAAGCAGGGGGCAAAGGAAGCAAGGAAGGAAGGAAGCTACATAAAGCTTAGTTAGTTAAAATAAATCTCTCTTCCCCTCCCCTTCCCCTGAAGACTTCATCCACCCAGCTCCACACACGCCCCTTCCCACTCCAAGTGCAGCAAGGGATTCACACAAGGGATTGTATTTAAGTGATTGTACTTAAGTACAAGTACAAATCACAAATCGCACACGGGATTTGTACTTAAATCAGTCCCTGGGCTGTGCTTTGAGGGATCACTCCCTGTGCCATCAATGGAAGTGGCATTTGGGAATGCAGCAAACCGTGTGGTCTGAAGCACAAGTTTTGAGGAGTGCATCTGAGGGAGGTCTGGCAACCTTTGCATGATGTGCACTGTGTCACACCAGTAATAAAAAAAAAAAACACCCCAGCATGAAATACTTTCACAGGCTTCACTATTTCAGCTCTTTTGGAAGAAAAAAGTGACAACAGTACAGACAAAAATAGACAATCTTTGGCTAGTATAACTGATTATTCTTCTGAGGTCTCAACTGTATCTGGAGTAGTTTCGGTTATGTTGAGAATAACAAGAGTGAGAGCAGCAGCACGGCTTCATGAGTGGAATAACAGTGCTTAAAAGTGATCAGAAAAGCAGCACCGCCACAAAGAATGAGCACAGATGCTTTAAACAGCCTGAAACCCACCTCTGCCCTCTCCCAGTGAGATTATGAACAGTTACTGAGAGCGTTATAAACAGATGTGCCACCTAACTTCATCAGTACATTGAAGAAATAAATTCAGGAGTTCTGTGTATTAGAGCCAAATACCAAAAAGAAAAACCCTAAACACTCGAGTACTTTAAAGTATCTAGTCATCTTTAGGAAATAAAGAAAAAAGTAGCCATTCAAATGACTGCTTAAATAAGGGACTGTCTTTTTAGACAACTAGAAAGCCTGTGAGTTTGTAGCGATGTCAAACTGCCCTATTTTTAGCATTGTGTGTCAAGGGCACATGCCTAGAAAGCGCTTTTACTGCTTCAGCAGTTTACAGGAAAGACAAGGTACACAGGCACATGCTTATTTACAGACAGATGAGCCTGAATCTCATGTGTGAATAATCACATGGGACTGTTTCAGTTTTACCGGGTGACTCACCGGGGCAGCGTCAGTGTTCCTGACGAAGCCCCGGAGCTCAACACTCTTCCGATGGCAGGGGAAGGACAAGGCTGCAGGGCACTCAGAAAATCCTGAAGCAGCGTAAGAGGGCTGGGGCAGTACAAACCAAAGGCAAATAGACTAAATTAGTTTCTTTCAAGTGAAAAAGTGAATATTTCAGATAAGCGAGAATGATAAAGGCTCCACTAAAATAACAAAAAAAACCCTACTGTAAAAAGCCTTGCATTCCCCACTTGTTTTCTATTTTAAGTTCAGCATATTATTATTTTTCAAACCTTCCAGTACTTACAGCATCAGCTGTTCAAAAAACCCAGAAAAATCTCTCATCTGTGGTTGAAAGTCTATGCAGAGTGACTTAAAGGAAGCAAGAAGTCTTATCTTGGCCACTATTTCTAATGTTATTCAATACTTCCAAAACTAGACCACAGCACGTAATACTGTGAAGTCGTGCATTATCTGGTAGCTCTCATTCGTTAACAGAAATCGTTAGCAAGCAACAAAGGTGTTACCAATACGTAACACTTAAACTTCCACTTCCAAGCAATACATATATACCTGCAACCATCTCTAATTTCTCTCCCAGGCAAGTTTGCTGCATTTTTAATTAACAACCATCCTTTATTTAAAATATTATTTGAACAGTTTCAAGCAACATCTCTACTTTGTGGCACTGGCAGACCCACCAAGTGCCCTTACACTTAGCTAATAACCTGCGCAGAGAGAGACAACAAGGACTAACTGAAAAGTGCCCAAGGTTAATACAACAGTACAGACAACTGAATATAAATGCTTTCTTCCTTCACTCTAGCAGCGCAGGGGTGCCAGAAGAGCTGTGCTTAGCCATCTTCAACAAGTTAAACAAGCGTTTTGTCACCACAATGGTGACTTCATCATCTGGTTTCACTAGTTTTGAGATGTCACCTTAAGTTTTGTTTTAACAAAAGGTTACACGGGACTTTCGAGAATATTTGTTTACAATTTATTTTTTCCCTTTTTAAATTCTAGTAGGTAGCAACTCATTTAAGTGTTGGGTATTGACCAGCCCAGTCCACAAACTATAGATACTCCAACCGCAGGTACCTGTGACAACTACATACGTTGCTATACAAACATACAAAAAGAAAAAAATCAGGAAAGAAAATGCCATCTCAATCAGAAAACAGGTTCACAGAATCACAGAATCTCAGGGATTGGAAGGGACTTTGAAAGATCATCTAGTCCAGTCCCCCTGCCAGAGCAGGAACACCTACATCAGGTCACACAGGAACGTGTCCAGACGGGTTTTGAATATCTCCAGAGAAGGAGACTCCACAACCTCTCTGGGCAGCCCCTTCCAGTGTTCTGTTACTCTCACCATGAAAAAGTTTTTCCTCATATTTAAGTGGAACCTCTTGTGTTCCAACTTGTACCCATTGCCCNGCTCCAGCAGTCCCCTGTCCCTCTAGAACCTAGGTGCCCAGAACTGGACACAATATTCCAGATGGGGTCTCAGCAGGACAGAGTAGGGCGGCGGGGAGAACCTCTCTTGACCTACTGACCACAGCCCTTCTATTACACCCCAGGATGCCATTGGCCTTCCTGGCCACCAGGGCACAGAGCTGGCTCATGGTCATCCTGCTGTCTACCAGGACCCCCAGGTCCCTTTCCCCTACACTGCTCTCCAACACTACAGTTCCCAACTTGTACTGGTACCTGCACTTGTTCTTGCTCAGGTGTAGGACTCTACACTTGTCCTTGTTAAATTTCATTAAATTTCTCTCTGCCCAAGTTTCCAGCCTGTCCACGTCTCTCTGGATGGCAGCACAGCCTTCTGGCGTGTCAGCTACTCCTCCTAGTTTTGGGTCATCAGCAAACTTGCTGGTAGTGCATTCTATTCCCTCATCCAAGTCATTGATGAATACATTAAATAGTACGGGTCCCAGTGCTGATCCCTGAGGAGCTCTACTAGGTACAGACATCCAACTAGACTCCATCCCATTGACCACCACTTTCTGGCTTCTATCCTTCAGCCAGTTCATGATCCACCTCACTTCCCGATCATCCAGGCCACACTTCCTCGGTTTAGCAGCGAGGATGCTGTGGGAAACAGTGTCAAACGCTTTACTGAAGTCAAAAGGTTGGAAGGCAAGAGTGGACAGACATGGTTCTAGAGGGTTCCCAGAACAACAATGTTGCTTTAACAGCTTCATATGGCCTTGTGTGTGGTGACCCACCTGCACTCTGTGCTGTTCTTAGGACAGTATACAGGGACAGCACAGCAACTAGTATGTAGCAACCAGTATGTAAAATTACAGTTGCCAGCAAAGAAAGCAAAGCAGCACAACAGGGGGGTGGCACAGGCAGGGGAAGGAGAGGGAGATATTTGCATCTTCTTTTGGGCTGCGTTAGTAAATAAACTGCTGAGCAACCGATCCCATTAATTTTCCATAGGAACAGATGTTTGCCTAACGACATCTCAGTTTCAACACCCGCTCCTAGAGAAGGCATTACACAGAACATGCTACTAAAAGAATAAAGGAAAACAGAATAAAACACACGGTACCAGATTACAAGATATTTCTGTGCTTGTTTGAACAGGGTGAGATGTAGACCTAATCCCCATATTACAGCGTCTCTTCAGAAAGACCTAACTTCAGTCGAACTCCTGTGCCATTACTCAGGTTATCTGTACAAATAGTAGGTTACATTTTAACGAACTAGTCACACAAACACAGAATGATACGGGGTTGGAAGGGACCTCTGGAGATCATCTAGTCCAACCCCCCTACCACAGCAGGTTGCACAGGAATGTGTCCAGGCAGATTTAGAATGTCTCCAGAGACAGAGACCCTACCACTTCTCTGAGCAGCCTGTTCCAGTGGTCTAGCACCCTCAACGTAAAGAAGTTCTTCCTCGTGCTTAGATGGAACTTCCTATGTTGAAGTTTGTGCCCATTACCTCTTGTCCTCTCACTAGGCACCACTGAAAAAAGACTGGCCCCATCCTCTTTACACCTACCCTTTCAGTAGTTATAGACCTTGACCAGTTCCCCCCTCAGTCCTCTCTTCTCCAGACTGGGGGAAAAAA
>VXBJ01007137.1:489347-522258 GCA_013400055.1 Nycticryphes semicollaris
ATCTTTGTAGCCCTTTGCTGTACCCTCTCCAACAGTTCTCTGTCCTTCTGGAACAGGGGAGCTAGTTCAGCATGGCTGCTTTATGAGCATCCACATGGCTGCATTTTGGGCAGACCAGCTCTCACCTTTTGGATGTACTGCGGCTCAAAAAAGCACCCATAAAGCCTGCAACCCAGGGATGAGGAGCACAGGTAGCCTCCTCTCCATGCCCAGGCTGCTACTAATTGCATTGCTGCACATTGACCTAAAAACCTTGATCTCAAAGTGTTGCATGTGGTTACCTTTGCCCTTCTCCTCACCACCACCACCCCTCCCAGTCATGCAAAGCCCAAATGATCTCACCCCAGGCCACCTTTAACCCTAAGTTCCAACCTCACAGCTACCCCCTGCCACCAGCAAAGCCTGCCAGTGCTGCTGGAGCTCCAGCTCTGCCCCTCTGGCACCCCCTTGAGATGAGGGGTTTGCACATGGGAGCCAAGCCTTCCCAGCCTGATGGGAAGTGGACCAGAGGGAACAGGTTAGATTCAGGGAAGGGAAGCAGCAGAAAAGAGGGAAAGCAGGTGGAAAGTACAAAAACAAAAGGGAAAATAGGTACATAGTTGCATAAAGTGGAAAGAATCAAGATTACACTGGCAGTTATTTTTCAACTTTGCCTCAAATTATTCAGTAATTCAACAAGAAAATGTTTAATTCTGAATTAGTTTTCCTAGAAGAATGAAAATAGAGATTTGAAAGGACCACTTGCCCTAATACAAATGCACCAACTTTTCAGTGGCATTTGTTAAAACTGTGTCAAACACACCAAGTGGCCAAAAAGTCAATACGTTCCTTATAAATCATGGCTCTGCATTTCAGATCTAACAGCAGTAAAATAGTACACTGTGTTATATTATATATATATAATATATATATAATTGTTTCAGTTTAAAACTTCAGTTAGTTATCCAAATCTGCCTTGGAATTGTTCTGAAAATATGATAGGTTTTTTTTCTGATGAGCAGAGGGTCCGACAGAAGTTTCACCCAAAAACATTTACATTTTTTAGATAATGGAAAAGCACTCTGGATTTCAAGACCTGATTATACACACACGAAGAGGCAGGGCTGAGAAAAGCAGACTGGTTTAGAACCTCCCACGAGTCACTGAATTTGGAGTTCCTGTTACTTTAAGCCCAGCCTAAATGCATATCTTTAGAATAGATATCTATCTTTTAGAATAGATACAGAACTTTAGAAGTTCTGCTAATTGGAAGATGTGAAGGAAACAATACTCTTAAGAGACACATTGCTTGAGTGTAGAGCCCAGCCCCTTGTTTTCCCTGCACCTCCACGGATAGGCAAGCCTTTGTAGAAGAACAGACAGGTAGTGACACTTCTCTGAAGTTTAAATACATTAGATTTTTTTCTCAGTTCCTATACCAATGCAAATTTTATAAGACGTACTTACTGCTTCTAAGTCCAATACTCTCAGTAAGGTGCCAAATAAAACAGAATGATTTATGTATCTAGTCATAAAAAGAAGCCTCACACTGAAGAACTGGTATTACAATGAGTATAAGAAAAGATGCAGAGTTTTAACATTTCTCAAGCTTAATGCCAGCTGAACCTTTTCTTCAAGTCTAGATTACTATTAATGTGCAATGAGAAGAACTTCCCAGTGTATACTGGTATTGGTGAACCAAGGATCACTGAAACATAAAGGGAAGGAAGATGGTCTGTGTCAAGCCAACAACCTCACTGAGATGACATGCAAGGAGTTAGAATTATACAGGCTTTGATACAGTAACAGGATAAGATCTAGTCCTGCAACAAATAACAAAAGCTACAATAATTTTAAGACCAGCCCTTCCTTCAAGTTGTACATTTGCCCATACTTCAGCTTTCCTGACATCAGCATTTCCCAGTTTGCTGCTACTGCACTAAAGGCAAAGAGAAAACCAGCGAGGCAGGCAATCACAGTTACACCAGAGGGAACGGTTAAAAAGATTCCACTGAAAGTAACTCTCGAAATAACTTTCAAAAAAAAAAAAAAGCCACAAAAATAGCTCTCGCACACAACCAAGTTTCATTTTTACTATACTGCTTTTAAACCATTAATGAGTCATCTCTTAAATCACTAGCTATATTTATAAGGAATTATTCACACAGTAAACTAGACTTCATAAAATTAAACTGTATACGTTTCCAATCCAAACTTCTTTCCCCTCCTTAAACTAGAGCCACACAGGAATCCACTGGTTTTGTTTTGAATTTTTTGGTTTGTGGGTTTTTTTTTTTTTATTTTTTTTATTTCAGGGGTACAGGGTGGTGGGTGAGGGTGGAATTGTCAGAAGATTTACTCACCAATGACAATTTTTAAAGTGCATTTACCATAGAGGACTTGTTTCACCTCACAGCAAAAACTTAATGTCTCCTACTTACTCAGCCTACACAAAATTTTCCTCTTTACCAGAAGGGCTTTCCACCAAAATAAATGAGACCAAGAGAGATCGTGGTGTAGCAGAAGAACATAAAAAGCAATTAGTGGTGAAGTTTTTGTAGGTTGTGTCATTTCATATTCTTTCCGTGCCTTCATGGGGCAGCAAAGACTTCATTAGAACAAACTCCAAGCGAAGACCAACCCCTGCAATCACTGCCCACTTTGATTAGTCTTAATCTTAGTGGAAGCACAGCAATTTTCACTGATTGCTTGTTTGAGGGACACAAAATTTGCGCAATGTTTATTTTGGGCCGTCACCGAGGGAGGGAAGGAGGGGTGTAGCCAAATGGGCAGTCTCCCAATCCAGATCACACAAAATAACAGCATTCGCACTCTAGGAACATCTCAGCCTCAGCCGAACCCAGGGAGCCAGCCTGCCCACGCCGGGGAGGATTGTGTGCCTCAAGACCCACCCAGAGGACTCCTCCAAGATGGAAACCACATCTCTACACCCTGGGAAACCACAGCAACTGCAGCACAGCCTCGAGAAAGCAGGGGGGGGACAACAACGTGTGTGACCTTTGTAATGAAGGACAGCACACAGGTTACAACATGAGGAGCACAGATATCCCTCAAGTATCATAGAAGGAGCTAGGAAGAGCTGCAAGACACAAAGTGGACTCTTTCTTTGTGAGCAACAGGGGATGCTGCCAAGAATATTCAAGGACACAATGCACTTCAGGAATGTTTTTAAAAAATGTGTTCCTCACCTAAACCAAACTAGAAAGCCACAACAACAAATGCCATTACTTATGGAGAGCCTTGCATCCACACACAAGCCCAGATTCCAATGAAATGCCTCGTTGCCCTTTTGCAGGAAACCCATCAATAAGCAAATGCCTTGCTCACTCAAAGTACTTTTTGATGATCCCAAAACAGACTCAATGTGGACATCACACCACTTCAGTCCGAGCTGAGTACACCCTAGTATCTGCAGCCTACTGAGCTTCTCACTGATAAGCTGTGACGGGGTGGGCTGCACAACAGACACACGACAAAAGACAGAGCAGCTACAACAGTGGGGACAGCAGAAAAGAGCACAGACCACATTAATGACCCCCTTAGAGCTGCAGCCGGAGTCAAGCGGCAGGATTTCCTTCGACAGCGTTGCTACATCTGGATCCCCCTCAGAAGGAAATGAAAAGCAACACTTCTGCAAGATATACTGTTAGATATGCCAAAGCCACAAAAGCATGCAAGAGGCAGCTAGGAGATGAATTAAATTGCTAGCTGAAATAAAAGGAGAAGAGAAGTTAATACACATGATAGTTACCTCTGTTCAGGTGATCACCATACCTTGGCAAGAAAAAGCACAAGCATCACATAACACTGATCACTAGAAATTAGCTATGACCAGCTGATGGGTGGTTAAGCAGCAACACATGCAGTGGGGTGAGAAAAACAGATTTATGAGCACAAG
Source organism: Nycticryphes semicollaris (assembly GCA_013400055.1). Lineage (NCBI taxonomy): Eukaryota > Metazoa > Chordata > Aves > Charadriiformes > Rostratulidae > Nycticryphes > Nycticryphes semicollaris. The sequence continues at coordinate 493,246 of VXBJ01007137.1, forward strand.
GTAAGATAAACCGTGAGAAGCCCAAGCAAGGAAAGTGTTGTTAGTGCTTTTTCTGAACAGACAGGTAATCTGCAAAACTGCAAGAAATTCTGCTAGAATTTGATTCCAATAACAGTTTGGAGAGCAACGCAAGCCACAGTCAGTTCTGTAGGAAGCATCTGTAGCACTGATAATTCCTGCCCTCAAATTCAACTGATATTCTTCTAAAGCCTTAGGACAATATGTCTTTATAGTAATAGATCGGGAGATAGGAGCTATAAGCTTACTTATTGTCACTTCCCTCCTCCATATTCAATTTTGTAGATTTTTGCATTCTTAACGCACCCCAAGCCATCAATGGAGGCTGAGTATTATATAGGTTACAGCTTTATTCACAGGGACAGCCTCAATATATCAAATCTTAATAATTTAGGATCTTGTGTGCGGCTGATACACATGCTGACATTTATCAAAGGTGCAAAGATCCCTGTTCTGAGTTAGCACAGAATAAGGTGTTGTATTAAGAATATTTCCTTTGGCCAGCACGACATAAGACTCCCTTGCAGTTCTGGTTATACAGAAAAGATTTTGTTGCACTTAAGAACTTAATTCCAGTTTTTTCTTAAAATTAAATAGAAGCAGGAGTTTTAATTCAAGGAAAGCATCCACAAAGTTGCTAGAGAAGAAGTAGTCTATTAAGTCTGAATTAACGTTTGCAACATTGTCCCATAGGTATTTCTTATGCCTACAAATGACTACAGTGCTTCTATAACTTCTTAAAGTCATGTTCTAAACAGAACAAGAGACCAAAGGCATCTGAAAAGCTACCCATTTTTGTGGAATACAGACTCACAATTATGTAGTTCCAGCTACAAAATCCCCACTCTCCCCCCCAAAACCCCCGAAGCAGTAGGTTTAAGATCCTGCCCCAGCCCTGCTATACGCATCTCTGAGCACTGCTGGTATGTTAGTATTCTCTGTACCCTCCAGCTTCATGCTATCAAGATGATTTGGAAAGCACTACACCTTTGGCATCAGGATATCACAAAAAACTAGGAAATCCAGGCACACAGATCCAAAGCTCTTTAGTTCAAGCTCATAAAACATCTTCCCCATACTAACATCGCCGTACATGGCAAACAGGGTAAAGATAAGAGGTGACCTTTGTTTCCACCCCTGCCCTGGTCTTTGATAGAGACAAGAACCCCAAGAAAGCTGTGTGCCCTACAAATCCCAGGAGGCTCTCTAACGTCCAAGGAATACGGCATAAGGATGTTAATGTAGCTGCTGTGACTAGAAAATGGGTGGGGAAAGGGGACACAGCTTCCTCCTACAGCGAGTTGAAATGAAAAGCAAATTAGAAATTATAGAGCACTCTTGTTCACCAAAAAGGACAGGACCTCAGCTGACAGGCTAGAAGATCTATTTTTCCTTCAGGTAAAAGTAAGCCTTCAGGTACGAAGTCTCACCAAATAGCTTGAAAGCCCAGAAGCCACAGTCCAAATTACCAGCTGAAAAACAAACTGAAGTGTGCAACAGGACTGAGTGCATCACCTGCACTTGCTTTTCTAGTAATATCCACAACAAAAAGGGTAGAAAACAGATAAGGTGATGGAAGCTTATTATTTGGCTCACTTTCAGGTCAGTTCAGAGAAAGAACCTGAACTGGTGAATAGCAAATACTCTGCAAAGAGGACAGTGGCTTTAAATGAGAATAATTTGTAGGCAAGAACAATTGTTTTGTTTTAGATAATGTTAAGGAAATGCTTATTAACATGTTTAAAGGCAAACAGGGAAGAGGTTTTCTGTTGGCTTTGGTTGGTTTATGGGGGGGTGGGTTTGGTTTTTTGAGTTTTCTTCTTTGCAGCAAAACTTGGGATTTGTTTCCTAGTAAAATTTTCTTTTGCTGATTTATAGAAATGCCCCTGAACTGTTCATCTGGCATCGGACTAACAGGCTGGGAAGATGTACTTAAAAGCATTTTTTCAAGTTTAAGTAACTGTGCACGAGATGTTGGAACTCAACTAAACTAGAGGTTCTAATTTTCAATCTTTTTATAATCTACATTTTTCTTTCACCAAATTTAAGATGGCAAAAAGAAAAGCGGAACTAATGTAAAGTATCTATAATTAACTTGTTAATCACAATTTGAATATGATGGTATCACTGTCCTGAAACCTATTATTAAAATGATCTCTCACTTGATTATAAACTTACTATTGCCTGAATGAGAGAAAGATCATAAGGAACTAAGTTGGTACCTTTATTTGCTCCAATTAGATCATGAGATAAATACTCTTGAGAAGTATTTCTATTTTGAAATAATTTTTAAAAAAATTCCAAAGCCTTCAAACTCTTCACTTTTACAACTAATGCAATGACCCAAAGGAACAATGACCAAAAGAGTGAACCAAACTGATGTGCTGCAAGAGTCAGTAGGGGTTTTTAAGGGGTTTCCCTGCACACACACAGCAGAGAAGTCAGCAGTGCCTGTCCTTACATTTTGTGCACTAACTCTATCATTACTCATTGAAAATTTCCCATTGAGACCAAAGGCAGCTTTTTCTATTGCTTGCAAAATGGAAGTTTCTTGTGTCCCAAACCTAACCACCTGAACTTGGTTAGATGCAAGAAGACTAGAGAGACTGTACTTTCTACCACAGAGGCACTAGGAAGAAAGTCAAAGTGCTGCTGGAACAGTTGTTGATCACTTCTGGTTGTATTTACTTCCAATAAAATGAGAAATCCACAAGCAAAAAGTGTCAAATACCACTGCAGCTTGAAGATTTGTCACTTCGCTAGTTACAGGGCAGTCTACCAACTGCTCACTCCCCATAAGCAATTTCTTTGTGTCAATAGAGAAAACAGCATATAACTTTACTTCCACTCCACCATTTTACACTTGTCTCTCTGAAAGGGGCCAATTCTGTGGAAAGTCAGAAGCGCTGGGGCTGGTTTTTTGGTTTTTTCATTTATATATCTGATCTAGTGGTGTTCATGTTTAATAAAAGTATTTTTTTAGATGGCCTTAAAAATGCCTGGGGATATGCACATGCCGCAGAACTGCGTGTCTGTGACCACACTAACAGGGTAACACACGTGCATGTGGATGCCCTTCTTGGCACAGGGCACCAAGACGGTTGGCTTTCCTGAGCAGCAGCAGTGATCTCCAACAGGAGGGCACCCCAGCTACTTTTGTGTTCTGCCTTGGCCTAGGACAACACCTCCTGCCTTGCAGAAGCCTGGGGTCAGCTTCAAGCAGCTTTCCATCAGCAGCCTGGCATGGCAAGTGGCAAATTTTCAGGTTTGCCACTAGCCCAGCACAGGAAAGCATACATGGCCAGGTAGACCTGATGAACTCTCTCCCTAATCTCAAGGCCAGAAGGTCTTTTCTGCATTTGCAAAGCTCCCATCAGCTAGTAAAACAGCTGGTCTCACTGCAATTAAACTGCAAGAGACACTGTTGTATGTTCTCCATCAAGCAGAAGATGGACATCCAACAAACTACGTGTGGTAGAGCAGTGCTTTTAATCCCACAAAGCTCAGTAGCTAATACCAGGCAGGAGGATTGGGAGCAATGCAGAGCATTCAGCGCAGTCCATGGATACTGGAGGCTGTGGCTCTAACATCCCTCACACATTACAGTCTCAATGGCCCATTGCTTGGCTCATCCCTGTGAAGCTGCATTAATATACTGTCTGACTGGTGGAGAAATTAAGAGCAGTTTCACAATGGAAACACAAACAATCAAACTGAATGGTGGCCACTAAACGGGCTGATTCTGGCAAGTTAGTGGGAACTGTTGATGTGCAGGTACACATGAAAAAAATCAGAAAAATCAAGTATTCCTACTGTAAAAAGAAAAAGAGTCATTCCTATGCTTGCTTTGGAATACACAGCAACTTCCCAAAAGGATGGAGGAGAGAATTGCCTGCCAGATTGAAACAGCAAGGCACAAAGGGCTGTTGCCTCACACAACCCAAGGAAGCTGCAAGACCATAGTTTGAGAAGCTGACACAAAGCATTGCATAGATTATATCTATTTTGTAAATGAAACCACACTTCCACATTGAAGCAGGTTAACATATTTCACTAGTCCAGTGATGACACCATTTTGAGAGCTCTCTTATCTGTTTCATGTGGGCAGAAGCTTCTTTCCTAACATAGTCACACAAAACTGAGTCCAAAGGCCTGACCAGACATTAGCTTAGTCCAAAAGTTAAGTCATGTAGCAAAGCAGTGGAAGTCACAGACACTTAGTAGCAACACCAGATTATTTTTTTATTCTCCTCTCAACTCCTGAGCTCACAAAAGTTCAGACACTCTTCCAATACAGCCCTCTACCCTCCTCCTAGTTCCCACAATGAATTTCACAGCCTGTGAGCTGTGGACTCAGATCAGAGGGCTGATTGTAGTGGGTATACACAGCAGTCCATATCTGCTATACAGCCATCTGCATACATTCCTAAAGGTATTCATAGTCCATCACAAGTTACTGGAAATCACACAGTTGGAAAAGTCCCAAGCACTACTCTGGCATGAATTCCCTCTGCACACTCTGAAGTCCCAGACATAAAGGCTCTTCAAGACTTCAGCATCCCCCCCACTGCTCCGTTTCTTCTACATGCTTGAAAAACAGGATGTCACCAGGACACCTGGATGTCACCCTCCTGAGTGTGAAACCCAAACCTACTGATGCATGATCATACACGCTAATTACTAAATGTTAGTAAGAGGTTAATATGAAAAGGAAACCAGAAACTTTCCTACAAAAGACGTAGTAACTCAAGTACATAACAAGTCATCCCAGTTTGCAATAGTAATGTGAACCAGCAACCTTGTGGGCTGCAACAATCAATACCTACAAATCAAAGCTAGGGATTACAAACTTATGCCACACTGCCTGCAAGAGTGCTACAGTCCCACAGATGTCTCACATTCAAAAGGCAAAAAAAACCTTCCTTTTGGGATGTAAAAAAAAAAATCACTGCTTAAGTGTAAGCTTGCATGAATGTGACCGGATTTCTACACATTTAGAGAAAGTTGCTTAAAAACTTGCCAAGAAATAGAAAGGTGTGCTGAGAAGGCACCATATGAAAGTTTCCCAGACCAAAAGCCTGCTGAAACTACACAAGGACACTAGGGCACACACTAACATCAACAGCGCATTTGCAACTCGGACCACGTGCGAAAGGGCAACAGCTTCTATACAGAGTCAGATGAAGGCCACAGATTTATTTATACATCCATACAAACAAAGGACTGAGGAACACCTACCTAGAAGCCACTGGCACATCATTATAACCCTCCACTTCAGGGCACAGAATTGAGGTTGGCTTCCTGGTTGCTGCTCACACTGGATAACTACGAGTTCAGTACAGAAACTATGTGAGCGAATAAGCAGAAGTGTTGCATGAATAGCTATCTACTGCTCACATAACAGCCTAACTCCTTTACTAAGAGCAAGAAAAAAATACAAACACCCAATAAAAGGTGACCCAAAAAATGTTGATTTGGATCCACTTCTTACACATGTATTCAATCCCCTATTAGGCTTTACAACAAGGTGGCTGCTTGCAAGGATAGTTTTAATATATCTTCCCTCCCCTTCAAGTTAATGGTGTGCTACAGTTTGAGTGATTTCCTGTTCACATTATAGTCTAAAAAATTCTGTTCATTTGCTCCACTAAAAGGCATGTGCTTGGAAGTGGTTTTGATGGCTTTTAGTCACATCCCCCTCTTTGATTGCCACAATATCCAAAGTCTGAAAATAAGGGAGCTATTTCAAGTTACATTCCCTTCCTTCCCTGCCCACATGTACTTGGCTACCAGTTTGAGACACAGGATCAGAGGGAGCTTCAGGCTTTAGAATAACATGAAAACTTAAAAAAGGAAACATCAACAATTTCAAATCCCTACCCTCTGCAAAGCAGCTTTTAGCTGGGTTGGTGTTCACCTAGATCCTTAAAAGATCTCCTACCTTTTCTTCGTGCCCTCACTGCTGCTTTCCAAGGCCTCAACCTAGCAACCCAGATCCACCACAGCACCCAGACTCTTGGAGGTGCTGGATGAAATAGCAGTACTCAGGCACAGGTTGCAATGGCATCTCTTGCCTTCCCAGTAAGCCTGTAGCATTTCCCCTTGCTTGGTGGAACAGCTTCACTGCTTATCTCACTCAGGTATCTCCCCCTTTCTGTAGGAGATTCTGCAGCTGAGCTCATGTTGTTCCATTTCCCCCCATACATCCAAGAAATAACTCAAAGTTTTTCTCTAGCACTAGATGAAAGCAAGTAAGAGCTATGAGAAGAGACACAGGTAGGTCCTCAGTCATGAATGGCCAAGCTCAAGACTGCAACCAAAACAGTCACTGTGGAAGGGTAACACAAAGGCTATGAAGCTTGTACAAGTAGCAACGAAGTAGAAGGCTTGTAGCAGTAGAGCACCACAGCTTTTGCCACAGCCTCAAGAGACCTGCTCATCAGAAAGGAAGCCCAAGAGCCACCTTCCATTTGTCCAGTGAACAAGACAAAAACACCCCACACGCCTAAGCACAAGTGTGAAGAGAGATGTGCTGACTGCCATTGCCTTATAGAATCCACTGGGCTGGAACTAGCCACCCCCTTGGAAATAAGCACGTTTTGTTTCCCTCCCTCCACACAAAAGCCAGTTGCATAAAGTTAAGTCAACATGTGGTGAGCATATGATTCAAATCTAACATTTCCTGGCAACCAGCAGCAAGCCCAGAGGAGGATCTGCACTACTGATAATGTCAATTTTTCCCATGGCTGTCAAAAGAAAAAAAGAAGTCTGATGAACTCTTGAGACATAAGCAGCAAAACCCATTCCACTGATTAGCTTTCCACCAGCTTTACTGCAGCTTTTCTCTTTTTAAAGAAAAAAAAAAAATAGGGGAGCAAACTCAAGACATACACAGAGGTCTGATATCAACTACCTTCATAAAGTTAAATAACCTAAAATGAATAACAAATGTATGCAGGTTTGGTCCCTTAACTCCAAATCACTTAGTAGAATTTCCAAGAATGTGACAAAGATAACTAAAGGACGGGGAACAACTTCCACACAAAAACAACTAAGGAGGCTATGGCTCTTCAGCCTGGAAAAGAAATGGATGAGGAATAAAGGTCCTTAAAATAATAAGGGAAATAGGGAGGAAAAGATCATGGAACTACTATTATTCACTGTTCCCTCCAACACAAGAGCTAGAAGGCAGGTGGAGAATCAAAGCACGTGAGGTGAAATGGTTCTTCCTGCAACATTCCCTAAAACTATGCAACTCCTCACTGCAATGTATTGTAGAAACTCCAGATGAATTTCTCAAAAACAAGGGCATGATTTCAGGGTCAGTAGGCTGCAAAGCACTGTGAGCCAGGAGACTGCTCTGGTGAACTATCACTGTATCTTTGCCCTTGTTCTTGTACCCCTCCCACGGCAAAGGTGGGATACAGAACTACACATAAACCTTTCTTCTGACCCATTGTTACTGGGTTTATGTTCTTTATGGACAAACGGAGTAAGTGGGTTAAGAAAAGAAGGCCACTTGAACTTCACATTTTTCTATTCCTTTGGCTACCACAAACAAAAGCTCAAAATATTTCTTCTATTACCACCTGAGGAACAACTCATTTATGCATTTCCTTCAGGTTTTTTTTCAAATTATACAATTGGTAAGTCTGAAGAGACAAACCCTGCTAATGACATCTTCTTTCAAGGCAGGTAACTGAAATTAGTTAGAAATTAGAACTTCTCCAAGAGCAGGACAGTAATAAGTAGTTTCTTAATCACATTAATTTCGCTTGAAGGGCATCTTTGTTAATAAAAGCATGTAGCTTTACCAGCAACTCCATACTTGCCAACAAAAGGCTAGTGACATCTAATTCCATCGGAATTTTTTGGGCTATCCTCCCAGCACCTAAAAACTAGCACCTCCACAGAAGGAGCTACTGGTTTCTCATTTCACAGAGAAAAACTTAAGTGAGCATAATTTAAGATATCAAGGCAACATTACATGCAAAACACACAGAAGAGCTATGTCAATAGCTTTGAGAGGGATAAGAGTACATTTTTCTTATTAAGAAAAAAAAAAGTATATTCTTTCACAGTTCAAAAACATATGTTGTGGCTTTCATTAGCACTTGCTAAGTTGAGGCTGCATTCAAAATGAAAAGTTCTCAGAAGCTACAGTTTTCACCCGGTAATCCCAACAGTTTGGTCTTGAACACCTCCAGGGATAGGGCCATCCACGACTTCTCTGGTCAACCTGTTCCAGTGTCTCACCACCCACACAGGAAAGAATTTCTTTGTAATGTCTAAATCTACCTTCTTCCAGTTTAAAACCATTAGGCCTCACCATATCACTCCACTCCCCCTTCAGTTACTGAAAGGCTGCTATAACAGCCTTCCACTGTGAAGTCTTCCACCTTACCACCTTGGCCATCGGAAGGAAGAGTGAGTTTCATGTCTCTTGACTGTGTCAGTCAAGCCAGCTCTGATCTGGTGAGTCTTCAGATTTCTTTGAAACAGAGTAGTAGCAGTATGTCTAGCTCTTGTGGTTGGAAGACCACCTTCTGTATCTTCTAGGTACTTAGCACAACAGAACCCCGAACGTCACCTGTAACTTCTCTATTCCTTACTTAAGCTACTGCAATACAAGTTTTCTAAAGACAAAACTTGTGGTAACACAACACTACTTTTCTAAGCCTAGTACTTCAAAACAGGCAGAGCAATGTGTCTTCAGTGGGTGCACCTGGGATATCAACTATTAAATGGAGATAATTGATAAAAACATTGCTGTCAATTACTACTAAGATCCTGATTATTTTTTAAGTCAAAATGCTGTATTCCAATTCTCAAAGAAAATTACTTTGCCTGTTGGATTTTTCCCCTTGTTTACAACAACTGTAAGATGGTTATCAGCACATCTGTAGCCAACGCTTGAACGAATAAATCATTCCAAGTGAGAAATATGCTTATTGCACATTTGCCCAAGGACCTTCACTCCCACACTCTATACTTTAAACACCTGCAAAAGGTGTTTATTACCTCATATATACCTATAAGTATCACCCACTGTAATTAATCTGGGCAATTAAAATCCCCAACATAAGTCAGTATGTTGTCTTAAGTGCAAAATTGGGTGGTCTGCTTCAGATGTGGTCACTTTCCTATATCAAATTGCCTCACCTGCTGCTAAGACCAGTGAGACATTGGGAAATAATATGGAGCTCAGACAAAATAGTGAATTCGGAGTGTGGGGCCCTGCTAAAACAGCAGAACAACCATCTTCCCTTTTGCAGGAGAGGAAGAAAGGCAGACCCCATACTCCCTTGGGTATAGATCAAAGATGAGGAGAAGGCAGTGCTGTTCAGGGGCTCTGCATTGCCCCAGGGGCTGCTCTACCCTCTCTCCTGTAGTTAGGAATCAAAATAAGCAGGCAATAAACATTCAACCCTTGTTTGATGAGCCTAATTCTTGATAAATCTCACCTGTTTCTCATTATAACAGAATTAATAGTCTATGTGTAGGAGGGAACTCCCTTCAGAAGGCTTTTGACACTGTCCCCTAGAACAGACTCATAAGGAAAATACAGCCAACACTACAACAGCAGGTGAGAAGATGACCTCATCATCACTGCTAGGTAATAGTTCTTACCAACCTTCTGTCAAATTAAGAGAGCTCTATTCCATGGGGTTTGCAGAGACCACCACATCTAGTGTTGTATCAGATTGGTGTTTATTAAATCTGATGACAGCACAGGGCTGAAATGGAGTGCAAACATAACAGAGGACAAGATAAGAGCTCAAAGTGATCTTAAACTACAGGAACTACTCTGGAGAAGCCTCATGGGACACTCCCTGGTGAGAGAATTAGGAACAATCAATTGCCTACAAATAAGAATCCTGAGAAGAGATAGAAAGAACTTAAAAACAGACTGACATGTTCTCCATTCTCCTGTTGTGTAGGACTAGTAGTAACTGGTGAGAAGTACATCTTAGTGCCTGATGTAGCACACGGAGGAGGAAACAGAAAACAAAGATCCCTACCAGAGATTCCCACACCTAGCAGGCAGTAGGAGATAATTCGTGTATGCTTAGCATTCTGCTAGCATTTTTATAGCTACACATTATTTTTATAGCACTACATTAAGTTAGGATTCTTGGAGGAGGCTTAAGGTGAAAGATCATATTTCAATACCTTTTAAAACACTTTACTGTTGATTCATCTTTCTTCCAGAATTCTTTTCATCATAGATCAGCTCATTCCTGCACCTCCCCTTTACATCTTGATTTATGAGAAATATTTGCTTTGTTTAATCCTAATTTATTCTTAATTGCTATGGTTTCATGTTTTTCTTTTCCTTTCTTAAAACTCACGAATTCCCCACCTGTCCTCTTCATATCCTTGGCATTCTAGAATAAGCTGCTTCACAAGCAGATACCATTCAACACTAGTTTTCACACTGCATCTCTACATTTAAAAAAAATACAATTAAATTAAAACACCAAACAACCCACTGCACACAGTTTAACCTTTTTAATCAAAGCAGCGACACAAGCTACTACAGATCCTCAGGACAAACAGTTACATGCACCGTAAGAAGATTTACTAAACTTTTGTCACAACCAGAATCAGTCTCAATTCCTTTAAAGAAATTGAAAGCTGTCTTACAAAATATGCAGATGGGCAGAGATGGCTCAAGCCTTTCTTGCATTGACAGAAATCTCAATGCAGAATCCGCACTCACATTGTGACTCTGATTCAGAGTTCAGAAATCCTTTTCCATTACTACTTCTGCTTGGAGCTTCTAAGATATCAGAGGTCTCATCATAACTATGAGACTTCATTTTTCACTTCCATGAAAAAGTGAGGAAAAGCAAACCCTGTTTAGTAACATCCTTTTTCCTTTGGAAGAGCTAAATTAGACCTCCCTTCCCACACATTTCTGTCCCCAAAAGCAACCTGCAAGTCTCACAGCGAAGCTAGGAATACACATTCACAATATTTTTCTGGCTTCTCTGCTCACTCAACAGGTTCACACTCCACAGGCTGGGCTTTTAGTCTACCTTTTTCGTTACCAAGTTCATCAACACTCTATCTGTTTATCTGTTCCATACAAACCGATAAGGAAATAAGCCCACAGAAGATAAGTGGGAACTCTTCAACAGCTACCTTCCTGCTGAGCCAGCAAGTGCTGATTCTGGCACCATCTGTGTCTTGAAAGTCTGTTCTCTAGCACTTTATTCACTAAACATGGAAAAAAAATATTTGGAAAGATATACACCCGAGGAAACCAATTTTAAAATGTTTTAAAAGAAAGAAAAAGCAAAAAAAAAAGTTATATTTCACATAATAGTTCCACCTCAGAAGGACTCTCCTTGGATCCCCATCATGTTGAAACAGAAACAAACTCTAAGTTTGAAGTCACCACACCTAGACCTCTTTCTAGAGGGAACACTCACAAACCAAGAGAGGGATTACTTGTGGTTACAAATTAGGGGTCAAAACAGTACAGTACTCTCTCCTGAGCTGCAGATCTGTAATAGAGATCCATTTCCTTTTCTGCGGAGACCATAGAGCCAGGGAGCTTATTTCCAGTGAGAAAGGGAGGAGACCAGTCTATGTGGAGAATGGGAAAAGCTGGTGTGCCAGATACTTGTCAAAATTCTTAGCATCAGTGTGGACTTTGCATTTGATACATAAGGAGAGGAAAGGGGGTAGGATTATACCCACCCACTAGCACTGAAAAAGTTGCACTAATTGTTTGAGGGTTTGTTTCAAACAAATTTCTGTAACAGGTGAAACTGATTTATTGAACAAATAAAATCTGGTCAAGCAAATGTCCTTCAAATTATAGAACTGATACAATAACCTCTATCTGCAATTTATACGCAAACAGAATAAAAGGAGGAAGATGCATTCCAGAAGCAATGATGCTTTTATGGAACATGGGCACTGATCCAGAGTCCTCAAACCCAGACAGTCCACTGCAGGAAGGGGGAAAATGCAAATGAGTAGAGAACTTGACCCTGGATAAGCCTCCACCAGTCCAGGCTCTGATTTCAGTCTGAAGCAAGTCCCAAATTTCCTTAATTCAGGCAGAGATGCTGCCTTCCCTCCACCTCCAGTTTCTCCCAGCTGGGCAAAGAGTACAGGAGTACCCAACCCACAGACACAGAAACCTGTAGAACCTTGCCAAAAATCTTCTTGTGAAGTTCAAATTAGTTACCAGACAAGTTTTGTACAAACTTAACCTTGAATGCCTTGGAATACATTAGACTTTTATCATTTACAGCTGCACTTCAAGAATAAGTTCTTCAGGATAGTGACCTTGTGGTTTTGTTTCAGTGTAGTAACCCAGCATATTATAGCGGGCCAGAATCTGCCTTTCTTCTGCCGCTTAGCTCTGAATATGATCTAAAAGGGTTATCTTACCTTTTTTTACTTATACCAGGATGATCTGATAAGTACACAGTGATCTCTTACATTACCCAGGGGATATAACTACAAGTCTAATTGCTATGGCTGGTTGTAAGAGTCAGGAACTTATGAGAAGGGGAAAAGCAGTTGGAACATTTTTCTCCAAAAAGGCAGTTAGAAAAGCAATTGGTTAACGTAGCATACAGTATAATAGGTTTATTAAGTCTTATCAATAAGTTATTATTATTCTGTGGCCATTTATACCCACTGGTAATTTCCCAGTCTATATGGAATAGCTACAGGGCAAGTGTCTTACCTCACATTTATCTTCAGAACACCCAGGTTTCTTCCAAGAGTAAGTCAAGGTTTCCTTAAAAGTGAAGTTCATTGCTTTCTCTCTTCCATGCTACTAAAGGCACTAAATTCCATTAATAGTTGTATGTGCCTCTGAGAAACTTAAGAAAGATTATTCCCTGAACATTTTTCTGGTTTTGAAAACCAGGAGGCAACACTAGTTCCTGGAGTGCTCAGGAGCTACTACCAAACTCTTGCATTTCACTCTACAAACACTTCGGTTACATCCCTGTGGGATCAGCATCCCTACAGCTCTTCCAGACCTGCTGTCTCCCAACCCAAGAGCTGTATTTGAGAACATTATGGATGACTTCCTTATTATGAGAGGTTTTATGGGTTATTTCTCATAAACCAAGGATTGGGTGCATGTGTGCACAAAGACCCTTCCTGGGTCCTAGTCCCACATGGCCCAGGACTTACAGGTACCACTGTGTGACACACTGGCAACAAGAGCCACAAAGTGCCAAACCAGAGACATGCACACTGGCTGCCAGGAGCACACCTGTAGGCTTCCTGTGTAAAATGCTTGTTGTCTGTGAAGAGCAAAATTAAAACAAAACAGAGCTTAAGGAAATACTTTTACAAAGAGTAACAAGGTAGCCTTCCTAATGATGGTTATACTAGGAACAAATATTTTCACAAGAACATGAATCGTTTTTTTCTGTTCTTTTCACATATCCCTACGTCACCATAAAAGCAAAGGTGTTGGAGGGTAGCTCAAGTGTTCTGTATTTCAGTATCAAACATACACGGGGGGTGATAGACTGGACTAACCTATAAACCTCTTTCATCATTTGGTTTTTGGTTCAGTTTTAAGGATGTCACACCCATTACAAGTCAGTCTTGATTCAAGCAGTTAAGGAAAGAGTGATGAGGCAAGCAGATTGAGAGAGACTATAAGAAACGATTTATGTAAAATTGCTCCAGCTGCCACACAAACACCACCCCCTCCAGAAAACATCATGCAAGAGTATTGCTTCTGTAGGAAACCCTTGCTGTATGTATAAACTTTTTACTCTCCCTACCAAGCAACTTGTTGCAAGAAAGACTCATTTTAAGGAGGAATCATCCAAAACTTTCTTACAGAGCTCAACAGAAGCTTTTGCAAGGTCTTTTAGCACTAGAAAAATATAATAGAGCTCAAGGTAAGGTTGACATAAGACAACTGTCCAATCAATTTAATCACCAGTTTCTATCTTTCATCATTAGCACTCTTAAGAGCACACCACACTTACCTGCTTAGTGAAGAAGCGACAGACCACCAGCACTTACAAAGAAAAACTTTAGGAAGTTTGTGGACAAATCATACTTGGCAAGCAAACCTGATGTTACAAGAGAAGGCAGAAGTATTGTAGAAACTATTTTGAGGCCTTATCCCTCTAAACTCTGTGCCCAGACAAAGGGTCAGGTCTGCACAAGCAACTTCAGGACATCTAGGCAAGGTTGAGATTATGTTAATAGGGACAATTTTATCTTCTAAAGTTCCTAACAAGTAGTTAAGAGTGTTTTAATAAGGTGCAAAGGGAACATCTGTCTGAGACTAGGTGTCACTACAGAAACTGCAACAAGGGAGGAGGAGAGGGAAATCATTTAAAAAAAAAGAAATCAGGAAGCAGATGGGAAACAGGGTAGATACTTGTAACACAAGCAGTTATAGCTACATACATGTAAGGAGGGACTAGCAGGTAGAAGCCTGTTGCCCTACTCTGCTCAGTGTTTACATCTGTATTTATTCACATTTTTCTGAAGCACATGCGTCCGCTCTGATACTCACTATTCCTACACAAAATCCTCAGGAAGCTTGTACTAAAAAATAAGTTAAGTGAGACCTTATAAGTATCTAAAGGGTGGGTTGAAGGAGGATAGAACCAGACTCTTCTCAGTGGTTCCCAGTGACAGGACCGGCACAAGCTGGAACATGGGAAGTTCCATTCGAATATGAGGAAAAACTTCTTTAGGGTGAGGATGACAGAGCCCTGGAACAGGCTGCCCAGGGAGGTTGTGGAGTCCCCTTCTCTGGAGACCTTCAAAAGACCTGCCTCGAGGCAGTCCCAAGTAATGTGCTCTGGGCAATCCTGCTTTGGCAGGGGAGTCGGACAAGATGGTCTCTAGGTCCCTTCCAACTCTGACAATTCCATGATTCTGTGAATCTTCAAATCAGTTACCCTCAACCATTTCTATTACTACTCTTGCCAAAAGCATGACAAAAAAAAAGCAGTTATGAATCTGAACTAGAAGCTTTCAGGTGGATAGAGTTCAACTGAGAGGAGGCACAAGGTCTGGGAAGTGCAGAGGAAACACTTGTACGGGCAGCACACACGCGAAGGACAGGCTGAAGCAATGAGAGGGTGGTGTGTGCTGATATCTTACAGAAACCCTGCAGTTGACAGCCTGGGTTGGACAGAGCAACTCCTCTGTTCTCCAAAGCCAGGGAGCGATTCAGGCAGTGCAGACAAAGAAGCAGTGCAGACAGAAATTCAGATGAAGGCGGCAGACCAAACTTGCTTGGAGAACAGCAGTGGTGGATCTTTACCCTCAAGCCCTCCACCCTCCAATCTCCCTCAGGCAAAAAAGGATGACTTACCACCAGTAAAACATGAAAACAACATTTTAAACACATACAAGGTAGTAAAGAAAACAGATCCCTTCTCACAGTAGCCCATTTACTACAGAAATTATAACACTACTTGTGGAGTATAAACAGCAAGTAAACAATATATCAGTGAGAGCCAATAACCGTAATAGCATGAGCAAACAATCAGCCATAATGACACTATAGAGGAGCAAGGGGGAGGGGGATGGGGGGGGGTGAAAAGCAAAGTAAAAGGATCAGCATTAAATTTCTGCTTTCGTAAAGGTTTCGGTGAAGTATTTAAATTCAAACTTGTATTAAGTTTACTGAACTCACACACCAGCAAGGTCCAAAATGTACAAGCTTTCAGTCAAAGAGAGTGACTGCATCAGGAAGTCAGCATTCACCAAAGAATCCATTTCAACATTTTTTATGGTTAACTGGGAGAGCAGAAATGAAGGCAGTTATCTGAATTGCTTAGAAGGCTCTATTGTTCCCTCTTCCAAAGGATTTTTCCCCAGAACAGAATGGGTGGTGTGTGCAAAGCAAGTGAAAGGTGGGGGAAGGGGAAAATTCTTGTGGATAAAGAGAGAAACAGAAACACAGTTTTAAGCAGAGATATCAAATTTTAAAGTGACTTCCTACCTCCCACTGCAAATGAGGCGGGATATTTCTGATCTGAAGCTTCCGACTCCTGCAGATAAATTAAAGAAAATAGTGTTTAAAAAAAAAAGGCAACACAAAAAGAAAATATTGCAAGATAGACTATACAGAGCAGTGTCCACATTTAAGCATCTGTCATAATAAGAGGAGCAAAGCAAATACACAACTCAAAAAAAAAAAAAAAAAACCCCGACAGATTTCTGGGGGGGAATGTCAGGTCAAAACCATTTCAAGTCCAAAGAGCTTTTACAGAAATACTTATTACACACTTGACAGCTGTTACATTTCATAAAGTCTCCACTTTTCTCGAAGACTACTTCCATTTCAGCTTTAAGGCCTTCAGTATCTAACTCTGTTATAAATGGGCCTGATAACCTCATGTATTTGTAGTGGGTTAGCGTGTTCCCTTCCACAGACTAGAAGAATTTGTTAATTTTATTTTTATAATTCACCAAGAAGGTACTTCAGGATTCTACATATCTTCAAGGAAGAGAATATAAGTTTGAATAAATTTTTGCTTTGATATTAAGCTTTTAACTAGCCTAACAATGGATTGTATTCTAACATTTACATGGCTGACAATCTCCATCTCTGATCGGGAGGAGGGGGTAAGAATCAGTAAATTCATTGTACTTGCACCCCAAATTTACATCAGTTTTCGCTTATCTAGTAAACAAGACATTCACTTTGAAGTGCTCCAGCAAAGCCTGGCAGTGTGCTGGCTGCCTTCACAGCCAAGTCCTTTGTCTCCTCCCTTCCCCCAAAGTAAGAGAACAAATAAATGCCAGAGATGCCACAAAACCCTTGGGATTTACAAGAATGTGTAGATTAACACAGTTTTGGCTGGGCTCAGGTAGGACACACTGGTTGGGACAGTCTGGCTGGCCTGGGAAGATCTGGGGAAGGACAACACAGAGCAGTCTAGCTCAGAGGATTGCAACCACATTTTGGTTCACCAAAGCAGCTAAAATAAATGTCTCATGTTCGAGCACACAGATTTAGTGTTTTAATTGTTCAATACTGACCTCTCACAGAAAAAACCCTTCACAGTTTAAAGACTTTTTACAACAGAATATTAGTTGGTTAAACTTACACAGGCCAGGAAAAATCTTGCAACAAAACAAGTTTTAGAGATGTTCCTATCTAGATATAAAATCTAAAGCTTTCCTTTCCCCCCTCAGATCCTTTTAAAATACACTCCTTTCCTCAACACCAACACCACCACCACCCACCCACACAGGCCTACAGTGAATGTTTTACATCTTGAAATGCTCTTCTCAGCAGGCTTTGTTTGGGGACCAGCCAGAGCTTGCAGATCAGAGCCACCTTGCCCAAACTTCTCCTCAGGCAGAGGTGTCACCCCCAACCCTAGAGTGACCATGAGATCAAGTGACAAGCCTGCATTCTCCAGAAAAGATGAACAGGTCTCAGTTGCACAGCCTCTCAGCTGTTTTCACTCCCTCTCAAGCAAGTAAGAGCCAAATTTCAGCATTTGATCATATAAATAGGCAAGGAAGGGAGAACGAAAACCCAAACCGCACACATCCCCCCTTTAAGCTTTCATTTCCAATAAAGCAAAGAGTCAGGAGCTGCTTCACTCTAACAGGGAAGGGGGAAAATTCCTTCAAGTCCACAAAGGTGGACCCTAAAGACTGAAATACCAAAATAATCTCACACAGCAACATGAAATTTGAAAGTTGGGCTCAAACGTAAAACATAAAAAGGGATGTTCATTCAGTATTAAAAATACTGGGAAGTTTTAATGCAGAAAAATCCCAAACCACAAAATTGGCAGCCAATACACTATTCAATGTGTTTCAAACTGTTGTGCCATTAATCTCTCACACTTGTAGATTCAAACTCAAAATTCACGAGAGTTTTGTAGCAAAGAGCACCACGCATAGAGCCCAGGGAACACACCAACAACAGGTCTCACCCCAGCTCCAGAGCCAGACGGGCAACAAATGTTCATGCTGAGCAATGAATATCTGCTGGTGAGAAGGGGAAAAAGTCCTTTCCAGAAGCACAAGTTCCATACAACCGCCACCTCACATTTCATTTCAGAAGGAAAACTTACAGATCTTCTCCTTTACTGCCCAAAACCTCCTCAAAAAACGCAGTGTCTACATTTACTCAACAATAAAGGACATAACACAAAGCATGGAGGGTTTTTTCCCTTTCCACATGACTTTGAGGGACTAAAAACTTCAATGCAATTTAAAACTTTTGCCAGCCAACAGTTGTAGGACAGAAATAACTTGAACATCCTAAATGGGAGGAGGAAGAAGGGAAAGGAGCAAAAAAATGCCACCTTAAAATTACCAGTTCCTCTACCGTATTCATAGAGAGCCAAAGGAAATGGCAAGCCACCTACAAAACAGGTACAGCCCCACTGTGCACCTCAATTTATGGCAATAGTGAGACACCTATTGTACAAAAGTGAAAGGTCACTTCAAAAAAATACAAAAATATAAGAACCATTCAATGTGAAATTACTATATGAACCTTCATCAGTTGCTTGACTGCACTGCAAGTAATTTTAACTTGTCACCTAATGTACAAGGTTGAAGTCTAGTGTTTATTAATGTATGTGAAAATTTAGGGTGGAGTGGGTCTTCTTGGTTGAGTGTTAGTTTGGGTTTTTTTACATTATTTCTGTATCGCAATTAGCAATGGAAAACCATTTCCATTACTATCAGCTCCTATTAAAAGAAATTATCTAAATATATTTCTAAAAATTACCCAAAAACACACAGGACTTGTAACCCCTTTCTGCCTCTGCCCTTCTCCCCAGAAAGAAGAGATAGAAGTGACAGATGTGGGTTTGCTTTCCCAGGACAGGAATGAGCACTAAACTAGCAACAAGCAGACTGAGACAGAATCCCCCACGCGCTGCCATAACCTGCACAGCTCCTCTGCTCAGAGGAGACATCACTCCTCCCACCCTTCTCCTGCACTTTGGCAGCTCTGAGCAGGTCCTTGCTGAGGGGTGGCATTAGAGATCTGCAGAAGCCTCTACTGCCTCGGAGAATCAGCTCTCAGCTTCCTCCAGAAAAATCCCAAGCCAAACACAAACGTGTAGCAAAGAGTATGGGACAAAGCGAGGTCTGATCGAATTTACTGGAGAGGCAACAACTTCTGTGAGGATGGGTTCTGACTTCAGAAAGCACACTTCTGCACAGGGACAAATCTCAGCACAGCAACAGGGGCCGGAGCAGGGGGGAATATATATATACAGAGAGAGGAGCATCTTCCTAGAAATACTCTCAATGTCAGCTCTTTTAGAGCGCTTTCAATCTTCCTCTATTTTCTTCACCAAAATACAGTACATGCAAAGCTCAGCTCCTATACCTTTCACATCCAGGCGTGCAAGACAGGAAATAGTCCTTTCAACGTTCACAAAGGTATTTTATTACAATAATTTCTTTTAGTATATAAGTTACCTAGTCTAAATAAATCCTTAGGAAAACTTTGCCCACATATCTCAATGTGACTCATGTAAAGCATTCTGTATGCACTTTTACCAGGTAAGGCAGATTTCTAAATTTCTTCTAAATAGACATTGCAAATAGATGTCAAAAAAAAAAAAAAAAGGAAAAAGGATGGCTAAATTTTGCTTGTGCTTCATATCCTATGAAGGGTTATGAAAGCTCACAGTTCATAGTTCAGTTTGTGAACAGGTATTCCCACTTACTTCTCTTTGTAAAAGTCACCTAAAGTACCTTGTATTGGCTAAGGAAAAAAAAAAAAACCCAAACACAAACAGACTTCTCTGGTTTCTGTATAGGTCAGTCCACAAGCAATTCTTTAGCAACAATTTACTTAAGAGGAATTGCACACATTCTAATTCTTCTTTTCAGGTATTATGCAGGTAACTAGGTTCAGTTACTTCAAGCCACTGCTGAGGGCCATATATCAACATAATTATTCTGGGGATGCTGAGACACAGACCCTCATATTTGGGGGACAAATATCTCTGCAACACTGAAAGCAGATAAAACAAAAAGACATCATTGTGTCGCTTCATAAGGAAACCAGCGTATTTGTGTTACATGTGTGTGCAGAGACAGAAAGGGCGAAGTACCATAAAGACAGATAATTTACTGAAAGCCATCTTAATGATCTCTGAAGAGTTAATCGCTTGTATGTAAATACAAAGAACACATATGCAGGGACACCCAGTGCTCCTGGCCCACGAGAACCCTCGACACATAGGAAACAATATTAAACACATCTTAGGGAAAAGGTGGTAGGAGAAGGGAAGAAGAAAACCCACAATTTCAGCATTCTTTCTTTTCTATGTACTCTTTCTTTCTCTCTCTGCCCTCCCCTATATACATCACTTTTTTTATTCAACCTATCAAAATCCTCTTGGGTTATAAAGGTCTTGAAAATTATCCATTTTCACAGCCCTGCATTAAATGAAATCTCACTATATGCTTTCACTCACTAATACAGTCTCACTGTATGCTTTATGTGACATTTAGCAAAGGCAAATCATGTAAGACCCGCACTTCCCCTTAAGGGACAATAACTAAAAAAACCCCAATAAATAGACAATTATAAAACAAAGAACCACCAAGTGTCATGCTTTTGCTCCCAGTCCTGATTTTTTGTAACTCATGGTGGATCAAAATTTGATTATTTCAGAGGGGATCACACACATAAGCATCAAATTAACTGCAATTCCACACTGTCATTGTGCCCAGGTCTGGTAAGAGTTTCTCACCACTCTCCCTCCCCCCAGAGGGAGGAAGAGCTGCCTCCTGCTCCTTAATTCCCATTTCTCAACAATAACGCCACGTAGTACTCTGATTTCAGCAGCCACATGAACTACACACAACATTAATGCCTTAACCCCACACAACGCAAACCTACTCTTCTTAAACGAGAGTCTGCAGAAAAGGAGTTAAACATGTTTGAGAGGAGATCAAGTGAACATCGACAAGGTTAGTCCATTCAATTGTTTGAATTCAATACCTATGGGATAGAATGTAAATGGTCTACCTTTTCCACACTTAGGAAAGTGTAAAGAGCAAGAACTTAGGCATTTCATGCTTTCTAGGCAGGCACTGCTAGACTGGTTACCTGGAAAAAGCCCTGGTGTCTCACACCAACAGCACAGATGCAGTGTATGCCCATAGCCACCAGCACCAAGTGCTCTTGTTCCCCAGCACTGCCTCCAAGCTGGTGGTGCCTCAGCTCTGACAACTACACATGATGCCCCCACAAACCCACCCACTGAACCAACCCTTTTTCTTCCTGAGCTCCAAAGAGCTGCGCGAAGAGCAAAACCATCACTTCTCAAGCTTGCTTCCCCCGAGAACACTAACTTGACATAGACAACCATAGATGAAATTCTTAAAAAAAAAAAAAACAAACCACACAACAACAACAAAAAAAAAATTCTACCACAGACTGTGGCTAATGCCACATGGTAAAAAACAACTTCTGTATAAAAAGTCTGAACAGCCACAGAAACAGAGTTAGCAACTCCCATAGCCAAATGGAAAAGTGCTGCTAATCAACTGAATTTACAGGAGAAGGGGTAGAGGTGTCTTGATTGTTTACTCTACAGCCAGCAAAATAAAAACAGGCAAGAAAAACCCAACACAGAAAGCTACCCCCACACACCAAGTTTATTAGTTTCTCCCCCTCATGTTGCTTCAAGTAGCTGATGCTTGATCACAGCAGAGTGAATCAGTGTTTTTCATGCTCTTCTAGTGGGTGGGTGGGGGGCGAAGCAGGTTTAGAGAAGAAAATAAAATCCTTAATTCTCAATTCATGTTAGCGTGGCTGGGGGCAGGGGGGGGAGCAGAAGCAGGATGGTTTTTAGCGACAAGGTGAAGGCAGGGGGGGGATCTCCTCATCATTTTCTTCATGGTAAATGTAGGTGAGGAAAGCGATTAAGGGACTGGAGCAGCTGTCCTGTAAGAGGTGTTGCAGCCTGTGCCTGCCTCCTGACTCCACACTGAAACTCCATGGGCTTAAGCAAGCACGCTCGCTTAAGTTGTTCACTTTTGCCTTTCTAAGATGTTGACATTTGATTTCTGAAAGCACTTAAACAGTAGTAAGTCCACCCAAATAAAGCTTATTGAACACACAGTCTAAGCCACCTTTCCATATAAATAAAACTATATATGTAAATACAATATTACACATCAGTTTGCTTATTGCTAAGAAGTAGTTCTGATAAATACAAAAGAAAAGGGTCACACTCCCTACCTGAAAAGAAGGTATACTGGATTTCTGTTAAAAATCCACTCAGGTTCAGTAAAATGACAAACTGAGGGGTTTATATCACTTCTATTAAAAGGTAATTAATTTTCCAGTGTATCTTACAAGGCACACTGAGGACACAGTTACTGTATTTTATCAAATTGAGCCATTAGCTTGTAAAGCAGAAAGTCCATCTTGATGCCTCACTTAAGGAAAAAAAAGTAAAAAAAAAAAAAAAAGAAAGAAGGATGGTTTCAAGTACTGACTTGTTAACAAACATCACTATTTTTTAACAGATTACTTGAAGAGGAAACAGTATTGCTCCAATTTCAGACCCAATTCAGCAATTCAAGCAAAGCCACAGGCAAACTGCAGCAATACTTCTCTTTGTGTTGCCTCATTATTTAATGGATTTAAAAGCACTCTGTACTACCAATCAGAATAAGGATTTTCCATAAAAATTTAGACAAAGAAAATTTTTCCTCAAAGCTCATGGAAGACATTATGGTTGGCTCCAAACTACATTTTTCCCCTCTCATCTTGGGCATACAACCCACTAAAGTAGCCGCTTTGGAGAGGTGTATTATCTCCACATTCAAGAGGATAATCCGGCTGTTGGATTACTTCACAGATCCCTCTGTGCTGATGATCAGATTTCCTCCCAGTGCCTGCAAAACATCAGATTTGCTCGCTACCTTCCACCAGGACAAAGGATCAGAAAGCTACCTGTGGGGCCCAGGACACCACACAGCTCCATGCCCTACAGCCCCCAGCCAACAGGGCTGCCCTCTCCTTGCAAGATAAACCCCAATACTCTGAAAGAGACTGGGTATTTGTGGACAGGCTCAGATTGCTCCTGAAGCACAACCAGAAGCCTTCTATTGCCACAAGCAACAAAACAGGTAAATCAACCAATGTGAGCCAGACCACAGTTCTTATATTTCTATAGATTAGCCAGATAGTAGGCTTTCACCCACTACCATTTGACAATTCTTCACATCACCAATTAGACTAAAAGCTTACATTCATTATTTGTAAATTCTCTTGAGTGGTCCATGAAGACATTTTAAAAAGAAAATTCTAAAGATTCTGCCATTACCATATTAATGTTGAATTACTCATTAAAAAAATCATTTTTCCAGGTGGTGTTAATGAGAGAAAGCTGTTGAGTTTGGGGTTTATTTTTTTTTTTAATTAAAGAGTTAGGCACGACCTTAAATTTAATGGGAAGTTCCAGTATCATTTAGGAAAAATGGGCTTTCTTCTACCTTTGCAGCTTCTGACATTTCAGGTCTTTTCTCTTGTACCGTACAAAAACTCTTGGAAGAAGCTGGAACAGGTCTGTTTGTTTGGATTGGTTTGGGGTTTTTTTTATTTTTCTTGCTGTTTTTGTTTTTTCCTGTTTATTGGGAAGTGAAGTACTGGGGGTGGGGAGGGGTGTTTGGATTTCTCTAAATGCCACAGCTTCTTTCCCTCCCCTTCCTCAGAGCACAAGTCTGTATTCCTTAAACAATTGTACCACTGAGCTGATTTTCTTGACCAAACCTTTTAGAGTTATGCTCACTTGTCACTTATTTTCCTATCTCACCGCTAACTTGCAATTAACTGGGATGTGGATAACAGTGAAAACAGAGCAAATAACATCTTTAAATGCAAAAGTGCTTCTAAATATGAAAAAAAAAAAACCTTCTTAAAAACCTAACTGTATGAACAGGTAATCCCCTAATGACAGGACACAATATTCATCCTTTTTCTTTCTCCACCCCAGCCCTACTTTCCTTCAGCCAAAATAGCTAAAGGCTTCTTCTCTCTCTTCACCTAGTGCCCACAGGGGCTGCTGGGCAAAACAGTCAGTATTTCCACTACAGACTAACTATGAAGTTTTACATCAGCTCTAAGAAGCAGCTCTAGACTGCAACTTACGTAGGATGTCCCCACAATACATGTCCAAGTTTGGGGCTGAGGAGCTCTAGATAGGGAAATGAGAAGTTACTTGGTTTGGTATGTATTGTGGTTTCAGAGTGGTTTTAATTTTTGTTTGCTTTCATTCAGCTCCTTTTAAAGAGCCCAAGGAGGAGAAAGAAGTGGTGTCAGGTACTTCAGTGTCATTCCTGAAGCCAAAAAAAAAGGTATCAAGGCTTCAATAATTAGAAAAGCCAACAAGAAACTTTGTTCCACAATGCATCTGCTGGATATATACCCTCACAGGGCTTTTATTTTGCCTGTCTTCCCTACTACCATCACTTACTGCACAGAAGTTCACACAGCAGTTAGAAATCTGATGGAAAAAGTGACACAGATATCATATACTGGGTAAAAGTTCTGGCAACTTTTTTTTTGTACTGGAGATATGGCACCAGATTAGACTTTGTCTTAACAGTAGTTCCCTGAGTCACCCTTCTTAGACCAAAATATCCAAATAAAATTAGCAGCATTCATAGACAAACTGAGTAGCCACCATGTTCCTGAGACCAGCTTGCTCAACCAAGACTGTGTTTGCAGAGAAGGTTGGAAATGCTTCCCCAGGTGTTTTACACCATGATTTATAGACAGGGAAACTGACCTGTTTCAGTCTCTTCCAGGTCAGGTTCAAGTGAATCTGAGGTTGTTCATACTCAGTGTAAGTTCACTGTACACTCCAGATTAGCCAGTCACATTCAGTTCCAGTTTGGGGGGGGAGGGAGAGGGGGGAAAAGAAGGGAAGCAAAATAAAGCTTGAAGTAAAATAGCAAGAGTTGCTCCACTGTCACACTTAGAGCATGTAATTGCAAGACCTCTGTTACACAGGCTCATTCCTCGATTTGCTGGTTTCGTGCCATTAAATATCTGATTTAAATCTTTCAGGTTGAGAGCAAGATCCTTTAGCACTTAAACTGAGCAAGGTACCAAGGTAGGGTTCAGAGACCCATCCCAGTGCATCTTTCTCCACTGTTTTCACCCCACACAGACTTTAAGAAGTTTGCTGCCTGTCTCAGGCTATTTTACAAGAAGTGACACAAATTAATGTCCAATTCCTAAAATGATCTCAGTAAATGAAGGTTCCTGTAGGGTCTGGGAAACAGAAACACACTGAAGCACTTGTGCTGCTGAAAGCACCATCTAACTACAAAAAGCTTATATGCTGTAACTGGATTAAAAGAAAAGTCTTCCTTAGGCTGATTTTAAGTGTATATGTAAACTTCAGCTAACAGACAGGCTTACTAGCATTTTCAAGTCTCTTCCATGATACAAAAGGGTATTAACAAGGGCAAACTACTTCATTTAACCACATGCCTATATAATACCTAAAAATATGAATAAAGACCTAGTGTTTAAAAGCCCAAAATAAACTAAAGGCAGAGTTAACAAGAGCTCAGAGTAAATCAACACTTTCAAAAGTACAGCCACAAGTTTCAGGCTCTTTCCAGTACTTAAAGCCACTCTTAAAGAATGTAGTTTGTTCATGTATACATGCACATGCATGCATGGCTTTCTCTCTGCATCCATCCTAACCAAAGCTTCCATTTTTATTACTTTTCATAAATACATATATTACTCAACTTTATAAAAAGGACAGCTTTATACTGACATGATAATTGAGCATTTTAAAGATATACAGTGCTCATCGTCTGAGCAAAGCCTAACAAAGACCTGTGCAGGTAGCCTGCTCGCGTGACTAAGTCTTTTCTATTTTTAAGTTTAAAAAGAGAAAAGAATCTATTTCCTCATTACTACTTTCTACCCTTCAACCTCAAGACAAACCAAGAAGAGTTTAAAAAAACCACTGGCAAGACAAATAGCTTCTTTTAAATCTTTACTGTAACTTTCCTTTAATTTTTTGCTTTAAAATAAATACCTTCTTCCATTTCAAAGGATTCAGTACAATAAACCTTATTCTCACAATTGAAAAAAACCAAACAACTTTTCAAGTGTAAACTGATGCACACAGTAACTAAGACACTGCACAGATACCAATTCTCACTTTGATGCTCTAGTAATTATTTTACTAGTACACTTTGTTGAACTAATTGAATACCCACAAGAAGAAATAGCATTCAATGCTGGCCCTTACTAATGGCAACTCCACGTGGCCTTAAACTGATTAAGTGACCTAAAGCAGATGAGGTGTAACACCTCTACCAGAGAAGCACTATATGGTGTGAGCTATGCACTTTCACCACCCAAACAGTTTTCCCTCCTTTCTCTTGCCCTGTCAAAACCCAGAAGTCATAGAAATTGACCACTCTGCTGTTTTGTTAATTTTATAATGAATGTCTTCAGATGTAGCATTTAAAAAAAAAAATGCTCTTTATATACTTAAATTACTTACAAAAAGAAACAAATTAGGCTTCTGTTTTTCAGACATTACTGTCATTTCTTTTAAGTAATTTTCTATGAAGGAGTTCTCTCCCTAAAATGAAATCCTATTCAGTTACACAAAAATTGTGTGGACAGAACCACACCAAACAAAATTACTTCTTAGCTGTATTTACAGCAAAACATTATGTTATTTAAAACTGCATACTCTCCCCCTCAAAAAATTACATAACCTCAAATTGTGTAAAGCACCACTTCCAGTTGGGATGTAGAGCTAAATAATATACACCCTTTGCACACACACCAGTATCTTCTACATTGAGTTTTGATCTAAAGACAGGCTCCTGGAGAGAGGGGGGAAAAAAACCCAAACTTTCTATAAAAAACTTTTTAAGTTAAACTTATAAAGGAACAACAACCATGCAATGTTCTGTTGTCTACGATGGTTATTTTCTGCCTTTTTTTATAAGGTAATAATTTTGATCAGGGTAAGTAAATTTACACCAGTAAGTTCACATTCACAGTAAATATTTTGTACTGGCATAGTTAAAGCATCACAGCTTGTGTGGAAAGAGCCTTCCACAATTTCTTTTTTTTTTTATATTTACTCAATAGAAATATTGTTAATTATATCTTTCACTAAACTTCATTTTTAAGAATTACCACAACAATTTTCTGTGCTTTTGCCAAAGCACAGATTAGTGCACACAGGCTTTGATTAGTGCACACAGGCTAACGTAGCATAACATATGAAGGCAACCCCTGAGCTTTCATACCAGGCCTTCATGAAAGCCTTAGAGTATCATTTTGTTCTGGAAAAAGTCAACAGCCACTATTCAATTGTTCACAAATTTTAAATAATGCAAGACTTTGATTTTACAATTTCTTTCAAAAGCAAGATATGTTGAAAAGTCGCCTGTGTACAAGAGGTGGGTCTTTTCTTTAGTAAGCTTTACAGTTAATATTTAGTCATTTCCCCCTGCTTTCATAATACTACAAAAAAAACCCCTGCCATGACATCAAGGAGTGACATATAAAGCAATTATAGGACAGCCACCATCACCTTTTAAATAACTCCATTATTTTTAATTCCTTTTCTCACAGAAAACATAGGATATAGTGCATGTTTTGAGGATGCGGATCACAGCAAGCACTGACTTTTTGACTGTTACTGTAAATTTAAATGCACTGTTATGACCAGAAAACAAAAAATAGTTTAAGTTTTTGCACTAGACCCACACTCTTTATATAGTGTAGCATTTAACATTTACACCTAGTTCACTCTGTATTCAACTGAGCAAAGGTGTAATTTTGGATCTGTTAGTTTCAAAGCAGAGAAAGGGCCTATACCAAGGTGCAGCTAACCACTTAATTCATAAACGTAATTTACAAGTTAATCATCATTAACATCAACGTTATATGCAGTTAGTAACTTGTAGTTTTCAAATGCATAGTATTTTGCTAGATATTTAAATTAAGCTTAGGAACAAAGTTCATTATGAATGATGATGCTAATTTTGACCATGTTTAATAAATTATTTAGCAGTTAATTACTTCAAATTTAGTTTGTGTACAGATGTGCAAATTTATTATCACACCAAGACAGCAATTGCTATCTTTTTTTTTTTGCAATCATACACTTCTGATTTGTTAACAAAGATACCTAAATTAGGTGCTACCTGCTGCCACTAGTAGACCAGGTTGCTTTTACCAGAGAGCATAAATAGCCTTTCAAAGCTTTGAAATTCAATGATGCTATCTGCGTATAGATATGCTCAACAATTGAGGATTTAAGAACACTTTACAGAAATAAAGAACAGGAAAAAGCTAGAAATACCAAGTTACAAATATTTAAAAAGAAAAAATATCAGCAGAAGGAAGACTATGGTATTTTAAGTATTCAATCACGGAAAGAAATCATCCTTCTTTAGGAGCTACTGATAATTTTCTGCTAAGGCTACTGTTTGTATAATGTCCTCTTCATTCAACTCCCCCACTATAGCCTCCCCCACCCAAAAAAAAAAATAATTCAGCTTATTTCAAACTATGCTGGCATCAGCTTCATGCCTAGTACTGGGATACACAATAAGAGACAGCTACCAGTAACAACCAGAACTGGAGCCACCAAAAGCCTCAAAACAAAGCAATCACTCCCTCCCCCTCTCTCCTCCCCCAAACCTCAAAGAGGTGCTTTAATAGTTTATAACCACCTGGCCGTTATCCACAGAGTGCAAGGAAAGTTCAGAGAGCTGGATGTTAGAGGGGAATGCAAGAGGTCAGGGCACCTGCTCAGCCCCCTTCCAAACCAGGCAAAGCTCTCCTCATCTGGTCTCACCAGGTAGGACACGCACCACGGACATCTCCAGAAAACTATCACTGCTCAAACGCCATTTCTTCCTTGGGAGTTTGCAGAGCTTCATCGTGGTGAGACATGACTAAGTTTTGGACAAACTTTTCCATGCTTTGCCTTTTTGGGTTTTTTCCTCACACACACC
>VXBJ01007137.1:522308-533069 GCA_013400055.1 Nycticryphes semicollaris
TAAAGGGTACCACCCAAAATTATACACCCAGTGACAAGTCAGAACTACGTCAAAAAACAGTTTTGTGGAATACAGAGCCACGTATGATTTCCACCAACACTCTACAGCTGAAAAGCAGTTAAGATAGCTTGAACTTTCAGTTGAAAAAGAAAAAAAAAAGCCATTTTGAAGAGCTGCAGTACAAAACACAGCACAGCTATACAGCGGGAGACCGACGGAACCACTCGTGCAACGCTGGGTCTGTGCTGCCGGTCATGCATTCAGGAGTAGCATTTTTCACGTTAAGATGCTGAACTTAATCCAATGTATGCAAAAGGCACTCACAGTCGTAGCAAGCGAACTGTGTGGACCAGGTGATGCGAGTGAAAAGGCCAGGAGAAAAAGCAATGTACATGAGCTTATTATTCACCCCAGAGGCAGGCAACAGCCAACCACAGCGAGCGAGCGTAATTTTATGATTTTACCAAGCTTTTACTTCTGCCTTCGAAGGGCTCTACAAATGAAAATAAATCTTCCAAATTTTTTTTTCCCCCAAGATTAGTTTCAAGGAGTGATGCATAACAAATCAACTCTGAACGGGTTGAGCACATGCTACATACCTGAAAGGATGATTTTGCTCATGATTTGAGTTGGATTGAACAACAAGTCCAGTTGTACAAAGGGTGTGTAATCCACAATTTCAGGTAAAAGTTTGCAGTTCTATGTTAAATGCAGAATGTGGGGTATATTTTCAGGTCAACAGCTACTTCTCATTTAAGAAAACAGCCAGGGTAGATAGAAGGGTAAAAAAAAAAAATAAATCACGTAATTCATAAAAATTCCCTCTCAGCTGCATAATAAAAAATGGAAACTTCTAAATAGATAAAAAATGTGTTTGCTTAGAATGTGTTACTTACAATTCAAACAGAATAAGCAACAACCCAAAACTAGTTACCAAACTGACCAAGACCTCAACTTTTGCTATTAGGACTGAGAAACAAGTAGTATTTCATAAATAAATGAAGGTCACCGACTTTTTGACTATCATAACTCAATGTGGAGTGTCTGGGTGTTAGCAAGTTGTTGATTTTTGGTTGGGTTGTCAGGTGTTTTTTGAGGGTGGGGTTTTTGGTGTTAAGAAAAACAGTTTAATAGGGTAAATATTCTGGTACATCTTCAAATTAACCAATATTAGCAATATAAGAACAATTTTATACCACTGCTACTGAGCTCCAACATTAAACTCTGAAATGTAATGAGTACACTGTATTTACAAAAAAAATAATCTCTGTTCTGACTTTTAAGAGCTGTCCATTTCTTATGTATTTTTTACAGCTTATCAGAATTAACAGAAATACCTGTGCTGTGCCTTGAGTCCTTCAGTTCCTTCATCAAGTGTTAGTAAATCTACAGACCACATGTTAAATTACATGCTTACCATCTCCGAGTATGTAGTTGAAAATCAAAGAAAATCTGAATTTGCAGAGTTTTAAATGCCTATCATCCTTGAAAGTTGCACATTACTTAAAAAGCATTCTACATTAACAATTTCTCTGCAGGTGCAAAGTTCATACAGTCAAGGAACAAACAAATATTGAGATATCCCAGCCCTTCTGTTCAGGACAAATGGAGCATCTCCTGATTAGCAATGGCAGTTTTTAGATCTCTGTGACCAAGTTACACTACTGCCCGCCACCACCTATAGCTTACTAAAATAACCAAACTTCTGTTAATGAAGAATAATATATATTCTTGCCATATAAGAACTCTTGCTGTTGGTCAGCACCAGCCCCCGCTGCGATCAATACCACTAAAAAGACACTTAGCATTGACTCCCTCTCACTTGACCCTGGCAAATAGCTCCCTCTGCACACCAGAGCTCTGGTTTTCCACAAAGGAGGATGCAGTTCATTCAGGCATCCAGTTCCCTCAGTAGGACAGACCCCTGTGCTCTTTACAGCCCACCAGTACAAATCTATAACAAGCCAGCGCCTCGATGGTGAGGAGAACCTGTGCAAACTAGTACAAAATTAGCCA
Source organism: Nycticryphes semicollaris (assembly GCA_013400055.1). NCBI lineage: Eukaryota > Metazoa > Chordata > Aves > Charadriiformes > Rostratulidae > Nycticryphes > Nycticryphes semicollaris. The sequence goes on from VXBJ01007137.1 coordinate 524,325, forward strand.
ACTCATCTGAAAAATTCTCAGAGTTTGTAACAATATTCCAAGACACCAAACACTTTTTTTTCTAGCTATTACCCGCTTAAGGTTGCCACAAAACTTCCAGTGAAAATAATTTAAAGCACATTTATTGAAGAAAGGCAAGATATGGTTTACATTATAAGTGTAATCTATTGCCTTGGATTAATCTACTACCTAAATTCCTCCAACATCCTAGAGATCATGTTTTTTCAAGTATTGTCCCTAAAGAGGCATTGTTTTGAAATTTTTACTCTAGATGTAGGAGGAAGAATTGAGCTATTCTTCCACGATAACCAGGAAGCCACCATAACACAGAGAATCTCCCCTATGTATTTAAATCAAATAATCCACTCTATAGCCAAACAGAAATTTCTGGATGATCTGTTCTGTAACAGTTTAAAAAAAAAAAGACAACACACACCCCCACCACAAAAACTTGCATTTTTCACCCCCCTCTTTTCCCTGTCAAAGCTAGAGCACTTCTGCAAACTCGGTTTCCCAAGGGCCTCCCCACTGCAGACACCGAGGGCTTCCTCCGAGGGCAGGGAGAGCGCAGGATCAGGCCCCGGGATGAAAGCTGCATGGAGCAATGGCACAGCACAACTCACACCAGGGCTTGGGGGGGCTTTTTTTGCCCTCCTCTCCTTCTCATAGCTAACCCTCCTGTCCTGCTCATTCCTAGAAAAGTACAGTCTCACCTTGATCCATGCACGTTAAATGTTTAACAGATAATTCCAAATCCAAACATAACAAGCTTTTTTTTTTACTTCGTCCCTAATCACTATTTAACATGAACTTCCAGGGAAATAAGTTTCCAACTGCTAACTTAAGATTTTATCAACAGAAATTTCTGTTCACACAGATTAGAATTCCCTGTAAGTGGAATTTTGATTTATGCACTACAATATTTAAGGCTCCATTAAGGTGAAGTGAGCTCCATTTTTGAGAAAAAAACCTACAGGAACTATACATATAACATTTAAAAATAAAAATCAATTTACCAAAACAATAAAGCACTGCCATTTTCACTAAGGGAAAAAAAAAAAATGTATTAGACACATGTTGTAGACTACATATTTTAAAATAGCGTTCCTAAAGTTCAGCTGAGCATGAAAGTTAATCTTTCAAAAGTGAACATTCAGCTCCAGTTGTGTTCAAGTGTACTAGCACTAGCAAAAAAACCCTCAAACCTTACTATTTTTGTAAATTCTCCAGATATTTTTAGCTGGTCTCTTCTCAAACTGCAAATTATTTTATGGTAGTATAACTTTTAAAGTGCAAGTGTATATATACACACACACAGAGACACATGTACATACACATTCTCTTCCAAACACCTTTCTACATTATTCCTCAACATTCAGAATACAATCACAAAACAATCAAAACAAAAAAAAAAAAGAAGAAATTGAGTAAGACCCTTCCCAGCTGAAGATCTTTCATTTCAAGACAGTTTCATTTCAATACTTAGTCCCATGCCCAAGAAGAGCTAGACCCTTTGTTGACTCATTTTTACCTGTGCTCTTATCCAAATTTGAACTTAATTAAAAATACTGAGTGCCTCATTTTACCTGTTAGAGGCGGTTTTCCATCCAGATTTGCAAAAGGACAGTTTTAGTTGATGCTGTTTCCACTGCACCACGACAAGGCAGGCAACAAGGGAGGCACATGGCTGCTAAGGCTACATTGCACAGGAGACAGCTTTCATACTACACGTTTATCCTGTGCCAGCTGCTGAGATAATACACTTCAGCAAAATAGCAATTATAATAATTTATTATAATTCTCCATTTTGGAATTTCAATGTACTTGCGGCACACAAAACAGAAAGCACCTTTTTTTTAGCCCCACTCTCTTAACATTCACCCTAACATTCACCCTAGTAACACACTTTATTTGCTAAATATCCAACTACAAACATCAAGATTTTCTTCTTGGTTAAATGCATGCATCTTTCAACACACACTCATAAACCAATATTGAAGATCTGGAAAGAAACAAAACCAGGAGAGAATAATTTGGGGTTTTTTGGTCTGTTATCTGAAACATGCCCAAACACTCAGGAGCTCTTGCTCCCACCCAGAAACTTTTCAAAGCCAAATTACTTCAGGTGATGAGAAAAAACAACCACCACTGAAGTGCCCACATGGATAAAGGTGCCCAGAGAGGCTGAGTGGCACCAGTAAGCACTGGACTTGCTGACCTCCAGGGCACACCACAGCCCTGGACACCTGGGGAGATTTTTGGGCAGTATATTCAGCAATATTTTCTTTATTTGGACAACAAAGAAACAGGATGGAAAGGTGTACAACTGCATACACTTGACATACCCATGGGAAAAAAAAAAAAAAAACCAAAAGGATGGAAGCCTCAGACTAAAGCTACAAAATAACAGATGAGTATTTCTGGTAACAATGTCACATTTCTAGACTAAATAAGGAAAATGTAAGGTTTTATCTTAGCCTTCAACAGTAATTAGCATATACAACGTATAATTCTATATTCTGCATCATTTGAGATAAAGAATGGACTGACGCACAAATAAACATTTTGCGTATGAAAACAAAATGAAAGAACACAGATTAAAACCAAATCATATTGAAGCGCTCTGGAACTACATAAGGCACCTCAGTTTTGCCAAGAGCATCAATCCTAGTGTGAACTTTTCCACCTCTCCTACTCCCTCTATAAAACATGAAAAGTTATCCTCCTTTAAATTTACAAAATTTAATTTTTTTGCACCCATTCTCTATGTATTTCTGAATAATCAGATTCCAAGAATAAATTTGACTCTCCCAATTACAATGAAAAAAAAAAAAATCCCACATCAGTATTGCCCTGTGCCTGTCTCACTGGGCTTGTGCAAGGATGAAATCATCAGAAAAGAGTCTTTAACTGTGCTCTGTGGCACTATGTATTTGTTACCAAAATCCCAGGAGATTAAAATCCTAAAAGCTAAAATGACATTATGGAGAGGAAAATGTTTAAGGAGCAAAGAATCTTTTTTGTGAGGTTCCCTGAAGGGTTACCCCGTCTCTAGTTAAGGATAAAGTGTATTTTAATTCCACCTGGGTCTGTCTCTCTCGTGGCCATTACAGGAAGCTTCAAATTTTCTGTTAGGTAGGTAAATCTCAGGCCATCTAAGAATTTTTCAGGTCAAAACTAAGCATTTGAAGTCCACCCAGTAGCTAGCCAGAAGCTATAGAAGGACTCCAGCAAGTTAGATTCCTATGTGCTGCACTTAAAAGAACAACTGAAATGAACACCCCATTTTAGAAAAATACCACCTTTAAGGTCTCAAAAATCTGGAAAAATGTTATTACCCCTTGTTTGAGAAGAACAAAAAAAAGAGGAGAAACAAAAAAAATTAGACATTTTCTAATTATATTTTACTACCCTTGAATTATACTTCCAAGATGTTGGATTTTTTATTCCACCCCTTCAAAATTTATCATATCTACACACAGTTTGAGGTCCACTACAAGTATATTCTCATGGTATTTCTATAAAGGGAAGGTAGCAATAAGAAAACAGGACCAGCCTCTCAGGACATGCATTTAGAGCAGTTTCATGTACTACAGCTTATTTTTTTTAAAGTTGCAATAAGAAGGGGGTTGGTTTGTTGGTTTTTTTTATTATTATTATTAACAATCAGTATGACGAGTTATAAAAATTAAACTTCCAACAATATAATAGTTAACAGGGTTAGTAAAGAATTATCTGTTCTTGACATAATGACTTATTGTCTATGTAGGAATCACAACTCTCCAGGTTTGTTTCCACTCTAATTGCAAGCTTTCAAAGATTTAAAAAAAAATAAAAATTAATTTCCTGTTCACAACTGCAAAAATACATGTGGAAACAGAGTAAAACCCTAAAAAAAAAAATCACCATGAAAACTTTTGGCCCTTCGCTCTTGAAAACATTCTACTTTGGACCCAGGCATGGTCGTCCACCTCTTTTGGTTGAAAAAAGCAAGAATATGGCAAATAAATTACATATTTTCTCTTATATCTCCTTACATTCAGTATGTCTCTCCCTGCTTGATATTCACAGGAGCAAAACTAAAAATCAATGCCACAAAATTATTCTTTTAATAACTGTGACCATTGTACCCACCATACATACTTTTAGCCTCACAAAGCTGTTACCCACCACCTTCCCTGCACAAGATAAAAACCCTCATTATACCAAAAATTAGCAACACAATCCCATACCCATCCAACAGTGTAATGCTCCCCTCTGGAACAGAGACAGTTGCATGAAGGATTTTGGGCCTGTTTTCCTGAAATCGGCCTTCAGACACTTCAGCATTAAAGGTGAAGCACAGCTGGCAGGTCATGGCAGCTCACTGAGAGGCAGCATTACCTATAAGACATACCTTTGCTACCCTCTTCTGCTCCTCTCCCAAATAAACCTCTTAGAAGAGAGACAGTGAATTTATTTTCTCAAAAAGCCCTCAAGGCAGGAGGGAAAAAAAAAAAAACCCAATACACTTCTTAATTGGAAAAATCACCTTGTCATTATCACAATTGAGGTTGCATGAGCATTTTAGGCACCTGAAGGCCCCAGGAGCCAACATGGGGGACCAGATCTAGGTGGGAAGCCCAGCTGGAGGTGGGAGCCAGGAGAGTGCTGGCAGACACATTTTCAGGTGGCCAGAGTTAGCTCCTGCCCTTCCCCCTCGTCATGCAGAAGTGACATCAGGGCCATTTGAATAATCAGATTGCAGCGTACATCATCGCCTTGCGAGATACCAGCTGCTCTTGGGTTGTGGGGAGGTAGGACCCAAAGCCTCCCACCACAAGTTCCATGGGCACAGGCGCACGTACCCTGTGGGCTGCCACCAGCCTCCTCCTGCATCACTGCTTTGTGAGGAGAAAACCCATCCAAGTAGTGGTGGTGACAAACAGTGCCCTGCTTTCCCTCACTGAGCGTGACTAGCAGCCGGCATTATTACAATGCCTTCTCCAACTTTTGCATAAAGTGACCTAAACCTTTAAATATTGCAATAGCCTCCCTCCACACCAAGGGGTCTGAAAATGCAGAAATGCTGCATTCCTTTGGCATTCCCTTGAGATTTCAATAGTAAATCAGGAATCTACTCTGAGCTTATTAAATCCTTTGCACCTCCCCCAAAATAATTCTCTGCCCTTCCATCAAGGAAACCTTGACCAGGCCCCTTTTTTCAACAGCAGTGTATCCCCTTGTCTGTTTTTAAATGCTTCCGGGGGGGAAGGGGGAGGAAGAGAAGGGAGAAAAGCCACACAGGGGCTCTCTCCTTCCTTCCACAGCAGGTAAGGAGGTAATTTTGCAAACCTGGGTGTGCCCACTTCAAATCTGAAGATCCAGCAAGGGCTGGAATGCAGTGACTACTGGGCCCAAGAATTTCACCCTGAATAACGAGCCGGGTGCAATCCACCATCTTCTGGATTCAGCTCAACTTTATGGCAACCCTGGCTGACACCACCTCTTGACCTTCCTTTATGTGACAAGGATATGGATTATACCAAACCCTCACCCTTTCCTCCCATGCATGTCTACTGCTTCTGGAGAAAGATACCCACAAACTACCTTTGTGAGTGATAATATACACACTCTACCATTAAAAAAAATAATAATAATACTTAAAGAGTGGAGCCAGGACTCTCCATGAATCAGGCTCACAGCAGCAGAGGTCAATACAACGTATTGAATTATTTCAGTGCACTAGAAAACAACTTTCCCTCTTATGAAGTAATCATTTGACCAAACTATTAATCGTACCCTCATGCTGAAAAGACAGGCTTGATACATCCACTTCTCTCTCTTCCCCCTCACCCTTCATGGCGTCACTGCTCTAACCAGAGCTCCCAGGAAAGCGCTCCCTGGCCTCGCAGCGTGCAAACACACTGGGTGGGCGACACACACCACCCCCACCACCTACCCGACACCTTTCCCTTGTGTAAAAAGCTACAAAGACTTCAAAATAAGTTACTTTGAAAGCATCTTAATAACCAGTTTCACCAAAATACTCAACATTTGAGAACTGTGGCTTTTACGTGTACCTCCCAACTCCAAAGAGCCGCCCAGTAAGCAGTATTTAGAGACATGGAAAGAAAAAGTCTCCAACTTTTTGACCCACCCCCAAAAATGAAAAGCATTAGACATCTATAAAAGGAACAAGAGAGTCCCTTTCACATATGGAGGCCACTGAATGAATTTTAAGTGGCTTTCTATATTTGATTTTGGGAGAGGGGAGCGGAAACAAAGGGGAAGGAAGTGCAGTTATGACAAATGCAATTTAATTTTCTGTTAAACAGCAGCATAAATCTGAACTATATCAAATACATTCCAACATGATACTACTCAATGAAACAGTGCTTTAAGAAATAAGGGCTTTGGGAGAGGCAACAGGGGTAGGATGATACAATTACATTTGCAATTTTTCTCAGTATTCTACCTGCATGTAGGCAAGACATGCCTAGAAAAGTGCTTATGTGCACTGCAGAATTCTTTTCAACAAGTTGCAGTAATTACTAGTTCACAGACTAAGACAACACACTACCCAATATGAAGTATGGTCTTTTACACCATTTTAGCTGACAGTTGAAAGAACAGGAAAAGACTGTTAAGCACATTAAAACAACTTAAAAAAAAAAAGTTGTTAGGACTACCCGTGATTTTAAATTTACCTTATTGTGTGTGAAATCACTTTTGTTTTCAACAGCATAAATAGAATACTACCTTTGCAAGCTTAAGATTAACAAGCATGATAATAAATTTATTACAGAGACTAAGATGAAATGATCAATTCTTATATATCCCATGGAATTTTATCCTTAAATCTAAAAATACAGTCCATTTACAACAGTATTTTTATACACAAGAGAGCTGAAGTGTAGGCTGGTGTAAATCAAAGCCACATACCTTGCTCATTCAATGAGAAAGAGCACATACAGCATATTAATTTCAAATTAAAAGTATCAAATAAATATAACCATAAAGATTAGCAGGCTATTAATTGGTTCAAAGAGGGGCTTCCCCTGCTTTACTGGAGCAGAAATCCTCCATGCTTTCTCAAGTGAAGCTTTCCTCTAACACCAAATAGTGATTAAACTTCTCGTAATAGCAAGATACAATGCCCATTAGCACAGCTAATTCACCTTTTCAAATCAACTATTTTAAAAAGACTGTACTTTTAAAAATAACCCTCAAATAGTAGAAGCCCCTTTTAACAAAGTTATACAGACAGACATACTTCCTAGATTGAATAATGGAGTACAGGAACAAGCACGTGGAAAGTTTGATCTATTTTGCTTTTACTCTCTAGTGCAGGCCAGGTTTTCTATAATCTAAGTATTTGTGGGAGAAAAAAAAAAAAAAAAAGGAAGGCTGAATTGCTGTAGGCAGTATAAAAATACTATCCTGCTTTATTGCAAGTATTGCATTTTTACATGAAGCCCAAGAAAATTACTACTTTGAAAAAATTAAATATATGTTCCAAAATTAAGGATGCATAAATCCTGTCCTTATTGGGAAGGAGTCATTCTCCTGCTGCTTCTACAGACCAGCTCAAAACAGTGATGAAAAAAATCCTCTCACACACAGATGAGACTTCTACTACGTGCCTATGAAATGCTGCAGACTCCAACATGGCAGGAGCAAAAAAAAAAAAAAAAGAAAAAGAAAAAAAATACGTATACCAGTGTATTTACATGATGCTTTTTGTTGCTGGAGCAAAGCTCATGTGCTTGCCCGTTATACAGCTCACAACGCCACATTCCATTTCCTGCTAACACACAGATTTCAACTCTTCACACAGAACTTTAAATTTAAAAAGCTCCACAATTGTTTTGCCATCAGACCATAATAACTTGTTTCTCCCACAAAAAAAAAAAAGTGCCTTTTTTTTTTAAATAAATAATTAATTGCCAGCACTGTTGCATGGCCAAGACACTACATTAGAAATACATGGGGTGATTCTAGAAAACCTCTAGGACAGCACAGAGTGCACGCCTGTAGGTTTAAGAAAGCGGTCCATTTATCTACAAGGAAGAGAAACACAAACCTAAGCATTTTTCAAATTGCTTCTCACTGGGTAATTGTGTGCAAGAAAGAGGTGGGGGGGGGGAGAAGTAAAAATAAATTACCTTTGTCTTTTAGGGACTGAATGTTCAACTTCTATGAGTTTCCCATGCAGCTCCACTTTACCTGCAGAGATAAAGGGGAAAATATCTGAGCACGGCTGTGCATCGTCCCGGTCTCCCGGAGTGGGTTCGCAGGGGTGTACAGCAGGAAACGGGAGCGCAACACGTTAGCTCATTCACCGGCAGCCCGGGTACCGGTAGAGCGGGGACACGGCGCCCGGGAAGGCGACAGAGTCCGGGGCCGAGCCGCCGCCGCCACGGGGGAGCCGGGGCTGCCCTCGGCGGGGCCCTTTCCTCCGCCCCAGCCCCGATCTCCCGTGAAAGGCGGTGAGAGGGAGCGGGGCTCGGCCCCGTCTCGGAAAGGGAGAGCGGGGAGCGCCCCACCGCCCCGCCACCGGGCCTCCAACTTCCAGCGGTTCTCTGCGCGGAAGCGGGCGGGAAGGGAGCCGAAACCAGACACCGAGCACAGCCCGAGCCTATCTTTTCCGAGGGAGCCTCTCCCACCAGACCCTCATAAAGCCGCTTCACACGTGGGGGGGGGAGAAAAAAAGAAAAAAAAAAAGAAAAGAAAAAGGATAAAAAAATATAAATTTTTAATTTA
>VXBJ01007137.1:541646-578037 GCA_013400055.1 Nycticryphes semicollaris
AAAATAATTGCATCTGTATTTCTAAAACAATAAAAAATAAATGGGGACATTTCATATCAGTAACACAGTCTAATTATTTGAGTGAATATAATTTTTTTTATATCCTGCCATTTTAATTTTAATTGCACACTTTTAATGCTGCCTTAAGCTTTAGGCAGCTGAAGTCAGCCCCAATACCGCTAGTTTTGAATGTGCCTGTGTTCTGAGCACGTTGTGGTTATTTACTTTGAGGGAGAGAAAAGTGTGGGCAGAGTGAGTTGAGGAGTGGAAAGAGTAAGACAAAAGTGTTTCCTGGCTCCGCAAAGTCAAAGGCCAACAGGTGCCCCCTCAGTTTCATAGGAAATCGCTCCCTGGCCTGGCTAAAAGGTTATGCTGGAAAGTTGCAAATGGGATTTTCAAATGCTGGCTTTTAAAGAAAACAGGACAAACCAGATCAGCTTTCTGGATGCAAATGCTGTCAACCTAATTTATGGTTTTCCCCATGTCCTGTAAGTAACTTGCAGAGGTTCAAAACTAACTTCGAAGTGGTTCATGGGTGTATTCCAACGAGAAACAGCGAAATGTCAAGTTTCAAAGTCCAGTTGTCTTAATAATTAGGAAAGAGGGAACAACCCTTTCTTTTCCAATAGGAAAAATACATTTTTCCCCATACACACTCCCAGACAGCTTAGAAACTGTTGTGAGCAGGAAGGAAAAAAAAAATATTCAGGATTTACAGACAAACTGTAGCCTAAGGAAAGATTTTGTTTTCACTATAAATTATGAGTGAAAAAAGGAGTGAAAAAGATATGAGGTTTTATACCTGAAATCCCCACAAGAACCCTATTGTACAGACATGCACTGTTTCCATCTGCTGCAAATAAAGTTGCAATTGATTAATTTTATTCTTATAGAAAATGTGGGGTTTCTTTCTTTCTTTCTTTTTTTTTTCTTTGAATGTTGGACATCTTGTTGCAAACCTATAGCATAAGACATCATATCAGTGCACGCGTAGTCTCATCTTAAAACTTCTGTGGAGCCCGATGAAGAGACAAAACAAGCCAGGGCTTGCTCTGCAGTTTTGAAGTTGTAGGTCAAGCAGTAGAAAACTCTGAACACCTTTGAGATCTGGTTATCAAATGAGTATTTCTGGTTGTAAACATCACACACACAGAACCCATACGTGAAATTTAAGAATATGTACTAAATCCAGGGTTTATTTTCAAAACTGTTTAATTTCTAAATTAATAAAGCTAATATTTTCTTTTGGTTATGTGTTATATTTCCTAAGTGTATAGTTTTTCTCCTGTATTAATTTGTTCTTGCTAAAGTGTTAATTTATCAGAAAATGTGTTAGTAAAAACTATCAGTAAGTTTTAAAAAATATTTTGTATTCTCAAAACCAACTCTATAGATTACATCTTTATTATTATTATTAATTTTCTTTTTATACACTTTAAGGATACAAACATTCTTAAATTCTGAACAAGTACATCTGAAATTAAGCAAGAATCTTAAAAACTCAAGAAATAGTAACAACAGGGTAAAACAGGAGGGGTGGTTTGTTGTTTTCCATGAGAGGAAAATACTGAATACAGCACTTTGCCTTTCCAGGAAATTCATTCTCTTCCACCACTCTTTTAAGTGGTCCCTAAACGAAATTGGGAATAAGTTTTGGAAGTGTCAAAGTGCTGTGCTCCCAACTGCATTGGAAATTGCCATCAACGACTAATCAAGGGACGGATTAAAACCTTTCCTTGCCTTGGAGTGTGAGTTTGCATTATGGTTAGTTTGCTGTTTTAAACTGTGATGCATATGTAACTAAATTAAATGGAAGACCAAGAGAGAATGCATTAACACAAGATCTTCAACCCCTTTCAGCTGTGGCCGATGTTCTCCCTTAACAGTAAGGAATTGTCCTAAAACAAGAATGGGTTCCCTTCTAGCAAAAGTTTTTTTGAAGTAGTTCAACAATTCTCAGGAAAAAACTCAGCAGTGGTGTGTTGTAAGAAATAACCCTGGACTGAGGTGGTGGGGCTGCCTTTGACTGGAGCCACCAAGTCCTAGAAGATAAATAGAGCAATAGTGGGCAGTGCAGCTCATTAGCATCATACACAAAACGCTGCCTTTTCTTTGACATCTCCCAAAACACCTGCCTGTGGGCATGGAGAACCACCCTTTGGGAATGGGGAAAAATTACCCTTTTTCCATCCATCATATGGTATTTCTTTTTAGAAAGAACAGCAATGCCACCCCAAGGGAGTCAAACCGACACTGCTCCCGTGGGTGGTAGGTGGCTCCAGATACACCATTTTAACTCCCAAATGTAAATTTTCTATATTCCCATTTTACTATGGCAGTGACTGGATAGAAACGTGCACTACCTGCTAAACCCCAACAGATTTAATGGCATTTACAAGCCCATAAAACAGGTTCTGCAGACACATGGCCAATCTAGCAGATAATTTAAGGGCAGTAGTGGAGCTTGGGTTTGTGTAGGCACCGTCCCTCTGCAGCCAGGTGTTCCAAGAGAAAACTATTTGGGGTGAATTGAGTTCACCTGTGTCCAGTTGAGTAGGTGGGGGGGTGTTGACTGCAAGGACCCTACAATGTACCCCCCCAAAAAATGAGCGGGGAGGCTTTTAAAATTAATAGATGATGCTTTCCCCTCTCTTTTCTCCCTTTGGGAGCAACAGTTGCCACCTAACGATTAATTAAGAAACCTGCCAAAGCCTTAGGGGACCAGCTTTCTTGGGGAAGTTGAGCAGGGAAGACATCTTTCCGCCTTGGAAAGGGAAGGGTTGGGAGAGGCAGAGCTGCACCAGCAGATGCTGAGGATTGACGCCGCTCCAGATTCCTTGGGAAAGAAGGAGCGGTGGGTGGGCAGGAGCGGGCGTGCTGAGGCCAAAGATGGCTTTGGGGCTGTCGGACACTTTATGGGGATCACCTCCGGGCTCCCTCCCCTTCCAACATCGCTCAGATGCTTTATGGAGAAGGGCGTTCATGCGCTGAAATAGCATGTGAGGTTCAGCCCGCAGGCACGGATGTGCAGAAAAGCCCAAGGGGGAGATGAAGCCCCCACACACACTCTGCCGTTCACCCCCTCAACACACACCCCCCCATAGCGTTGGCTCTCTCGCAGCCTCAAACCCCACATGGCCGAGGAGCACAGGACGCGCCACCCTCCTGCCGGCCACCAAGACAAAGCCCAGGGAGCCCTCCCTTCCCCAAAAAAATGGCCGGTGGGGCTTCGGGCGGGCCCCCGCGGGCTGCCGACGGCCCTGGCGTGGCTGCTGGCTCTGCCGGGGGGGCAGCTGGGAGAGCGCTGGCAAGGGGACACCACACCATCCCCCCCGGGAGGTGGCANTGTCCCTTCACACCCCACCGAAATCCTTCCCCAGCCCTTGGCCCCACCGCCCCCGGTCTCTGCCCACGCCGGCTGCCCCCGGCGGGGCCGGGGAGGGCTGGCAGATTGCGGTGGGGGGCCCCCGGCTGGAAGAGGGCCGGGAGGGCGGCAGCCACGGGAGAACAAGCACACGGTGCCTTCTGGACGATGCTCCTTTGCAGTAGCCACAAAGGACCAGGAATAAAAACAACAGAGATCCTGGTTTCAAAGCAGCGGGAGAAGGGAAGACACCAATATTTTCCTTCGCATTGACCTCGTGGAAGGTGCCCTAACCTTGCCAAGGGAAAGACAAACCACCCCAAAATGTTGTAAGATGTGCGTGCTTCACATGAACAATTCACAATTGGTTCTATAGATATTTAAATAGGGGCATTATTAAGCTTGTGCCTATTCAGACATATGCCCCTAGCAGGGGTGCTGGCTTCTCTTATTTTCTTTGGCAGTGGTCTTGAAGAGAAGATAGTGGAGCCAGAAGAAGACTGTGTACATGTGTGGTTCCCAAGGAAGTGTATTTTACATCCCAGCATAGAAAAAGCACACCATCCTTCCCAACTGCTATAGGTAAATCCGATCTTAGAAAGCCTGGTGTCCTAGGCAATGATGTTCAGACTGTTTCCTTTTCCTCCAGCAAAAGACAAAGGAGAAGGGCAGCAAGCACTAAACCAGAGAGCAAGTCCCCTTGTGGGAGCTGTACCCCGCAAATAGGTTGGATTCAACAAATCCAAGATACTATCACAGTCACTGCAGATCCCTTCAGCATCTCTTTTTTTTTTTTTTTTTTCCATAAAATACAGTCCTGTCCTCCCTGATGCCTTCACATTCAAGTTTTCAGGGCAACAGTTATCCTTGCTGTTCAACACAGGTGTCTAGTTGCTACGTTTGATGTGTATTTACACAGAAAAAGCATGACAAACCTCAGGTGCTGCTTATTTTCCTACCCAGACTCAACCCTTCTTTGCCCAACTCGTAGTTGCGTTGTTCCTGTTTCATCTGGCTTTCCCACCTCATTTCCCTTTTCAGCTACTGACCTTAAGCTCCCACCCAATTTTCTTTCCCTGGCTGTTATCCTCTGTCCCCCGTTTTCTCTACCTGCCTTCCCCCCCTCTCCTGTTTACTGAACTCTTCTTTACTGAGTATTTTGTGCCTCCATCCCTCTGCTCCTTAAGGGGGGGTTTATTTCAGTCCTGTTGTGTGTCTGTATCCATGTCCTGTGGCAGGAGTTTTATCCTTTTGTCATCTTGATCCATGCCAGAAGGCTAAAGTCAGAAAGTGAAGTCTTTTATCAGGATTTCTATAGACGATTCATGCCTTGGGACCCCTGTGCAGGGTGCTGCCTTCTACCTGCACCCCAGTTTTAGACTTCAGGCGGCGCAGTAGCTGGTGAGACACTTGTTCCCATCAGCACAAATCCGATTGTGCTTTAGGCAATGAACTATTTGGGAAAAGCACTCCTCGTACCTCTGTAGGTCTCCTCATTTGCAGGGCTCCCACTTGCCTCTGAGAACAGACTTGCTAAAAGCCAAGGTTTGTGGGAGCCTCACTGCTGCTCTAGGGAACCCTTGTGTGTTCTCATCAGGCTTTGGAGAGGGCAGAGAAGCAGCAGCACAAGGAGTGGTGAAAGACCCATTCAATACAACATGCTTGAGCAGTCTCTTCAGGGGACTGTTCTTCAAAAACAGCGCTCAGCTCTTTTACAGCTCTGTTTTGATGACTGATCTCCTGTGAGTAGGACTCCAGTGGTGGTAACGTCTCACCAGAGGTTTGGGTGGAGCAACTGTGGGCTCAGGGAGCCACCGTCAATGGAAAAGCTGGGGTCAGCATGCAGACACTAGCTACATCAGAGACAGTTTCTGGCAAGAAATTGGCATTATGCTGGAGAAGAAGCAGTGCAGACCCTGAGCCGGGAGGAGGAAGTTAAAAGCAGATGAGATCTTTGTGGGTTTGCAGTAACCGATGTCTGACAGGAAGAGTGAATTCACACCAGCATAAAGGAAAGGAAAAAAAAAGGAGGGCAGAAGTGAAAAATCCATACTGTTCACTCAGTAACTAAAGAGTCATTTGACTCCAGAAGAAAGAAAATGTATTGGTTGCAAGAAGAAAAACAAGGCTATTTCTAGAGCTCTCTGAAACCGAAGTTTTGCTTCTTAATAAATGATAACTGCTAACCCCTTAGGACTGTAAACATCACCTTCTCCTTCTGCAAATCTCTCTGCTGCTTTGAAATTTTACAGGTTCCATGGTTATTGATTCAAATGTTAATAGTTTGTACTCAGCAAAGTACCATACAAATGGATTCTTCACAAAACAACTTTCTGTAATAAGAAACTTGTCTGTAGCTGTAGGCAAAGAGGTGACTTGGTTCTCAGTGCTGCAGCAAAATGAGGGGACACTGAAGGGGCTTGGCAGGTAGAGACACAGGTTGTGGGGAATGCTGTGACCAAGAAGAAAGCTCCAGGTATTGTCATCCACTGCCAGAGGTGACCTTTTGGACAAGGCTAACATCTTCTGCATCTTCACCCGGCTCAGTCCCACTCTGTTCCATAGAAAAGGGTCACAAAATTTCTGCAGTCACCTGCTCTCTCACCGCAGTGTGATCATCCCCTGTCGTTTCCAAGAATTTCCTCTCTCCACAAACCATTGCTCTCCAGATTCTCCCTTCCCTTCCCTTCCCTTCCCTTCCCTTCCCTTCCCTTCCCTTCCCTTGCCTCCTATCTCCTTCTTGTTTCTTCAGTAGCTTCCTGAGCTACTTCTGAATTTTCCAGTTCACACTGCTGTCTTCAGCCCTGCACCTGGTTTCCCCCTCTCCCTACCTGTTTAGCAAAGCAACGAGCATTCCTTCCTTACACCTCCTTTCTCTCTTCACTTGTGGTGTATTCGCTCTTCTTCCCATCACTGAAGCACATGAATGGTGTTCAGATTTTGCCACACACCCAGAAAACCAGCAAATCCTGCCTGTCTAATTCTATCCCTTCTACATGACACTTTTTCTCTTCCATCTTTGTCAAGGATGAGCTCTATTTTGAGTCTAGAGGTGATACTGATTTAGTTAACGCTCTCTCATGTTAAAGAGGAAGACTGCCTTCCCAGCAATGGGAAAGAATCAAAGCAGAGATGTCTGTGATTAAGTCTGATCTAATGCACCTGGTGAAATTTTGGGAATTCTTGGATAGCTCTTTAGAGTCCCTCTCACATTCCTCATGATTAGTAGAAGATTACAGGGAGTTTTTGCATGGATATCACAGTCAAAAAAGCAAGCTGGCAGCATCCTTCAATGAGCAGTTGTCATGATGATATTTAAGAAGCCAACTCATAAAATTATCACTGTAGCCACGGAGGCTCATCTTTCTCATCCAGAAGAAGTTAGAGAGGAGACTGTGACGAAAAGTCTCTGGTAGTGTTTGGAGCCATCAGAGTTTCAGGGCTGCTCCTTCCCTGGGGCTGTTACTCGGCAGGGACCCGACGCTGGTCCGTGCTGCCTTTCAGCAGCAAATGGGTCAAACAGCTGCTCAGATGCATTGAGTTGCCTCTGACGTGCCTTCGGTAAAAGGCAGCGAGACAGCACAGCGTAGTCGCAGTGGAACTAATGAGCTAAAAGTAGAAAACAGGAGGAGACAACAGCAGGTGGCTTTAACAGGCGGGAAAACGAAGGTTTATATTTCCACATGCCGCAGAGGAGGATTTTAGCTATTTGGGTAGGTATTTGAGTGGAAATCCTCCCTGCCGCTCTCCAGGCTCAGCAGGAGATGAGCGGAGATGCTGCTTTTAGACACCGGTTACCTCCCCATATCCATTTCACCAGTCCCAGTGGGGTAGGTGGGTGGTGAAGCCCAGAGTTGGATCCATCAGCAGCTGCTTTCAGTTCAACCAGAGATGGCAACACCCCTCTCCCTCGGCTTTTCTAAGCTTCCCCTTGCGGTGTGCAGTGACAGCAGCAGCAGCCAGGAGGTAGTTTTTGTTCCTGAAGCTGTAGAAGGGAGTGGGTTTCATCTTTGGGACACAGACTTTGCTGGAGACAGCCATCATTTTATCACCTGTAGTCCACATTCATCTCTGGGTGACATCTGGAGGTGGCTCACCAGCTTGTGTTGATGGGGAACACCGTTCCCCCCTCAGCACCATGCCATGCCATCGGAGGAGTTGGGAGGGCAGGGGGCAGAAGTCAGATGTGGGCTCCTTCTGAGTGGGACAGGGATTGCTGTGGCACACACAACAGGCTTTGGAGGGTCTGTCCCAGTTGAACAGGGAGCATACAGGGCAGGAGGTGGGAGCTATCTGCTGCGCTTCCAGGGACACTTGCCCTGAGGTCCCTCCCTCCCTCTGTGTGCTTTACAGGACAAGGGGCAACAAAACAGAAGGTGTTGGAGGAAAATTCACCCAGACAACTCCCCAAAAGGGTGCAAGCTCTTACAGCAGCTGGAGGTTTGGGGTTTTTTTATATTGTCCTTGTGATATGCATAGTTTTCTTGTCCATTCAACACCTGAGTAACTTTGTGCTCAAAAACCATTCCAATTACACCACCGGGACCACAATGTTTCTGTAAGAGTGTGCAAACCTTGTCACGATGTTACTAAAGGGGAAACTCCTGTGCTCAAATCACCTGCAAGCAGCAAGCACGTTTCCAAACTCGTAAAAGGTAGCAATGACACCTCCACAGCGCTCAAACAACACGCAGGGCACTCCTGAGACACTTCTCTGCTTCTTCATCCTTCTGCCAAAAAAGAATAACACAGGGAATGGGTTTTATTCACGTAACAATGCATACCTTATACTAAGGGAGTATCTTAAGCACTTGGAGTGTCAGTGGTTTTGCTTTAGCACCACGTCAAGGCTGACCAGGGTGCAGAAGCCCACTGAGCAAAGCAGTGCCTCATTCAGGAGAGGTGGGAACCCATCAGACCTGTCCTGCTCATCCTCTGCTAACCCAGCCTGGCTCATCCTCACAGACTATCTGCGTGGAGAGACAGAGCGACATCTCAAAGGGGATATTTGCTAATTTGGACTGCTTTTTTTTTTTTTTTTTTTTGTAAAGAGGGTGACACCTACAACACCTTGGAAACTCACTGTTTCAAAACACTGTTCAGTGCTTTTTTTCAGGGCAGGGGAGGGACAGAAAGAGGGGAGGTGACTCTCTAAGAGTAATTATTCCAGGCAACCCACTGAGCGTTGTCATTCTGGGGGTTACTACACCTGACAGAAAAAAAGCATCCCTTTGCTGAGGATGGCTGAGCCTCACCAGTTTTGTTTACAAGTAGGATCATAAATAAATACTACACTCTGTTTTGCCACACTTCCCAGTCCATCACTCTAGTGAGCCAGAAGAACCTGCAGTTGTTTCCGGGAAGCGAGTGCTGGGACACATTCCTCCTCCCATCTTCCTCCTCCTCCTTTCTCTGCACAGCACCTCTGCTTTGGCAGACTAACAATTGTCACAGGGATTTACAGAAACTGCACCTATTTCAGGAAAAAAGGGAGCCGCCACCATTAACCATCCCTTAAAGGACAGCTATCAACAGATGTTCCAGTCAAGAAAAAGCCAAGATGCCTTTTAAAAAACAGAACAGAGAGGTTGAGTCCAGGCTGGAGCAGAGTTTGGTCCTACTCAGAAGGCAAAAGCTGAGTCTTATCCCCGGTGACACACGGAGTGTCGGGCAGTAACTCAAATCACAGCCACGCTCCCCTACTCACTCTCACTGTCTCCTGCCTGGAAGGATGAGTCCCAGTTGCTACAGACCATCAGTGGGTTTCTGACCACTGGGGCGGGGGAGAGAAGCCACTGACTTGCTCCTCATGTCACAGTGGAGCAGGAAGAAAAGTGTTTGAGTGACTTATGTCACTAAGGGCAGGACACGATAGTTCCTATTTGTCTGTCATGAACCTACCCCTGATCTCCAGCCTTACTGCAGGAGTCTTCTCCGTGACGATGCCTGAAGGGTGCCTGACATTCTGCCTTCTCTGGGCCTTTGTGATGCCCATCTCACTAAAATACCTTCTCTCACATCTGCTCTCTTTCCTTGCTCAGCTCCAAAGCTGATGTTAATGCTCTCCATCTTCACAGAGGTACGTTGCTGCATGAGAATCCCCATGCTCTGAGGCAGGTTAGTGCAAACTCATTGGCTCTTCTGCTCCCTCTTCCATGGGGCTTGGGCTCAGGACTCCTGGCAGAGGGATAGGTGCATGGATAGAAAACAAAGCTTTTGCTTTTAGATAAGTTTTGAGCTGCCCGTTTTGCAGCAACCTTTAGCTAAGTCTTCATTTAGCTGGTTCTTCCACACTTCCCCCATCCTGGGTACTCCAGCCCCATTATCGACTTAATTCTCATTATTTTTGCTTTCTTACTCTTCCTGTGCCTTAGAGATGCCTCACACACTTTCCTGTTTCCTTCACAGCTTACAATATCCCAGAAAGTGGGACACTAGTAGCCACAGCAAGGACCCTAACAAAGGAGAATTGTACAATGCCCACAGTGGAAAATATTCTGAAGAAGCCAAAATAGGAAATAATTCAGCAAAGATCTGCCTGCTGTGGGGAGTTCATTGAAGAAACAGGCATGTCCTTCATAGGTCTAGCAATTTCCTGGCTACCTGCCTCCATTAGTTAATTAAATTGATTAATGATATTCTTAGTTAAAGAAGACTTGTGATGGCCCCAAAGACAAAGATGAAGCAGCAGGTGGTTTCTAGCCTTTGCATCCCTTTTTGAGCTGTTCCCACAGGTGATGAGGATTTCCTCTCCACAAGTAGCTGGAAATCCACCATTAACCAGAGAAACCATTTCTTTTTGCAATTTGGGCACGCAGGTAGAATGATTTCATCGAAAGTTTTTCCAGTTTGTAGTTCTGATACATTCTAGCTGGGTATCACCCTCCTGTTTGCACTGGTCTCTCTCATCTCTTGCCCAGCCAGGGAGCAGGATTTTGTGTGTCCTCTCTGAATGAAGTTTGACCGGGCCGTGCCACTGTCCCAGGCTCTGAGGAAAAACCCCACTTCTCTGCTTTTGGAGTCAGCTGAGATGTTGTCCTGGTTTGAGTGACACAGGACTAATTTCTATTCTAATGCCTGGGAAAACTGCACTTTTAGAAGACTCTATTGTCTGAAAATGTTTACTTTTATAACCAGCTATGACATAGAGGTTTCAAGTTCTCAGTGTTTTCAAGCTCACCAGGTGCAGGGATAAGGAGGAGTGAGACTCAGGCACTTGACCCAAGTTGGCCAACAGGATTATTTCATACCATGAACATCACATTCAGCATAAATTAGAAAGTTTGCCGAGAAGTTCTCTCTCTTCTATGGTGGCTGTGATCTTGAGAACTTCTTGCCCCAGTGCCAGAGCCCCGAGGCCTTTTCTTTCTCCCAAAGCTGCAGCACTCGCAGTGTCCCACATTTGCTGTTCCTGGGGTGCACAGCTTCCTGATGATAGAATGAGCTCAGCATAATCCTCATGTTTTATATTGGTATATATGGCTGGCAGCAAAGCCTGGGGAGTGCCCAGATTGTGGGCTCTGAGCCCCCCAAGCTCACCTGCTATCCAGGCTGGTCACCAGCACTGCGCTGCAGTATGGCTGTGGATGAAGGCTCTGCTGACTCTTCCTCATGGTGCAATCCAACAACATCTTTCTCAATCTGAAAAGAGAAAGGTAGCTCAGAAAGACTGGAGGGCACGGATAGGTGGTGTGTGGCAAGGTGGGGGTTAAGCACAGAGAGAAGGGGGCTGGCTGGCAGGAGTCGAAGCAGATTCAGGTCATAGAATGGTTCAGGTTAGAAGGGACCTTAAAGATACCCAGTTCCAACTCCCCTGCCATGGTCAGGGACACCTCCCACTAGAGCAGGTTGCTCAAAGCCCCATCCAACCTGGCCTTGAACACTCCCAGGGTTGGGGCATCCACAGCTTCTCTGGGCAACCTGTTCCAGTGTCTCACCACCCTCACAGGAAAGAACTTCTTCCTAATATCTAACCTAAATCTACCCTCTTTCATTAAAACCATCACCCCTTGTCCTGTCTCTACACTCCCTGATAAAGTCCCTCCCCATCTCTCCTGTAGCCCCCTTTAGCTACTGGAAGGCTGCTACAAGGTCTCCCCGGAGCCCCCTCTTCTCCAGGCTGAGCACATACTCAGAAGTTATTTTGACCCAACATGTAACCAGCACCAGTATCTCTTAACTGTTGTCATGGGGTGCAGATTTTCCATTACACACAGTCTCAGCCCCTGTAGCAGCTGTTGTGAACTTCTTGTGTCTGCTTCTCCGAAGCATTTGGGAACAGAGCATGTTTAAGAGCAAGTATTATTCTGATTCCATACCCCAAGCCTAGAATCGAGGCTACACAAAAACCTACACCAACTGTCAGGAAGTCAGTGTTTAAATACTCCTTGCAATTCAATTGGGAACTCGAGCGGAGGGTGCATTAGCACAAAGTAACACTAAGTTTTCTGACTTTGGTTATTTTTTACTTTGCTGGAAAACTTTAGTATGATCAGAGTTCTGACTGTGCTTGCAATCCCTTACCTGGAACTGAAGAAAACAGGAATGACCAGCGAAATATTTGATCTGTACAGCTGGGTTTAGAGACATAGCATGAGAGTTACCCAGGCCATGTTCTTTCCTAAACAGCATCAGGAGCTTATCTTAAACCCTGTTCCTAAATCCATTCATAACAAAGCAGAGACAGGGCTTCCATCCTTGCGATGGACACAGAAAAACTGCTAGTGCGAAGACCAATCTCAGTCTAAAAAAACACTGCTACTATTAAAAAAAACCAACCCAACAAACCAACCAAACCACGAATGAGGAAACAGCAGCAAATTATCCTTCCCATTTCAGGGCTGATAGTTTTAGAAATGGCAATTGAATTCTAACAACACTACACACACACACACACAACTTTCATACGTTATAGACAAGTACAAGTACATCCAGCACAGTAAGAATTGCCACTTTCACCTGTTCTTCACACAGATTGTGTCACACCACGCTCCACAAGGCACAAAACCTTGTCACACAATGCTGCTGCCACTTACAGCTCTACATGGACCTGTGCCAAAGAAGATGGTGACATCGTTAGACCCAACTGTTGGAAGAAACAATCTCCAAGCTAAGGACTGAGACGTTCCTCTTCTGGCTCCGGCTTCCAGCCACTGCTCTTTACCTGACCAGTAACTTCTCAGCCCTTGGCAATCACGAGTCACAAACGCCATAACCTGGCAAGAAGGGGTCACTTCTCTCTCACTTTCCATTACCAGAATTCACTGACCCTGAACACCCCCCGCGTCAGCCCCGCAGCTACTTTCCCTGCATTTGCACCCAAGTATCTTCTTGCTGTTCCTGCACACCGCACTCCTGAATTTTGAAAGGACAAAACCAAAATCAAAAATACCCACAGTTCTCCCTAACTGGATTTTAGCTTTTCGGTTTACAATTTTCTTCATAGAATGCTCCAGGCCGGAAGGGACCTTCAAAGGTCATCTAGTCCTGACCTCCCCACACTCAGCAGGGACACCCCCAACTAGACCAGGTTGTCCAGGGCCTCATTGGGCACCTGGAATATCTCCAGGGAAGGGGCCTCAACCACCTCCCTGGGCAACCTGTTCCAATGCTCCACCACCCTCAGAGTAAGGAACCTATTCCTAATATCCAATCTAAATCTGCTCTTCTCTATCTTGAAGCCATTGCCCCTCGTCCTGTCACTGCAGGCCTTTGTAAACAGACCCTCCCCAGCCTTCCTGTAGCCCCTTCAGGAACTGGAAGGCTGCTATAAGGTCTCCCCAGAGCCTCCTCTTCTCCAGGCTGAACAACCCCAGCTCCCTCAGCCTGTCCTCACAGCAAAGGTGCTCCAACCCCCTCCCCTGATCATTTTCATGGCCCTCCTCTGGACCTGCTCCACCAGGTCCATGTCCTTCCTATCTTGAGGGCTCCAGACCTGCACACAACACTCCAGGCGAGGTCTCACCAGAGCGAAGTGGCAGAACACATCTCTGGATCTGCTAACAACACACCTTTTGATGCAGCCCAGGTTGCAAGTGCACATTGCCTGCTCATGTCCAGTTTCTCATCCATCAAGACCCCCAAGTCCCTTTCCTCAGTGCTGCATTCTAATACCTCATCCCCTAGTCCCTATTGATAGTGAGGATTGTTCCAGCCCAGGTGCAGAACCCTGCACTTGCTCTTGTTGAACCTCATGAGA
Source organism: Nycticryphes semicollaris (assembly GCA_013400055.1). Lineage (NCBI taxonomy): Eukaryota > Metazoa > Chordata > Aves > Charadriiformes > Rostratulidae > Nycticryphes > Nycticryphes semicollaris. The sequence goes on from VXBJ01007137.1 coordinate 555,209, forward strand.
TTCACCTCGGCCCACCTCTCCAGCCTGTTCAGGTCCCTCTGGATGACATCCCACCCCTCTGGTGTATTGACAACACTATTCTTAACACTTCATAATTTGTCTGGATCCACCACACTCAAGAGTTGGAAGGTTCAAGGATCTTGAGCTTCAGTGTTTCAGGTCCTTTGCTTTCATTTTAGGAGTTTTCAGCTACGCTTTATGGATAAAACATCTCAGATAAGAAGTATTGAGTAGTAACAATGAAGTTAGAGCTTGTTTTCTCACCAGTTTCTCCTGGCATGTCTTACCAATTAGATATTAGAACTCTGGAAGAAATTATTTCCTGTGAGGGTGGTGAGACACTAGAACAGGTTGCCCAGAGAAGCTGTGGCTGCCCCATCCCTGGAGGTGTTCAAGGCCAGGCTGGATGGGGCTTTGAGCGACCTGGGCTGGTGGGAGGTGTCCCTGCCCAGGGCAGGGGGGTTGGAACTCAAGGTTATCTTTTAAGATGGTTCCAACCCAAACCACTGTATTATTCTGATCAAACCTTCAAAGAGCTGGATGTGTTTGTGTTTAATTCTATGTAAATAGTTCCTGGCACTGCCATTCAGAAATAGTTAAATAATGTTTCATAGGCATAGCCCCTTAAAGTTACGATGAACTCCTTAGGCAGCATCCCCCGACAACCAGGATGAAATGATTTTTGCTGCAAGGGCTTTGTAGCCCAAGTCTTTGCTGCAGCAACACTGACATTCAGCCAGCCACATGGTGAGCTATTGCAGAGGGCAAGATTTGCCAGAAATCTAAACAAAGTCAACAGTGTTTGTCTTCTTGAGCCATCTCACCACCGCTCCAGCAAGTGCCAAAGATGGCACAGTAGAAAGCCGGGACCACCCGTTCTGCTCAGCCATCCTGGATCAATGCACACCCATTCTCAGGGAAGATGGAGAAATGCTGACTTTATTACCCAACACAGCAGTAGTGAATCTTATTGAACTCATATTCCAAAGCAGAACAAAAGAGAAGTAGCCACATCTCAGTGGAATTAATTTTTATTGAGAGGGGAGGAAAAAAAAAAAAACAAAAAAAACTTTACACACAGTTGTAGGTTTTTCCATTCATACTTTTAAAACTCCAAAAAAGGACTGGCAACAAAACTTGCTTAATCATTATTGCAATACCCAAACGTTGGTGGTTTTTGTTGTTGTTTACATGAACAGCAAATTATATAACTAATTGCTACGTTCAATAAATATTTTTTTTTGTCCTGCACCGATTAAAGGGAAATATTCAACCAAGTACAATAAAACCCCCAGGGTTTTTACAGTTTTATCTTCAAATGTTATCCACTGTGTAGCGGTCCAGAAACTTTACCTGCAAAACACAGTCTTAATTTTGATTGTATAAGGACCTATTTTCCCAGTCAGTCAAATACCAAATTTTGCTCTAGCTCAAATAGTCTATACTCAAAGCTACTACTTATCCCCCCAAAAAATAATAATAAAAAAAAAATCTCCTGTTTCCTGACTATCAACATAAATTTGTCATTACAGAAAAGGCTCAAAGTTGTTACTTGTTTATCAAAGTAATAGGTAAACATTTTAACAGAAAGATTAACAAGTTACTTGGAAATGCAGGTTTCTATTAAAAGTATCTGAGTGTGCATATTACATATGACATGCAAGCTTTAAAAATATCAATCCTCTCTTCTGATTAGTCAGGAGTCCAACTGTTTTAAAAACAAAATAGGAATGACTTCCAAAATGGATCAGCACTTTGGGTTCTCTATTTCATTTTACTTAAGATGTTTTACTACACAAAAACTACAACAATTACAATATTTAAGAGTATTACAATAAAGAGGGATGGAAAACAGGAATACTTCAACTGAAAATATGTATATTCTAAATGAACCAAAGATCTGTAAAAGAGCTGGATGGAGGACAAGGAAGGGAGGGAAAGCAGTAGGGAAGCTAAGTTCTGAACTTTGTATTTAAAAATCATGTCCTCAAACTGTAACTCTTCTCACCTTCAGTAGCGCCCTGGAAAAAAAAGGAAACACGATACAATTACTATACAGGATCAGTACAGAGCAACTCAGCTTTGATGTGCCCAGCTTGTCTGCTTTCACATTCAGAATGCCCATTGATCAATTAATACTAGTAACAACAAGGTTTAAGCCAGCCAGGTTCTATTTATTTGCTTGTTTTTACTTACTTGGACTATAGGAACGGGATCTTGATCGTGATCGGTATCGACTATAATAAGGTGATGGTGATCGTCTCCTTTAAAGGAAATGAAAAAAGAAATCAACAACATCCATCATGAAAGAAGCCTTATTCACACCACTTCTACAGAACAAAACCATTTCCTCAGCACTGGAAGACTTGGCCTGCATGAATTTGGCCATGGCTTACAGTTATTTAACAAATGCTTTCATATTTCTTGATTTGGTATGTTTAAAACTAAGATATTCCCAGACACAGGATTTAACAAAGGCTCACTAGCCTTGCAAACACATGAAGTGCTTTTGCAGGTGCCTATGATTCATGTTGAACAACATTCTCTGAAATTAGCTAACTTTTGAAGCAGTGAGACAGTTATGAAGTGTAAAGCATTAAAAATCCCATCTACAAATAACCCCCTTTTAATCAGCAGTGTGTGTCAGCTGTCTCTGGCTCCAGATACAGCATGGAAAAATGAGTTCCCTTTCTATCTGTCCGCTAGATTTGTAAAGTACATGCTCTATCTCTTCATTCAGGTAGCAAAATAAACCCATTGCCTGCTTACTGTAAAACTAAATTACATAAACACTGAAGATTACAACTGCTTTAATATCACAAAACCCAATGTAATGAAGCTCTAAGAGACAGCAAGCATTTATGGAGAATCTTCCTTCAAACTGAGTAACGTTTATTGTTACCTAACTTTTCATTTTTTCCAACAGATCCACTCTTCTACAGAAATAAAACAAGAATTACCTACCTGTACCTGTAGTCATATTCTTCGTATCTGTCATATCCTCTGTCATACCCCCTGTCGTAATATGAGTCACGGCGACGACCTGCTCCACCACCACCTCCTCCTCCACTGCTATTAGAGAAACAGAGACAAAAATTACCTCAGAGATCTGCTCTTCTTCCATTTCAGTAATTTACAAGTGTTTTTTAAGCATTCTTGTAAATGAGACACTTAAGACTACGCCACGAAACAATCTCACAATGACATATTTAAAGAAAAACACCGTCAAAAAACCCAGAAAAGCCACCAGGGATTTGAGGCTAATTCCCATCAAAATCAAAGGCAAAAGGGCACCTCAGTATTTCCCTAAGTTAAGGGTGCATTTATTAGCTGTACTGGACATTTTTATTTCAATTAACTCTTTCAGCTTTTTTGTTTTGTTTAAATATAGATACAATGCACTGCAGTAGGATTTAATAGTGTAGATGAACCATAGTAACACACTCTTTACATCAGTAACTTTGTGATATATACAACTGGCGTAACTCTTAAAATAAATCAATAAATAAGTATCTGTATCTCTATTTCTTCAACCAGACTCCAAACATTCAGCTTAAAGGAGTTTTAGTCCTATTACAAGAAATGAGTGAGCTCCTTACTGTGTTGGCCTGCCCATGTAGATGCCCGGGGTGGGTGTGTGCGCTCTCTTGGTGATGGAGTAATCCACCCGAATCCTCCTGCCATCCAGCTCCATGCCGTTTGCGTGCTCCATCGCCTGCAGGAGACACAAGGAACAGAGATGTGAAGCCTACAACCTACTGGTAACTATGGAAGGCTACGTACAAAGCGCATTCTTTTCCATCAGAAACACAAGCCCTGAGCTTGTTTTATTTAGCGTGGTTACTAGTGCCCCACTGTGGCGAATGGCTCCTCTCTGTCCCCAGCCCGTGTGCCGGCGGTGTTACAGGACCGCACTGGGGTGTCGGGGAAACGTGACACGCCATCCCCTGGTTAAGAGAGCACGGTGCTAACCACCAATGCGCTCGCTTTCACTAGACTTTCATCTTCTACCCATCAGAAAGGTCACCTCAAAGTCAGAGAGGCTTTTTCTGAGAAGTGCATCTTCCCTACTGCTGTCCCTGACCTAGAGGGGACGGGCGGATTCAAAAGCTGTGCGAAACAGTGGCTTCCTGTAGGGTGCATATGGCCGGATTACTGCTCGTCGGCTGCCATTTCATGCTCTCCCAGCCTCCTGCCCTCTCCCTTACAAGGACCTACTCCAGCAGAGCTTAGTAAAATGGCGGGTTCAGCCTACATAGATACCTAATTACAACCTTCCTCCCCACTCCCCCTCGTGAGAGCGGCTCCGCTGCAGCCACGCACACGAGGGTCCCCGCTCCAGAAGCCCCTGTTTCCGAACCGCCCGCAGCCCCCGCACACCCTCGCTGGGGGTCCCAGCCCCTGCTTCTCTGCTCTTTGAGAAACAAGACAATGGCCTCCCACAAACTCCAAACCCATGAGAACAAGTTTTTCAGAGGAGCACAGCACACTTTGGACGATTACATTCACCCAATAGTAAACTTCAAAAAAAAACCCCAAACTCCACGTGAAACTGTAACCATAGGAATTGAACACACAGTTAATGCTGGGCTTAAAAGCTATTAAAGCAAAGTTTTTTTGATCCTTTCATCATCTGCTCTAGGATCTCTGAAATACCAGCACACACCACTTAATTGGTGACATTAAGCACGGAATTTAGCCCAATATACATTATTTTCATTTTTCATGTATGGAAAAGAGACACAATCACTGAGTTAAAGAACACAGCCATTACTAAACTGTGAGGAACAAGACAACCTCAAAACACGGAGGTACCTGTAAGCATAGTGGTTTTTCCTCTTCATTTTTAAAATAATGAAATGAACAACCATTTAGAAATGTTAACTTTCTGGGGCTCTCCAACAGGAACCCGATTACATTAACACACAACTTACAGAGGTAAAACAAAAACCTGACACTCCCATTGCTTTAACTGACCGTGATGTCCCCCAAACTGGGTGACTGAATTACCACTAACCTATTTAGCCACACTTAATTTCTGTTTTAATTAGGCTGTTTGCATCTATACTCTATCGCCACCTGGTGAGTGCTGTTCCCATAGGAAAGTACAACTGCATTTAGCTCACTGCAACCCAGAACCAAAGAGCATTTCAAGTCTTTCAACGTACTCTAGAGTATGTTTGGTGAACAAAGCATCATCCTTAGCTTTAGTTTCCCAGCCTCTTTATTATTTTAAGTCCTGTTCCACAAAAATGATCTAAATGAAAATGAATCTGGTGTGCACATCCCAGCGATGGGTGTGTGCATAAACCTAGAAGCAAAGGCTGCGAACTGCTGGCGGAAAAAATTACCTTCACAACTACAAGAATCTTCCTGGAAACGCGGCGACACACAGCGTGTCCTGAAAAGGTAAAGAATTTCCTGCTTCATGGCATTTTAACGTCCCATCAACAACTTTCTGAGGAAAAAGCTCAGCTGACAAGAAGCCACCTCAAATCCAGAACATCTGGCACACGCATCTTTAGTTAAAAGAACAAACACCTCCTTAAGAGGAAGATTTCTTTAAGAGGAGCACAGCAGCAAGACAGATGAATCGTTAATTTTGAGACTTGATTTTTTGTTTTGGAAGCATCAAATATGTTACATTTCAGTAGGTAAAGATTAGTTCCAAGTCACCAGCCTGCATGAATCTCAGATATCCTGCTCACAACATCTAATGACCCACCCAATATGAAAACTTCCATTTTCTTAGCTTTCAACAGTTGTCAGAAATAACTGCCAAGTAAAATTAAAATCACAATCTTTAACAGACATACAGACTGAAGAAAGCCTCCTGTGGTTCTGACTACCTCCTCCAAAAGCCAAAACCTACAATAAGCCATTCTAAATCTAACAATAATTGATAGTATTGCTCACATTCAGTCATTAGTAACTGGAAATTCCTCCTGAAGAGGTTTTTTAATTCTCCACATCATTCTTCATGTGCACATCTCAAGTGTTTGAGACAAAGTACTTCAGTTTGACATTAGCAGTCAACAATTGCTGCAATACGACCAAAAGCCCTACATGGAAACCCATGTTCAAACAAGTGATACAACAGCATTTCTTCTGTACAGAAGTTGATTAGTGATTCTAGGTACTGACAGATTGGTGTTTTCTTTAAAATAGTTTATAAAACAAGTTCTGGATTTTACAATTTTATTAGACTAGTGTGTTCCATTCAAACCACATTTCACTTTGCTTTTCTTGCTGGTTCTGGGTATGCATGAATGCAGTGTTAAGAACCTTTGAAAACCAAAGTGAAAGAAATTGCACATTCACTCTAACAATGCAGAAGATGTTCTCAAATACTATTTAAAAGACAGAACTGTATCTTCCAGACCATGAAACAAAACATTTTGAAGAGAAAAATCAAATTACACCGGGGGCTAAGACACACAATACCCTCTCAGGAGCTTTTAACTGTCGATAGTCTGTTTTTATTTCAACCTGGATTTTCTTCTAATTATCTGAATGTTATTAGGAAAGAATTTTTCACAGAAAGGGTGGTCAGACCCTGGAACAGGCTGCCCAGGGAGGTGGTTGAGTCCCCATCCCTGAATGTGTTTAAGAGTCATTTAGATGTGGTGTTGGGGGATATGGTGTAGGGGAGGACTTTGTAGAGTGGGGCTGATGGTTGGACTCGATGATCCCGAGGGTCTCTCCAACCTGAATGATTCTGGGATTAGAAGACTTGCATGGCTCTTGCAAGATGACAGTAAGCAAGCCAACAACATTCCTATAAACACACACTATTAGTTTTGTTTGCAAATTCCAAGGAAAAATTGACTTTGTAGGCCAGAACACCCATCTGTTTGCAGTCAGAACACAGGGCATGAGGATTGGGAATGGCACAGGTAATAACTCAGTCTGTGAGTACAGTTTTAAACCTGCAGCAGTCTACCCATAATAATTTGAAGGAGTTTTGCTGTTCTCTGTAAGGTGCTAGTTTGACAAAATGAGTAGCTCCCAAACTACAGATGGCTCCAGGAACTCAGAGTGGCTCCAAACAGAAAACAAGCATTAAATTTAACAGACTTCAATTTCATTTGATATTTATTACAGCATGTTTTCTACATGCTGTAGAAACATTTACAGTTTTCTACATGGACTTAGCATTTAGGTAGAGTAAAACAAATTTGGAAATACTGAACTTTTAATTGCAGGCTCAAACTTACACAGGTAACTGGTAGCAGTTAAGCTATGAAAAATGCTTCAAATAGTTAAGAATCTTTATTAAGAAATGAAATAATCTTTCCCTCTGGATAATGCCACAGAGCACAGCCTGGACAAGGAAACAAGATGGGAAATGCCTGCAATCCCAGTGGTCACTGAGGAAAGGGTGTGGAGAAGAGGGGGGAGAAGGGAGGGAAGAGATCTTGACTTAGAGCTGGTGTCACAAACACTTTATATTTCTGCTACGAAGTTTAAGGCACTATTTGTACTGTATAAAAGATCATTAAGCCTTCATTTAAACTGCACCCAGCTGCACTGAATCGCTTCAGTAACGTGACATCACTGTCAAGGTAGTGAAGTACAAACTGAATACACCTCAATTGTCCAACATGAGCAATTTATGTTGGGACTCATTTTGCAAATGTATTTTTGTGATTTAAAAATAACTATTTAGGATACTGGCTACAAAAAAAAAAAAAAAAAAAAAAAAAAGCAGTATAGCAGTATCAAGCATTACTTAGAAAAGTGAAGGTTTTTTGTAAAGAAAACCAACGTAATGTCACAAAAAATCAAAACCACTACTCCCATGAGAGTATACCCTTTCTTCTAGAAAAAGGTAGATCACACATAAGCTAGTCAAATAGGCTTTGAGCAAGCACACCACCACAACAAAAGCCCAGGTTCTGTGGACACACATCTGTCAATCCTCAACATTTATTGTCTGCTATCACATTTTGAACTAAAGACAGTGTCCACAAGCATCTTTATTAAGGGTCAGAACATAACAGTCTAGTCAAGTGCTACCTTGCAAATCCTAGACCATTGCAATAAAGACACTTGATGGAGAAGGAGCATTTCTGTCAGACCACAGAGTTTCATCTCAGTCTCTGCAGTTTCAAAACAGAGGAGATTCCAGAAGAAATCTCCTTTAGGATGGATACACGCACCCAACATCTTTGCCAGTCCTGTTAAGGTGGAACAACTGAAGCTCCTGTGGTGCTCCAACAGCTGCTCTACCTAGTCCTTACCAAAAGCTAAATCTCTGCTCATCTTTATAACCAAAATGACTGTGAACAGCTAACGACAAGGCTGCTATGATGTCATAATCAATCTGAAGTTCCAAAAATCTAGAACAGCGTAAAAAGAAACTTTAGTACTGCCCTTGTTATTTTTAGGACACGACAAAAACCTCACCTCTAACAAACCCCTCCGTTTCACATTGCTTATGGATTACCACCACATTGAGCCAGCCAACAATTCAGAAGACCTTTACCATGTGGAGCTAGAAACATCGCGTGGCTTGGCTTCGGAATCTTGACACAGAGCAAACATTTTATAATGAGCTCAGTAACCAATCCGATTTGTAAGAACAGTAACCTGCAAGGACAAAGATCTCGAGGGATTTCAGCTGCAAGAGAATCCACACAATACTGATACTGACCTATCGTAAACCAAGTTACGGGAGTTTAAACACAGCTACTCACATTTCATTTGGTGTCAAATTTTCATACTAGCAGTGTTCCAGAGTGTCACCTGAGAGGCTTCCCAGCGTTACCCCTTTTTGGAAGGACAACAGTGGAAAATAATGGAAAGTCCTCCTTTTGTTTTGTAGAGTTCTACGTGTATTCAATCCACCTGTGCTTTAAGGGGGCTGGAATTTAACTGACCATCTCGTCTAGAGATTTACATTCTCTTTATTCAGAGGCTTATGGTGTTGGGCTTTGGGGCTTTTTGTTTGGTTGGTTTGGTCTTTATTTCTATGGTTTGGGTTGAGTTTTTTGGTTTTTTTTTTGTTTGTTTTTAAAGAGGAAAGGTATATACTCAGAAGAAAAGTAATTTAAGTGTCATTGCTTTTATGCACACTTAACTTTTCAGATTTGATCTATCTTCCACACAGGGAATTACTTCATGTCCTTCAGGGTTCTCCTACAGGGCCTTTCAAGAGTTTCATGCCTATAGTTCTGTCATTTTTCTACACTAGCTGTCACTTCTTGCCATCTTCAAATCTGTCCTCAAGGCCCATGGAATTAAGTCACATAAACAAGTTCCTTTCCTGTCCTCTTTGCCAAAGTATTTCAGTTATGTAAATTCCAAGGTTTTACATCCTTTCTCCCTCTTCAGGCACCAGCCCACTGGGGATGAAAAAAAAAAGGGGATTAATTACATTCCCAATTATTTAATTTCCTGCTTAAGGTACTATGTTTATTCCTGTATTTCTAACTGCAAGGAATATCCCATCTTTTTCCTTTGCATTCCAGTTTCACAGTATCTGCCAGAACAGCTTTATACTAAACAAATTACTTCATGCTATTTACACGGAACATTTTAAGAAATGCATGACCATTGCTCATGGCAACTAGGAAAAAACCCTACTTCTAAAGACACATGAAGTTGTAAAATAGTTGTGAATACAACACAAAATACTGTGCAAGTATTTCTGCACAGTAAGTGTTCTACAAAAGAGTCACATTTGTAGAATCCCAGCGAACTCAGGAATACGAAGAAATAGAAGACTAGAAGTTAGGAGGGAGTAGGTCACTAAAGCTGGATTTACAGCTACCCACTTCACTAATTCCTCTCTGAGCCTATCAAAGTGATAGTGGGAAAATACAGAAGGGACAGTAATGGAAGTCTTGTGTCCTTTTACTTATGCCTATAACCTGTAATAACCACACATACATAGATCTACAAACCCTGCTCTTCCCATAAACTGATTCTCTGCTGCATCATACCAGACATCAACCCAAGATCAGAACTGAGTCTAGTCCAACCAACTCATCCATTAAACAGTTTTTTCTCACTAAAATCTCAACTAGCATCAGTTTTCATTTTTCAGCTACTAATAGTAGGTTCCACAGCTGTCACCCTCCCTCCCTTCAACGCTAAGTGAGAAGAGTCACATCCAGGAATTATACTTATGTGAATAGAATCAAACAGCAAATATGAAACACTTGCCCAAGACTAATGTGTCCATAAACAAGACACTTGAAATTTGAGACTCAGTTTGCTCAAAAGAAAGATACAACCCCACAGTAAAGGCTCAAAGAAAAAAATTATTTTTTTTAAAAAAAAGGTCACATCTTTACTTTTAACAGCGATTTCATCTACAAATTTCAGTAAACTTAGTACTGTTCACAATATCCTTACACAGGTAAAAAAGTACTGCTTACTGTGGTGAACCACAATACAAGAGGTTGTTCATGTTCTTTGCTTCTTTCCACATAGATCAATTACACTAGTAACTCAGACCAGCTGCAAACAGCTATCTGTAGAACTAGTGAAGTCACTGTCCAAGGCACAAATCAAGACCAAATCCACTATTTTTCCAATTACATACTTTTAGAGAAGAAAATGGGAAGTGAATCTTCAGAATTTTGATACAAAAAACTACTTTGAAAAGTTAACTTTCAAAATATTTCAAGGATGAGGAGGCCTCTAGATCTGTCTAAATATTTACTTTGATTTTGAAGTAACAGACTAAAAATCAAAGCACAATACTCATCAGTGACTTAATACAAATGGCTCATACTCAAAACTGCCCCAAGCATCTGAACACCGAACTTTATAAAATAAAATGTTTCATCTGTTTAAAAGTGCAATGTTGTTCAAACAAAATATATCAATCTCACTGTATGAACTTGCTAGTGAATACACACTCAAAAACCTTTTGGATCTTTTTTCCCCCCCACCCCGAGATATTTGTGAAGACAATGCACGAAGAGCACACCTGCTAGAAGTAATAAAGCATCAATTTACCTCTTTAGAATCATCAATTCTCTCAAAATAAACGAAAGCAAATCCTCTTGAGCGTCCAGTCCGTTGATCATAAACAACATTGACACCAGTCAAAGGTCCATAACGGGAAAAGACTTCACGCAGATCTCTCTCAGTAGTATATAAACTGAGACCAAACACTCCAAGACATGTATTAGGATCTGGATTAGCCTGGTAAAACAAACATTCAACTCCCATTAAGTACATAAAAAACAAATTACATTTACTTATATCAAAATTTATCCATTATTAAAAATTTTAATCTGAAGAAAACTCAACACAACTTATTACATAGCTTAATACTTCAACAGTTATCATTCCAATCCTAAAACCATTTTCAGAAAGCAACTACATTAACAATTTTTATTTTAGAAAAAAGACAAACTTCTGGTGGAAAGTCTCGTTGATAAAAATGAAGCATACTGATTACAGAAGAGCTATAGAGTAACAGGAACCTATTTTATTGGTACTTCACGCTCGAATCGCCAACAAGCTGCAGACACAAGGTGTAAGTCTGTGTTATGAAAAGGTCAGGCAACTCCAACTCCCACCTTCAGCCTTTCTGCACCATCACCCCTGGTGCTCGGGTGCCTGTTCCACTGTAACTATTATTTTGATCAAAATTAACATTTTTTTCAGCTGAGCTTCTGTTATACCAAATGCAGTGATTTAAAACAGCAGCTTTTTTAAAAGACAGCTTTTATATTGGGTTTTGTACCGTCTCCCATCAACACAGCACGCTAGCTCTCTCTACAAGATCACAAGTGGCAAAATTGCTACTTATTTTCCTGGTGTCTTTAGGACCTTGCTATTTAGGGGATTCAAATCTTGATTTGAGTTTCATTTTGACACTATTAGAACTACTCCTTTGAATTAGTGTGAAATTCACTGTGAAAACAAGTTTTGTGTTTCAGAGTCATTTCAAAGCAAAGAGGCTTCCTTACAGAGCAAAATACTGTAATATTTCCTCAAGTATTAAAGTGAATTAGTTCATCTTTTACCGGGAAGTCTACTAACCCTTTTGAAGTTCAGTTATCCCTGCCAATTTTTAAGACATTAGATTCATACTGACTACATCGTGATTACACACTGGCAAAAATCCACAAGAAGCATTAACTATGAATGTTGCTTCTCAACAGCTTAAGCCACTATTAGCACTGCTGTAGCCTTGTCTTTCCTTCACATTGGCATTACCTGGTCCTGGTGAGTTGTTTCACCAAGATAAACATTCAAATAAAACCCCCAAACTATACTCTTTTTGACTGGCTAAACTAATCCAGTTTAAAACTAAAAGGATCAAAAAATTACCCTGGCCCTCACCAAGGAAGAGGCAGACCTGTGTGTTTCACGTAGATCAGTGTGATGTGGAACAAGATAAGCTGCTGAAATGGACTGTAAGGAAGGCCACTGGGAGAAATCTCTCAGAATGACCTAGGATTTGTATCTTAGATCCTGGTTGGTGCACCTATACTCCTCCTGTCCATACAGAGGTATTTCTCATCTACCTTTTCATAACTAAATTCTCCTATTCTATTAAGATTTACACGTCAGCTAATAACATCTGAGTTTATTTCTTCAAGTTAAACCACTTGAGAATGTTACTGTTTGGCTCCTTAATCAATACTGCCAGGTTGCACACATGCACAGAAAAGGGCTCAGTTCTGTGGACAGTACATACACTTGGAACTGAAAAAAAATAAAAAGGGCAAGTCACAAGGGTTCAACTTTTAGGGCAGAGAGAAGCAGCTGTCACCCCATCTGCACACACTCACTTTTAATGCCATGGTTTTCAATTAATTTCTACAGTTGCAGGCCTAAGAAACGAGTGCCCAGCTGTAAAGACTGCCTGCAACTGCCATATGACAAGACAGCAGGCCAAATTCAGCCTGCAGGTAACCCGAACTACACTGGTGCAGGCACCAATGGTTTTGTCGATACTCAGCCTTGATGAGCATGACCTACTCTGCTGCCAGTGTGCCTTCTCCTGTTGGACATTGGAGAATGACTACGGCTCCTTCGACGACGGTATTCTGGTGTGTACGATCTGCTTCGAGAACGTCTCCTATGGGAATGAGAATGGGAATGGGATCTGGAGCGAGTGTACCGTCTGTGCGAATGTCTTCTGGACCTGGATCTTCAAAGAGAAAGCTTTTAGTTAGTCCATGTGCACATCACGTATTGATTTGTAAGCCTTACATTTCCCAGAGAAAACTCTTAAGAAGCTCTCTACAATTAAGATTAAGTTACTTCTACTTTGCACATCTAAAGATTGAGTGGATCTCTGATAACCTGCTTACTAGCACAAATTTTAACTTCATGAAAATGCTTCTTGCACACAGTAAGGATTATATTCATGATGTTTTCAGGAAGTTAGAAGTTTAAACTTATATCAGCTTGGCCACACGTGTAACTAGCAAATCCACAACGATACAGAAACCAGACATGCCACACTATAAAATACTATCTTAGCTGAGAAATGGAAAGATCTAGCAGCAGCACCACAGTTATCTACAGATGAAGCTCATACAGGCTCAAAAAATTATTTGAGATCAAAAAAACCCAAATCCTGCTTAACTCCTCAAGCACTTTTTTGCAGACCTCTAGCCAATGATAAACTCAGTTTTAAACGGACATAATTTCATCAAAGTTGCTTGATTTCATATGGACATTATATCCTAACAACAGGTAGTTAACTGTCTGGCTAAACACTGCAAGAAGAGAAGCTAGAACATTAGGCTGAACTTTGGGAATTCACAACACAGTGAGTCTTTTTCAGCTGCCCCGGTATAAAGTGTATAAATAGGAAAGGTGGATTAATTACTGGTCTCTCCCAAGAGCTGGGGAGGAGGAACATTAATACTACGCAATTTCTCTTCCCTCCTCCAGACCTACAAATGCCATTTTCTAGTTTTTCTGTTCATTGATGAAAGAAGGATTTGATAGCTCTCCCAGTTTGACCAGTAAGATGGTATAAAGGAAGAGAGGAGATAGGTAGTATAAGCCAGGTAGTATTTATGATATATTCAAAGAAAAAACAGACAGACATTCCTCCTCTACTCCGAGAGAGCTCTCTCAGAACTGAGAGATATATAAAACTCTGCCTCTGCACACACATACTTGGGCAGGAAAGAACAGAGAAGGACATGTGTAGCATTGAAAAATTCATTTAAATCTTAAAGCTCCCATAAATCAAGAAGGAATCCATGCCAGTTTTAAGCCATAGCTTTTGGCTTTTGTTTTTAAAGCCTTCAATGAAGGAATGTTAAGAACCTCTCCAAGTGGCATCTTCCAAGATTTCCAAAGCTTACTCATTTTACCTAACCCAGACTACCTTTGCTGCAGTTCAACTTCCCCCTTCCCCCTCCAAAAAAATGTCCAATAGAGGAGTCATCCCCCCCAAAAAAATTCTTTTGAGGAAAGAAGCATAAGCTTTTTTACAGAATTGAGATGTAATCCCTCCTGAATCGTGATGCAATCCTTTTTCTCTATTCTGGAAGAGACAAACCTACAAATTTTAGTTGTGATTTCCACATTACTATACTATTTCTAACCCATGTTTCACTACTCATGGAATCTTTCCCAAACTTTGTCCACCTATATAGCCACTATCGTGAAAATTAACACCGTCTTGTTAATACATCCCAGAAGGTTTATAATTTTTTGTAACAAGGCAAAAAGGAATCTCACTGATGTACAAAAGAACAAGCATAAACAGTAACAATGAAATAACATGAATAACTTTTTGGACATACCTTGATTTTGATCTTGACCTAGAGTGCGATTCAGAATGTTTGGAAGCCCTCGATGGACTGCGAGATCCTGACCTGCTCTCCGATTTTACACGAGCAGGACTCCCAGCTGGAGATTTAGACTGGGAGCGAGACTCCTAACAAAAAAGACAGTATTAAAAATGGTATTGGTTGTATAAATGCCTAACTCCTAACATTTATAGTACAGTAATTCTATTATATTGATTGTTCCTGAAAAAATAAATGGTTAGACAATACCCTCCAAAACAAATTTCATTTTGCTAACCCACTGTTAATATTGTATGCTTTCCTCAAATAGGTCCCTGCTTGAACCAGATCACCAATTCTCTATTAACTAAGTAATCATGCAAATTCATCTACAACTTGATCATACAGACACTGGAACATAAACCATACATTTACTTAACCTAGGACCCATTCATTCTTCCAGATTCTTTTAATTCTACTTCACTCTTGCTTTCTACTTTTCTTCATTCTTCATTGAGTTTTTCATTTTTCATACTTCGTGTATTCTTCCCCAATTCAAACAATTCATTATAGCCTTAAAAAAACATTCAAGTGCTTCTATCTGACCAATCTTCTGTTCAATTTTTTCCCCCATTCAATTTTAATTTTCTGATCTTTAATACTTTTCATTAGCCTTCTTTTATCTTGATTTATCTTCCACATTCTTGGAAAAAACTCTTCAATTTCTTCACGAACATTAACCTTAATGGAAAAAGAACATTTAGTATATTTAAGCACGTGGGGATTATAAAACTCTGCTGGAGTTCAGAGGTTATCTACCAAATTGAAAAGCCAGCAGGTAAAGTGCAAGAAACTATTTTATAAAACAACTTTTTTTTTTTTAAAAAAAATTCTTTAAAACTCTGTAAGTGTCTACGTTCTAACAATGAGCTGAGTTCTCAGTGTTTTACTGTGTTTTCAAAGCTACCCTCCTCCCCTTTCCAATTTCTTGTAAGATACATACACTAAAAGCTAATAAGCACAAACACGTTAAAGTACTGATACCAATAACTGTGATTTCCCCCCTGAAACAATATCTATGCACTTCTTATACTGATTGTCCCAAATTCTACTTCTACACATTATTACTAAGACACTCTCAGTTCAATAGAATGGCCAAAGAATTCCAGTCAAAAAAAAGTAAATCTATCTAAACACATACTTACTCACATAATACATGCACATAGATACAGGCAAGACAAATTATTTTTCTTCCTACTTTTTCTTCCTCATTGTTATCCTATTTTCCTTCACACAACTTAATCCGTATCAAAGAAAATATATAACAGGGCAGTTTAAAGCAATCCAATAAAAGACAGGAGGGGTTTCACAATTGCACACAAGAGCAAAACTAGGAAAACAAGCAGACAAAGAGCAGCTTAGGATTTCCTTACATTTTGTAGTCCATTTATAGGGAGCTCAGCTACATAAAAAAACCCTACAGATGTTTATAACAGTTCTGTAAAATTCTTACTGGAAAAAAGCATAGTTCCCCTCCTGTAAGTGTTAGATTTTGATTTGCATCAC
This sequence comes from Nycticryphes semicollaris, assembly GCA_013400055.1. Taxonomy (NCBI): domain Eukaryota; kingdom Metazoa; phylum Chordata; class Aves; order Charadriiformes; family Rostratulidae; genus Nycticryphes; species Nycticryphes semicollaris. Next base: position 571,501 of record VXBJ01007137.1, read on the forward strand.
CTCTCCTCCTGCCTGTTCTCACAATGTTTTTCTGAACTTATTTCTTACTCCACCTTTGTCCAGATTTGCATTTTCTTTTGCAGTTAAATTCTTCAGTACTTCAGGCTGAAGTTCTTTTGAAAGGATGCTGTCCTCACATTTCAAGAGAGTAATTCCACTGAAAATGGAACCCGAGAGACCCCTTACTAACAAGCATTACAGCTACACCACCTTTTGCCTTTACCTCAATAAACAGGACAAGGGACATATGGAGAATGCCACCTATTGGGATGACAGGCCTGCCAAACTTATCAGTAAAGGTCAAATTTCAAGCTTTGCTGTGATACACGGATCATATAATCATCTCTGCATTACAGGTTCCCCTTATTAAGCCGATCTAGCTACCTGTCACCAAAATAAAGGGATGTATGTACACTTAAATATCACCAAATTTGGCGTTTTTATTATTTTTACACTTAAAATTCACTGTTCACTATAAAAACCCCACATATTTCCTTTTAGAACCAATAACATGCTTTTTAACTACCTCACCTCTATTTCTGTACCCTTTATTGTTTGATAGCCCCCTTGATTCTGCCCTTTATACTTCATCCCCTACAACAATTACCAGTTTCTCTGGGAATTGCTTCCATTTCCCTCTCTAGTAAAAGTGATGAGCACTACAGAAGAACATTTAATGCGCCATCATTCAGAGTTAGAAAACATCTTTCAATAAAAGACAAAAAATTCACCCTCCTCAGCCAATCCCTTCAGAGGATACTGTGTTGCCCATGGGTTTGGGTTTTTTTTTTTTTTTTGCATTTGAAAGATCAATTCTTGAACAAAAACTTTGGAAAGTGGAATAAAACAAAATAAACAAAAAACCAGATCCTGCACAATGCAGAAATGCTGGGAGGTGCCAAAAATACCAGAGACCAAATCGCTCCCATACAATGCAAAATTTAACTTACTGTCCTCATCTATTCAATTGAAGCACCTTAGGACAACACCCACAGAGTTTCTATTAGTATCACTTATCACAATGAATCGGTATTAAGTTGCCAAAAGCAAACCTTAGGTCATTTCATGTAGGTCAAGTCCTTTTACAACTGTCTGTTTAAGCCCTTCAGGGACCACGCCCACAAACACACAACTTTGGAGTGACAGAGGTGACAGTAGAAGTTCTTAACACATTTCAAACCTCCTCAAACAAAGTAACCGTAGATGTAAACTGCAGCTAAAGAGAGATTACCTGTTAGCAGCTGCACACTGCGTCTGTCACTGGCAGGCAATTACATCTCATCTTCTGATGCAACATAGATCACCTAGTTATATCTCCTACAGCGCTTCAAAAGGAGAGACTAAGGGAATCACAATCATCTACGAGAGTTTAAGGACTTACAGATGACACTGAGAAAGCACCTAGGAAGATTTTTTATCAGCAAGACTGTGAGCAGGGATCAAGAGATTCAGAGCTTAAACAAGTCCCAAAGGGAGATTTTAAAGAATTTTTCTCTTGTGCTTCCTACTTTCAGGCAATAATTAGCAAACTACATCTTAGTCTCTATCACAGACAGACCCAATTGTTCTGCATCAACAATTTATGTCCATTCTGCAATATGAATGAGAAAAAGAAATAGTTAACATTCTTTCTTAGTACATCATCTTTAAAGACAGAAAATAGACACCTCTATTATCTAGAGCATTAAGATCTCACAATCCTGTACTGTTCTTTAAACAATCTAGATATTCTAGTCTTAGTGCCATTGTTATCACAGAATTTAATTTAACTACTGCTTAAGAGAGAAAAGACTAAAATTTCTCTGTGGTTCCTCAACATTTTCTTATCTTTCTGTTCTAAAGATCCTCAGTCACCAATGGCACCAATAAGACTGCATTTCTTAAACTCGGTTTCTCATCCCACAACTATCTCACAAACCATTATGTACTTTAATGTTTTCTGCTATGCTGTGCAACTGTTCAGTCACTACTTTCACCCTTACAAACATACAGGCAGATACTCCCTGTGACCATGTCAAACTATCTACATCTGCTGTCACTACAGCCTGTAGGAAGAGATGGGCAGCTCACTTACTAATACTCTTCATATCAGACTTCCCTTTCAAAACAAATGCTACATCTGTCAATAGCACTTTTCCCCACAGCAAAACTAAAGGAAAAAAAAAAAAGGCAAACAAAACCCCCACAAAACGAAAACAACCCCCCCAAAAAACCAACCCAAAACACACAAGAAAACCCACCAAAAAACCCCCAAATAAATCTCCATCGTAAAACCAGCATGCTTCTTCAGAACAAGATGCAGTGCCTTCCTCATGTATGTACCAGGAAATGGGATTAATGATTCACCAAGAAGTAGAACTTGGAGCCAAAGAAATTATTGTAGTTGAAGACAAAATCTAAAGACTGCAGCTTCATTTACTGACCAGAAAAGTTAAGTAATTTTTGCTTTATGCTGTGCTCTGTCACTCTATACTAAAACTGAAACCGACCCCTTAACTAGCTGTTCTTTTATAAATATTTCATTAGTATACAAAATAAGCTTCGACACAAAAAGTAACTCATAAGTTGTGCTATCTTGAAGGTAAGTATATTTTAAGTTACTGACATCAGCAAGCTTTATGCACCCCAGTGACAATGTTCCAATTCTACGGAAAAAAATAAAAGGAAACAGAAGGAAGAAACAGCTTCAGCAATAAATTTTTGGAATTACAAATTAATCTTCTCATTGAGGCTTGAAATCATGCCTCCTCTGGAAGGGTTCTGTAGTCACTCCTTTATCACAGATGGAAGATAGGAAACAGTTTATTTTCAGAAAAAGCAGTCTTTCCAGCTGACATGGTTGGACTTACTCAGCTTGATTAAGAGAAAAGAAAAAAAAAAAAAGAGAAAATAAAGACTTAAAGAAAAAACAATCTCCTTTTCATCACTGGCCCTTAGAAACCACAGGGCAATCACAGCACTCTCCAGGAGAACACAAGAGTGCCCGAGCATGCTTACATTTCAAAAGGTATGGAAAGCAATGTGCCTTCCTATCCATGGAGGTGGTGGTTTGGCACTGCTGGAGAGGCTGAATACAATAGCTAAACAGACTTTCCCCAGTATTTATTTATTTATAGCCAAAGAAATTATCTGACAAGGTTCATGAAGCAAGTACAAGACACATTCACAGTTAATCTAATCCAAAAGCTGCTTGCACACAGATGCACTAGTCACGTCTCCTTCAACAACATGGCTCCTATGCAAAATCATGTAGTTCTTGATGTGCTTTATTAGAGATCACAGTGAGACTTGCAGAAAGCAGGAAGCATCACATTAGAATGAAGACAATAAAAAGTTTTATCTATTTAGACAAATAGCACAATAATATTGGCAGAAAACTACTAAACTTTTAAGATTACAGAAAGGAAATATTATCAGAAGTTCAAAAAAACCCTGATCAAAGCTTCAAGTGGAACTTCTGAAGTACAGGTTTGTTCAGCCTCCAGCTTATTTGCTGATGTGGGAAACATCTTAATAAATTTGCATCACAGAATGTGCAGCAGCTGAACTATCTGTTATTAAAAGTAACTGAACAAATAGGAAAGTAAGAGTTGCCCGTCACCTGATAGGGACAAAATAAAAAAGTCTCATTTGTCTAACCTTCTCACAAAGAACATTCAATGGTGACAAAATCCTACAACTTTCCCAAAATTCAAGGCACTGGATAAGAAGCATGACTTAAAAATCTTTTTTCTTCTTAACGTCCATTAAGTTAGCTCTAGCACATCCACTGTATCTCTAATTCTTCTGTCAATTTCTTTCCATTAAATCATCATGCTGGGAGGGGGGGGGGAAAATTTCTTCTGTTCAATCAGCCACATTCTTAATACAGAACTTGCTTAAGTTGAAACAAAATGACAGAGAAACAGAGCAGATGTTATTTAGTCTGATTGTGTTATTAACATTTGCTTCAGAAAAAAAAACACTCAGTAAAGAAATGAGCTCCAGAATTAAAAAAAAAAAAAAACAAGCAAACTCTACAATGTCTACAATGATTTTACTCAACACTTTAGAAATGCAAGTTTTTAATTATGCAATGTCATAGGAAAGTTATTTCCAAAATTATTCTCAATTTCCTGTTGAGATTAACGTTACAATTTTAAGATAATAAATTACAAGCAAAGTATATACATGGGCAGTATCTCAGTGTCATTTAAAATAAGGGTTTTTTTAAAAAGTGATTTTTTGGACCAATTTTTTGGAAAATTTAAAAAATCTAACAGAATTATCTTTATTTATATACGAACATTTCTTCCTGAAGTGGCAGAACAAGAAAACACTAACTAATCTCATTTTAAGACAAAACATCAAACCTATCAGTAAGCACCTTCATCTTGGTATTGGACTCATCACTACTTGCAAGAACTTTTACTGAAGCGCGTTTGCGACCATATGAATCAACATAGAGAGAATACAAAAGGACTTAACTCCCTTACTCCTTTGGCATTTAGGGTTTTTTAGAAGCACATCACACTATTTAGTAATTAAACTGAATGGCAGGAGGAACTGAAAGGGTAGTGAGTATTCTTATTCATGGCAATTTCTAGGAAAGCAGGTTCTTTACAAACTTTCTTCCCATTTCTGCACTTCTTTCTCCCACACTTTTCAGTTCCACGTGCCTGCATATACCAAATTGAAGCACCAAGAACCAGGAGTTCCATCCAACTGGGAACAGCAGACTAAATTCCCAAATTTCAACGTGCTTAACTGCATGCCTCTGAGTACTTTCAGTAAAAATGAACAGAAAACGTTACAGCCTGAAATATAACTTCTTATTTCAAGTAGTTTAGTAGCATCAACAACAAAAGAAGTATTACTGAAGAAAAAAAGAGTTGCTTAAAAATGTTCTTCATTAGCAGAACAAAACCCCCAAAACTGTAAATGAATCAAGTACCTGCCATTATGTTCAGTTATTAAAAAAGTACCAGGAGACAAGACACTGCCACGTGCCAGATTGATTGAGAAATTTCAGTATTAGGGAGAGAAAAGAAGCTTTGCAAAGGAAGACTCAACATGGTCAGCAACTCCTTCCAACAGGTAGATTTCCCACCACAAAAACAAAAAAAAAAGAACAAGTCAACTGAGAAGCAGCAGTAAGAGAAACTGCTCTGTAGGACTTTTCAGGTATCAGATACTCTCAAACCATTATTTTACTTCTGCATTTGGCAGAAGAGAGCATGCAAGAATAATGAAACCATACAGCTGTGTCAGCTTCGTAACAAACAACAGATCCATCAAGGAACCTAATATAAATGTTCTGCTGATGAACCTAATATAAATATTTCCTAACAATAAACCACAGTGGGACTACAGACAAGAAAATATTTTGAAAAACGTCCTATAGTAAAATGAGAGACTGAAGTAAAAATTAGGAAAAAAAAAAACAAAGCATACTTGTTGCTCAATTTTCTCAGATTTAGTTGTTTTTCTCTTCAGAGATAAGTTTATTTAGCTGAAAATAACTTCTCCAGATAGCCATCTTCCTCCAAGCAATCAACACAAGAACAGATTTTGTTTACCTCACCTGAGGAACCAGCAGCAGTCACTGCACAGCCAGGTACAGCACTCTCAGCCTAGGGAAGGTTGTTTTTTCACTAACACTACAAAAATGTATCAATATTGTTGTAAAAATAATCATGGAACGTGACACCGCTCTTCTGAAATTCCATTGCTTGTTTCCCCAGGCAGTAAGCCTATAAAATTGCAAAGCTGCTGTCACTGGTTCATCAGAGAAAGTCACCAAAAGGATGCTCAGGTGTTCCTCTAAAGCATCTCTTAAAGGGTGAACAACAACAACAAAAAAAATCAACTCTTTGCAAAATTAAAAAAAGAAAGAAGCAAATAGTGACGGAGGAAGGACAAAGCACACGTTTCACTCCTGTTTCAAGCAGCTTCCTGCTTGCCCTGATCATCACTAATAAAAAAAATAAATAGAAAAATGTTGAAAATGGAAGGGACCGGTCATATGTGTACACGAAAAACCGCAGCAATCGGAGGGAAGAGAGAAACAAGCCTAACAAGGTTACAAAGCCACGGCAGCTTCTTGAGAGGAAAAAAAACCCACTCTTCAGCTGCCTGATCAATGAGTTTCAACGATTTAACAACGAAGGCCACACCCCCCCGATGGCTTCGGAGAAGCCACGGCCCGAAAAAGATCCCGTTGGCGGGCCAGCAGCCGGGGGGGGGCAGCGCACCTCTCACAAAAGGACCCGGTCCCTCCTCTTTTAGGCGGGCAAGGCCCGAGCTGCGCGGGGCCGCGCTCCGTCAACCGCGCCGGGAAAGCGGCACTGCCCGCGGGCGAGGAGGGGGTGGGGAAGGGCGAGCACCCCGAAGCCCAGACCCGGCAGCCAACAGAAGGCTGGGACAACAAGGCAACTCGAGATCCCAGAATGGAGAGAAAAATAAAGAGAGAAGCGGGGAGAAACCGCGGGCAGCGCTCGAAGCCCCGTTCTTAACGAGAAAAATGGGAGGGTGGAGGCGAACCCGAAGCACCGAGGC
>VXBJ01007137.1:584231-737872 GCA_013400055.1 Nycticryphes semicollaris
CGGGAGCGGAGGTAGAGGCGGGCTGCTGGGGGCGGGGGGAACTGCCCCGGCAGCGGGGCGTGGAAGAGCTGTAGCTGGGGTAGGGGCGAAGAAAGGCCCCCAGCTGAGTGAGGGTNNNAGCTGAGTGAGGGTGGCGGAGGCCCGCCGGCCCGTCTGGGGAGACGGGGCGGCCCCGCCGGCCGGGGGCGGTGGGGGGAGCCGGGCAGTGTGTGAGGAGAGGCGCCGGGTAGCCGCGGCCTGACAAGCCCGGGTTTTGGCTTCGCCTGACCGCCCCGTGTTGTTTTTCCCCTCGGGTTTTGTCCCTGTTTCGGGACAGGTTCGTCTTCCTTTTGGCTTCGGCCATAGTTCTGCCCCCCTCCGCCGGCGTTTGTGCGGCCGTCAGCCTTCCGTCCTCCTCCTTTGCCCTTCCGTAGCGGGTTGTGCCGCGGGGCTGGCTGAGCGCTCGGTGCTCAGGTCAGGCTCCTTCCTACTCTGGGGGCTCCGGCTGTCGGTAGCGGTGTTGGCGGTGTTCCTGCAGGCCCCGCTCGCAGCAGCTGGGGTACGGTGTGTGTACGGTGCGTTGTGCTGTTCTGAACGTTCCCTTGGGCTGGATAACCGTATTCCTGGGCCCTGATGCAACGTCCTTGGATGGTGAGGAAGCAGCGAAGGAAACAAGGGTTTTCTGGTTTTCCTCCTCGTTTGCAGTGGCCTTCCTGTCATAAACTGTTACTGCAGTGACTCTGCAAGATCGATGTCTTTCTTGTACTGTAGGGAACTAACTTTCAAAGGGGCAGAGCGTGCTTACAGTGATGTGATGGAACTTAGAAGGGAGGGAAAAAAAAAGTTTGTTTAATTCATATTCAAGCAAAGGCAGCATCCTTAATAATGTTAGATAAGGTGATCTTACGGCACTGACAAGTGTGTACAAAATACTGGGCAAAGCATTTGTTTTACTTTTAGGAGATTGTAAAATATGAAACTTCCTGACAGCAAAAAATGTGGAATAATGCTTCGTTTTGCAATATAATAACATTGGATTTATGTATAATATCTTACTATATTTTAACTACACTTTAAATCTTCTATTAAATTTATTCCTGTAAATATCTATAACATACTGTTAGCCCTATGGTATTTCTGTAGCTACATCAATCAATCATCATTAATAAACGTTCTTGTCAGTTTTCTAGATTAACATGGTGGCATCCTCCAAACTTTCTCTTATTTATCTTGTCATCTAAAATACTGACAGCTAGAATGGAGTGTGATTTTCCTGTTTGTGTGCTGAAAATCAAAGCAGAGACAGTTTCTGTTATGTCCTATGACATGATGTGCAGCGTAGATCAGGTTAACAACTGGGGGGTTGTGTTGTTGTTTTGCTTTTCTTTGTTGTTTCGCACTCTCAGTGGGTGAGTTGAGGGGATAGTTTTTCACCATGAAAGTGAGCTTTGTAGGAATTGTGAATGCTTTTTTTTTTTTTTAATTTTAAATAGAACCTTCAGAATATGAACAAGCTAAACATAGTAGCTAAGCACACATGTTCTGATTGTAATGTAGTGTTTATTTTGGAGCAAATGTTGTCAATTGCTGTTTCACTCTCATGAGAACATCAAGGAAAGGAGACAATATGGAGATGAGAACAACATATTGTTGTATCTTGTTCTAGTGTCACAAGTGGAGTGATTGCAGTTTTAGATCAAATGTGGAAATTTACTGCTACCTTTGTTCCCGCTTTGACTGCTGGAGATTTTGATGCTGGGATGTATAAAGCCTAAATTATTCTGGCCTCTTTCTTTTTTTTTTTTTTTTCGTGTGCTACAATATATAATTGTTTAATAATTCATTTCAGGTACTTGAGAACACCAGAGGATTAAGCAATCATGCTGGAATTTCTTTAGTCTAGTAAATAGGTCTTTTTCCTAAAGCTTTTACAATTGGAAGTAACTGGTTTTTTGGGTTTTTTTTGTTTTTTTAAAGAAAAAAGCTTTTGTAGTTTCTGCTTTCAGTCATCTCTTTTTAACTTCTTGAAGGAGGCATTGGTATTAGCTAATCACACGTGGTGGTTTAGCTTGGGAATTGAACATTGATTAACTGCTAAAAGTAAAATAGTTCCACTGGAGTTCAGGATCACTTGTACCTTTTCCAGGAAGAGTTAAGGGCACTAGTTCTTGCATCTTGCCCAAATTGTAAGTAGGGTAGATGCATGCTGTTGGCTTAAATTGTCAGCTGTGTAGTCAACATATCTGAAGACTAGTATGTGTCAAAAAAACCTATTAAATTAATTCAAATACATATGTTTTGTCCTGGTATGAGTTTACTGCTAAAATAAACTTTATATGGTATTTGTTATTTGACAAGCTCTTTGACCTGTGATTGAGAACTTATACCATTAGGTGGGCTGGGTTTCCTCAACTAAGTGTTACTAAGTCACCTAAATTTTCTTTTACGATTATCAACTTAAAAAAATTGCCTATGTAATTTAAAAGATCATTTTTTAATTGCTCAGAACTAAGTGGGTACTTTGCCTGTGTAAAACAGGGCCTAGACTAGAGATGGAGACAAGAGGACTTAAAGCTTATTCCACTGAACTTTGTCTCTTCAGTAGTAACGAAGAAATAAGAGGCTACCATGATATAAATAATCCAGTTAAATATCTGAGTACCTTTTACTTAATTCTAACAAGACAATGTTTTGCAGTGTACACCATTGTGGTGCTGTGGTTAACTACCGTCGGTCATAACTCTTATGAGTTACGTAGCGTTTGTGGCAATTGTGGCAGTCTTCTTGGGAAAGGAGAAGCTAAGAAGGTTCATGGCATTACCTAGGTTGGAAGGGACCTTTAAGGTCACTGAGTCCAACCATCAACCTAACGCTGCCAAAATCACCACTAAACTGTGTCCCTCAGCACCACGTCTACCACGTGCTGTCTCATTAACTGTGGCTCTTATGAGCAAGGGTCCACTGTGATGTGAAGGGCAGCAAGAAAAACTAATTTAAAAAAAGTGTCCCAGATGGAATGAAGTTGAGATTATTTTTTTTAACAATCTGATACAGAGATGTAGAAATATTTTGAGGCCCAGATGGACACATTGGGAGGAGGGGAACTTCAGCAAGTATAATATACTGTCCCCATTGATATCTGCTTGCTTTAATTTTCTTCACAACCCTTGCCAAGTCATTTCCTCTCTCAAAATCTTGAATTTTGGCTGACTGCCCACAGGCAAGGAACAAAGAATTTCTGTTTTTAAATAGCTGGTTTATTTTAAAAGCATTTGCTGACAGTAGTAGGCAAAATAAAACTGGGGTGGGGGCGTGAGGGAGGAGGTGCTGGGAAAAGGCCAGGATTCTTTAAGGTACCAAAAGGTATTTAAGCAGACTCCTTAGACACAATGCAAAGTAAAAACAAACGGTGGCAGAAGCTGTAAAACAAAACCAATGCAAATAGGACTGCATACATTGACAGTAGAAATAGGTTACCAGTATTTCTAAAATACTGAAATACAAAAGGTAATCTAGTGTTTGAGCACTCGGGTGGTTTTATACCAGAGCTACTGTGAACTTGATGTGTGGGTTTTCAGATCTAAACTGATGTATGTTTTTGCTTTCAACTCAAAGTCCTGCTACAAAACAAATTGGTTGTCTGCTGCTGTTAGAAGCCTGTAGGAGGTAAAACTGTTCCTGGTTTAAGATAGGTTTGAGGTAGTCCCAGCAGCTTTTCAGCAGGAACAGTATCTGTCTCTTTGGTGAGCTGTGACGGTTGTTGGCCCAGATATCCTTTGGCTCCATTGAGAGACAGGGGCTGGTGGGAACACACAAAGATATTTGCTTCTTTCTTTGTTGCAGCACTGTAGAAGAATAGGTATTCTTAGTAGTTACCCACTTTTGCTATTCCCTTAAACCTTAAGTCTTCCTATGATTACATTTGGAGTGTCCATTAAAGGTATTGCTCTAAAGACAGGTAGCAATAAGGCAAAAGGATATATCTATTTCTTTTTTTCCCCCCAGTATTACTTGGTAATTGCAAGTCTAGGGCATGCACAGGCACAGAATGAAGGAAAATACCCTGTGGGAGAAGGTATGAAGATATATGTCCTGGAAAAGACACCAAACACTAGGCGGATTCCTTTAGTAGTGCATTTCAAAAGTGCTACAGAACTGCTTAAAACCTGCAGATCAGCAGCCTCCTCATACTAATATGGCAGCTTTTTTTTTCTTCTCCCCCGAAATATTCCTTCTTACCTATTCTTAAGATGGCAGTGTGTTGTATAGTGCTGGTCTTTTGATCTTTTCACTCGAGCCTAGCAGGTATTAGTATAAATTCTATCTTCTATTGACTGATCTATGACGTGCTCTTGAAAGACCCTCAGCACACGGGTATAGCACTTGGATGGGCTCTGTTGCATGAGGCATTGCTGAGGTTTTGTCCGTGGGCTGTGCTTCTCTGTGCCCTGTCTGCTGGTGACATTTTTCTGTTGACCACATTTTACAGCCACAATAATAGGAATACTTAACAAGCTGAGAGTTGATCTTGTCAAGAGGCAGCTTAAACATGGGTTTGCTTGTCTGGGGATGTGCACTGCTGATAATCATTTGCTTCTGAGTTGAATATTCTGCTCTTTCATGGTGCTGTGCAACTGAGTAAACCTGATTAATGAACCTGGGAACCAAAGGGCAGCGTTGGTCTGCAGAAGTCATCAGTACAAATGAGCCAGTACAGCAAAATGGTTTTATTGGTGTTTTATCAATACCTCATGTGCTCTTAAAAATATGGGGAATGTGATTCTTCTTTGGGCAGCAGTTTTAAAGGTGAATGGTGTGGGTAAGATGGTTTGTTAAAGGGAGTTTGTGAGATGTGCAGGAAGGGAGAACTGAAGTTGCTGTGGTGCTGTGTAACAGGATATACTTAACGCCTTCGGGCACCTGTCTGTCAGCTGCACCTTACACAGATTGTTCTCCTACTGCCAAACCAGTAGCCATCTAAGATTGCACATTACCAGAATGCAAACATCATTTTTGGCTGTCCACAAAGCCTCAGCATATAGTTCACGGGTATCTATGTGCTTATTTCATTACCCCTATCTTCAAAGACTGTTTGGGCAGTGAATACATTCTGTGCTTTTTTTGTGTGTGTGTGAGAGTCATTCTTTAGACTTCCCATTTCCATTCTTGCACAGCGGCTGTGCCAGTAGGTTTTTGAATAACCTAGAACTAACCTGTCTGCTCTCAGAATGGTCAGCACAATGTCTGTCAGCTGAGTGACCATGACACTCAAAGTTTTCTGTTGGAAAATCAGGAAACCAAAAGATTTTGGAGGTCACAGGGGTGTAAATGGGCCGGGGGGAGCACACTCTAAATAGATGCAAAAAAAAAAAGGAAAACTTAGAGGATGGAGCTGATAGAACTCAGGAACTATTTCCAGGTATTCTGTAATGCCCTGTGATTTCTGTCATCTTGAAACACTTGTTGGCTCTTGCTGTGAGATACCGTCGTGCCTGCTTAGAGCACAGTGTATTGTTTACTAATACAGTAGCCTCACTGTACTGAGAGACATTTGCTGCCATGAATTTAATATCAATTTATTGTATAGACAGAGTTTGAATATGTTAATTTAAAATCTATAATAACTCCATAAACTTGTTACTCTCCCACTGAGATTGTAATAGCTTCTAATTTTGTACTGTACCATTATTTTCCAGTAATGATTGTCAGCTTTTATTTGTGCTGTCCTGATTTCTGCTCTCTGTTCTGTTGCAAGATTTTTTTCCCCCTTCCTCTGTGAGTAGTTGGGTGCATTCTCCTATGACTGTATCTTTTTTTTTTTTTTTTAAATCTCTGTCTTGATAAATAACTTCTTGTGTTCTTACAGTTAATAGTTGGTCACAAATCCAGACTTGCTTCTGAATTCACCGTGTCACGTTGTTGTTGATCGTAATTTGGCAGTGAGGAACAGATCAGTGTTATGGTAGTAAGTAATAGATGGAGCAGCAGTCCCATTTAGCAAGGCTACTTTCTTAATATAATTTTAGTTCCTTAGAGGCCTCAATAGGTCTCTAGGGTATCACTGAGGAACCACTGCCTTGGTATTTGGCATTCTGTCTTTCAAAATATATAACCAGAGGTGGCTTTATTGGACTGTATATTAACAATACTGTTTGCATTGTGTTTTTCTTGGCTTTATCCTTGAAGTCCTTTTGATCCTTGAATGGAAAGGCTATGGCTTTCTCTATTCTTCACCTCTTGTTGACTGTTTTCTTAGTTTTATACTAAAGCTGTTTACTAATAACTACCAAAAATATCTGTGGGCCTGCTGCTTTCTTTTTTAATCTTGTAATAATCATGTTAATCTGTCCTGTACGTTTTTCAAAACCAGAATGAGCACACCACTCTTGCAACACAGTTTTGAATTTGTCCCATTGATGCCAATAACCACTTCTAGTAGTTTCAGAAGGCTGGGATCTCTCAGACTGCAGAAATGACAGGTATGTCCCAGTCTCTCATGAGCTGCCTGACAAGCAGAACTCACGGGGCTGTGTAAGGTGTGTTGCAACATCTGAAGGACTTGGCTGTGCTTTGTTTTCAGGATACATCCTCTGAAACAATCTCAGGGTATCAGACGTTTCTTTGCCTTACAGACTATTGCATTTTCTTTTTTGTACGTCAGTACAATCTCTGGGTTTTGCTGAAAATACACAAAGCAGAATCTGAGGAAGACTCTGCAATAAAATTCAAGTATGTTGTTTTGTAAGTATGGGCTGGTTTCCATGGAGAAAGGTCAGATTTCAAACTGAAGCCCAATGCTACTATTTAGTTAAGTAGTATCGGAGACACTAGAACTTTGCTTTATTACAGAACATACAATAGATTTTCTGTTGCTTTGCTTTTTTTTTTGGCCCTTGTTACTTCCATTTTGTGTACTCACTGATATAATTTATATATGTCTGAGGCTGGAACGCAGCTCAGAGGACAGAGACATGATTTTATTTTGGAGAGGCTGAGTGTTTTAGTTCATTGCTTTTGTTGCCAGATGAATATCAGTGTTTGTGTGGTACCACTGGACAGGGTTAATTCCACACTGGCAGGCTTTGGCAGTATGTTTCTGAGACAATCAGCGGAGGCAACAGTGAAGACAACCAAACTCTTCCTATGTAAAAGGCAAACCTAGTCTCAGAGATCCTCTGTTCAGGAATTGCTTGTAGTTCCAAGTTCTAATATTGCCCCTGGCTTGGGCTTATCATTTTTGGCATAAAATAAATGTGTCACTAGAAGTGCCTGCTTTGGGAAGACAGAAGAGACCAACTCTCCAGAACTTTGAAATGACACTGGAATTCACTGAGGCAGAATGGCCTCTTAAAATGCATAGGAAAAGTGCCAAGTACAAATAGTTCCCTTCATTTGGGTACACCTCACCCCCAGTGCCTTTGCCCACTGACAGTATATGGATGTTATGCCATTTGCCCAGCAGGTTAAATCCTTGATTTCCATTAGTTTCAGTAGTCAGCATGTGCACTGTGCATCCAATATACATGGCAGAGACCCAGTCTGCAATCCCTACTGCTCCTTGGCGGGAATTTACTCAATCTGTTCCTCTTGGCTAGGACTCTTATCCTGGCTTGTGGTCTTATTTACAGTGTGATGGCAGAGTTATTTCCACTCCAAAGCTCTGTAGTGATACTGTCTAAATGCCTTAGGATGAGATATGGCCAGAGGCCTGTGGAGAGCTGAACTTCTTGAAGTTCTGCAAGAGTTATCTGTTATTTTCAGACAATTTTTTTTTTTTAGTAATATAAAATGCAGACTTTTGGGAATGGGGGTTGAAACTTGTGGTCTCTCCTTGAGAGAATCCTGTTTGGTCTTCTGAGCCATAATGTGAATACCCTACTCCTACACCTCATATGTAAACGTTTTCCATCATATTTGATACTTTTCAGGGATTATGTAGATGCATAATGATGTAGGTGCAGTTTATGCTTTAAAGTCTTGAGTGCAGAGCCATGGATATGGCAAAGAGCTAGGGAAAAGAAGTTTTGGCTCGCTCATGTTTAGGGAGGATCTGTTTCAGGAAATCTTTACCACACAATTCCAAATATTCATGCTGATACTGTAGAATACAAGTCTTTATTGTTTTCTCTCTCCTTTTATGTACGTAAGACAAACTTGTGCCTTAAAGATAGTTTTTTGGGGGATAAGCACATTCTTTAAACAAAGTACATTCCATTAAATTTACAGTGGGATTTCAAATTACTGCATGTTGGCTAGCTCTCCATGTGCATGCTTATATTGCACAGTTAAGGTAAAGTAAGATATTCCTTGTTCAGTGACTTGTTGCCACTTTACATTAGTATATCCAACAGGAAAAATAAGATTTTATTTACTGGCAGTTACTATAGGGTATTTACACAATAATTTCTTTCTTTACAGCAGCTTTGTTGTCCAGATGCTAATTTTGCTCCCGCCTTAGGATGATCGTTTTCAGAATAATTTGGATATGAATGTTGATTTTTAGAGCACTTTGAAAATTTGCCACTTGAATCTGTCACCTTGGCCTGCCTATTGTAAGGGTTATTTCAAGAGTGAAGGTGAAGAACAAGCAACAAGCTCAACTTGGAACCCTGCTGGTGGTGACACTTGTGTTGGTAGCAGATTCTGGAGTGTCAGCATAAGGCCAGTTGAACTGCTCAGCAGAGGCGATGAAAAATACTGTGGAGGTGGAGTTAGGTTTAGATGAGTGCTTAGCAGGGTAAAAAACTCATTCTTAATATTCTAATAAACGTAGAGACCTACATACCTCTATAGAAAGTCCAGTGGGGAGCTCTAGTGAGTGTGTAACTTGAGTCTGAAAAGTGCTTGTGTCAGGTAATACGTGGGGAAGAACGGGGAATCACAGGGAAAACATAACCATTATGTAAAATGAGTAGCTTTATCTAGACTATGTTAAATAATAGAAGCTCCATCTCAAAAAAGTGTTGAATAATTGGAGATGTTTCAGAAGTGACTGAAAAATGAGAAATACAAGGTAGACACATGTAAAGAGACTGAAAAGATTGGATTTATTTGAGGGGGGGAAAATGGCTAAGAGGACAATACATATGTAAATACATGTGTCTGTACATACATGATGGATGGGGAACATCTGCTGTCACTGTCTTATAACACAAGAAAAGGGACACATTTCAGTGAGATTCTTACCAAGATTTGTATTTTTTTTATTCCCCTGTGCCCCCAATACAGAGCTCCCTGAAGATGTCTGGCTTAGATTGCTTCAAACTGCCTGCACATCTGCTGTTTAACTACTGAAGCTTTCCTACCGTTTGGTTTTCTTCCGAAGCCTTAAGTTACTGAGGGATCAGACTCATCTGCTATGGTAAGACTTCTTTAACGTGGTAGTAAAATGGTAAAAGTGGGTGCAATGTGCCAGTTCATTTTGGTTTCATTTCTTTCTTTATTGGCAAAACACATACTCACACACAAATAATCTTAATGCTGTACAAACCCAGAAAAGGATGACGTCCAACTTTTGAACTAATCAACCAAGAAACTTTGTTCTGCATTTTATCTGTTTATACTTGCCTTATACTTCTAAGTGAGGACTAAGAATGAAGTGAATAGTTTCACAAGACTTTTTCACAAGACAATTTCTTTTCCCATGTCGGTAGATATATGTGTACATCTCATCAAAATGTTGTGTATAAGTGTTTTACAAGTCTGTTATAGATATCACATTTTGTTTGAGATGCATTTGGGTTTAATGTCAGTTCAAATTACGGTATTTAAAATACTTAAAGTGATTCGTAGAAGCATATATGTTTTGATTTTTTGGAGAATAAGAATTGGTAAAAGTAAGAAGAGGAAACCTTGGAAACAACAGATGAGAGAGAAAAATGACTGCACCTCTAAGCAGATTCAAATCCACAACTGTTTGCTAGACTATGCAATAATACTGCATTTGGAAACTGATACTTGTCCTTGATAGCAACAACTGCAGTAGTTATGAATAACCAAGTGATATTTTACAAATTTCAGGAGTCAAGACCAACTAAAACATGAGAAGATGTATTCAAGACGATCCAGCCAGAAGATTTTTACTTCACAAAATCTTATTTTTGTTTATTATGTAATATAATTTGACAAAGCTAAGTTCAATTACATCTCTTGAAATTAAGACACACCTGTGGCCTTCATCAGAAATGTTTCTAACATTTTCAAGAAAAAATATGTCCCAGAAACTGAGTATGTTTTTACTAGTCTTTGGAATCATTTGGGGTTTGATGTTGCTACGTTACACTTTTCAGTATCCAAGACGCCAAAGCAGTGCCGAATTGCGTGGACAGATATTAGATCTAAGTAAAAGATATGTCAAAGCACTGGCAGAAGAAAATAAGAATTTAATGAATGGTGGCGGAGGAGCCTCTATGGCAGGATATGGTAAGAGGAAAAAGCCATACTAGTTACTCAAATACTTTGTTATTTTTTTAAAGTAATATATATGCCGCTTTTTAGTAGAAGAAACTCTTTATTAACTGATTTGATTTTAGTTTATCCACCGAAATTGAAGATCAATGTGTACTACCAAATCAAGGCTGATACATGAGATTTTTGTTTTCCAGGATTTTTTAATGTATTTCCAGGTATATGACTACTGTGATTTACAGGATTAACAGTTACGTTGTGCTTTTTCTGAACCTTAAGCTATTGAGGAATAAGCACCTCCTTGATACAGGAATGAAATTTTAGATTAAGTCAGTTCAACGTTCTAGATTCATCTTGTGCCTCATTGCTAACTTTCTGCTTTTATTTCTTTAATTTTCTTCTCTTTAATTAATAAAATGCAGTGGAAAGCAGCATACCAGTTGAGTCGTCAATCTTGAGACTGCAAGGAGATGATGAATTTGACAGAATCTCCCCTTGCTTTAGAAGTAGCCATTGGAGATAAAGTCCCTTGTCTTTAGAGCTTTGATACTTGCTGCATCTTATCTCTTTGATTTACCTCTTAACTTGATGAGTGTGTGGCCAGTATTCACTGGTAAATACAATACTAGAGCCTATGCCTATCTTCTGAAATGCAGAAAAGATAGTTTTGAGACTACAGTGTTGAGAACTTTTTAGCAAAACTATAAAAATGTCTTAATAATTTTAACTCTTTGGTCCCTCGTTGCTCCTCTTGAGGGAGGGCTGCAATGAGCTCTAGTTAATCCCTTAAGGATTAGGTTTGAAGAAGCTACTTGTGTTCTGTCATAAAGGAGAAAATGCGTCTGAAAATAAGCATAGTACAAGGTTTAAAAAGAAATATTGATATATAGAGATACATAAAGATGTATATTAATGTATTTTAATCCCATTAAGGAATTCTTAAAAGCACAGGCTGTACCAGTTATAGGATGCCCTTTTTAGGTGCCTGGTAAGAGTACAGGCAGAAAAACGTCTGAGCTCCCTTTGCTGCTCACGAGCAAGGAGGCAGGTCACTATTCTGGTGCTCCAAATAGCTTGAACCTTAAATATCTAATTATTTAATATTTAATTGGCTTCATTCACACTTCACTATTATGGTGATCTCTTCCTTGCCTAAAATAACAAAGAAATGGTATTAAAGAAAAATCAAGCAGCTATTTAATCCTGTACTTGTTCACCAACCTGCATTCTTTCCCCAAAAGTACAGGAGGAAGGGTAGTAAGTGTTAAGATGTGAATATGTTGCAAGAGCAGGTTTTTGCCACACATAATAAATAATAGGATCTAATTTGTTTTTTTCCATTATCTTCAGCTGATCTTAAGAGAACAATTGCAGTTCTTCTGGATGACATCTTACAACGACTCGTGAAATTGGAAAACAAAGTTGATTACATTGTTGTGAATGGCTCAGTGACAAATACCACTAATGGAACTAGCAATCAGGTGCCAGTAACTTCAAATAAACGTGTAAAACCAGCAAGGAACATCAGATAGCAACATAAAGCAGCCCTACTTGCTACACCTATGATAGGTAATATTTAAGATAAGCTTTTTCTCTCTGGCTAGGGCAAAGCAGTAGCTGATGCTAAAAGAAGCGTAAACTATTCTGTTATACAATGTGCTGGATCTCCGTAGGCCTAAGTTACGTGCATAGGTTCTCAAAGCATTATTTCATGGCCTTTGAGCAGTGCTTCTGAAGTGATCTTTTGTTGTCTTTAAAGATATTTTGATATCACAATTTGATGTAGTAGGCCATTGGATAATAACAATACATGGAAAGCAATGGAGAACTTACCTGTAGGTTTCTAAATATATGTTATATTTATACTTAAATAAATATCTTTTGGATAGGTGGGCAGTATTGTAGCTTATTCATTTTTTGTGATCTGTGTTAAGCTGAGGTAACTGAGGAAAACACATTGTTAAACAGATATTAGAGAATGTGTATACTTAGAATATTTTGTTACGCGTTTACTAAAAAACTATTAAATTAAGGCTAGCATTGGCAGTAATGTTTTAAAATTGTGACCCAAAGAATGTCTTCATTTGCACTATCTGTCATAATAGCTAGAGAGAATTTACTGTATATTTAAGAAGATTAATTATAATAGGAAAATGTCCTAGGTAGTAACACTGTCCAGGTATATCTTTACGCTGGAGTTAGGGCAGTTAGATTATCGAAAGCAAATCATAATCTGTGATATCTTAGATGACTATTTCTTACAAAGATATTTAAGTGTATGTATTTTGTAATTGCAGATAAGATTATTTAAGTGATGGAAATAAGTTTTGGATATGTGAATACTGTTTTATTTTTATTCATTGCTGTTTCTTTTTAACTTTTAAGTACCTTGCAGTTTGTGATGAGTGTAGCACACCACCTCCCTGCATTGCTTTTTTGATCAGGAGGAAAAGCAATGAAGGGGAAAATGGCGTCTCTGCATTTAACAAAGATGTATGTTCTAGGGGTGTCTTAGGGAATACTTGAGAGCTAAGGTAATGTTTGCCTTAATGTCTAAGGTAGCCTCACAGCAAAGCTAATTGCAGTGTGGATGCACTGTGTTTCAATACGTTGCTGAAGTCATATTAAAGAGAAAGTGCCACTGCCCCTGTGTTTTAAAATGTCTTGAATGTTGGGGTGGGGGGAGGGAAGGTATATTCAGGGAATTTTGCCAAAAGTGTGCTGTGGGTGGGGGTGTTCTAATCCTATTCTAAGGAAAAAAAACTCACCAGTAAGACCAGAGGTGCTGGATGTTATGCCATCCAAAGTTATGTGTGTTTTCTTTTCTTTGGTTTCCCTGCTGATATTCTGGACTGTTATAAAGGAAAAAACACATCTGTAGTTAGTATCCAGATGATTTTTCTTTTTTCTGTCACATTGTGTGTAAACATACTCACTTCAAAGCAGGAAGAGAAAAATAAATTTTTAATTGTACTTGTAAAGGCTCCAGGCTCCTTTTCTTTTTTTTTTTTTTTTTTTTTTAAACAGTCTTGTCATTCTTGCAACGTGTGCTCTAAGTGGCTCTGGGTTGGAAAATATCTATGTCTCTGAAGTTCAGTAGTAGTCTATTTGGTATTCTTTTGCTCTTGACATTCTAATGACCTGAAACTTTCCTCAGGTTAGAGGTGAGGGGAGAAAGAAATTAAGGGAAAATAAACTGACTGGTTTAGATCTTTAATGGTAAAGACTTGAGTCTTTGATCCAGGAGTGAAGAAGGCAGGTGCCTCACTTCTTTTGAATCTGCAAGTCTCTCTTAATGGACAATGTGAAGACAGGCTTTTATATCCATCTATCTATGCTTTTTATTCCCTGGGTACTTGATTGGTACTAACTAAAACCTTGGTCTGTGGTGTCCTTTTGTGCTATAAACTTGTAACATCAGTAGTTCTCCTGTGTGTGTGTGTGTGTGTGTGTGTGTGTGCAAAGTGACTTTTTTTCTCTTCTTTTCCTGTAAGGGTGTGCGAAGTCTTAAAGTTACTGAGGATTGTTAAAAAAAGTAACAGAAGTTGCAGGGTGAGTATTTGTCACTACGTGCACACCCGGCTTGTTTTATGTGGGGATTTTGGAGACTGATACACGAACTTACATGCAGGTTTGTTCTCATACTAATTCATGATGTCATTAGCAAATAGCTGCTTTTCTCTCAGGTTTCAGTAGGACAACGGCTCATTGGAATTGGCTTGTACTTGACAAATATATATGGAGAACTGTGAACTGTCTATATCTTATGGTACAAACGTTTCACTTATATTAATGAATGGAACAACTGTTTATCAAGAAACGAGCTAAAAATACTCTAGTAGTATCCTGTATTTTACGTGAAACCAGCATTATTAGGGGTTGATACAGCAATACATTAGTACCTGTGATACATCCTGCCTCTCTTTCCAGTCTTGTTTTGTGCTTTTATTGTCCTGCCTCTGCCTTGTGTTCTGCCTTCACCAACTATCCAGCATGGTACTGCTTCCATCATTTCTGTGCTCCAGCGGTGCAGAGGGGGGAAGCTGAGCTTTGTCTTTAGTGCTGAGACCACAGCACTACTGAGAGCAGCAAAGCTAAACGTGATGTGTGCGGGCGAAGGAGAAGAGGGTAAAGAAGGGGTAAGGGGAGGGTCTCAGCTGCATTATTTACCAACAGCATTCGCAAGAAAACATCTGTGTGTTCTACCCTGCAGTGTCCTTTGCAAGGTATTTTGAGAGGTGTGGCAGCCCTGCAGTGGCAGGAGGTTGTGTAAAGAACCCAAGTGCTTGTGATAAAGAGAAAGCCTGCAAGTCACACCAGGCCCAAAACGCTTGATAGTATCACAGCATTTGGTTGTGTTGCCAAACACTTCTTAGATTTTGGTTTATTTTTAAGAAATATTTAACTAGCATTCCTGCTGTGCTATAGTTTTTGTGATGCAGTTATGTATTTCCCATTTCAGATGACATCATAAATTTCCCCCAAAATGACCTGCTTCAAGTTTTGTGAAATACAGAATCTCCTTAAGGTTGGTTGGTTCCTAGGCTGGGTTGAATTTGGGTATTTTTCCATTTCTTTTTCTTTGGAGGGCAGGGGGATGAATAACCTCCTTATATAACAAACTCCTGTTTTGGGGGTGGTAGTGTTTGTTTTGGTCTTGTTTCTTAAATCTTTTGGTAAGTTATGAAACTTGGATTTTCCCAGCCATAATTTGCCTTGTGAGAGTTTACCAGCTGGTTTCATTAGGTAATTGGTAGACCTTCCTCTGCCTGTAAATGATTGTTTAATGTAGGTAGCAAAAATTGTTAAAGATCCCCTCCCAAACAAAAGGGATCTTTTTCTTCTTTTAATGAAGAAAAATGGAAGGAAGGAAGAATAAAATATATTGATTGCTGTCTAAACAGCTAAAGGCACCACAGGTCTCAATACAGCTTTGAAGTTCTACAACCAAATAACGGACAGGCAAACAGCGTTATTTAGGGAAGATTGTCTTGATTCCCGAGTTCTTTTTGTTGCTTTCCTTGTCTAAATACATAATTTTTGAATCTCACTGTAGTAGCCTTAATGTAATTAAGATACCCAAGCATTGTCTCACAATTATGTGTGTGAAGGAAAAGTTTAAGAACTTTTGGGATGAATGGATGGACAGGCACACAGATAGTCCCCGGGAACACACTGAGGTGGCTCTCAAGCTGCTTATTCACCATGAAGGTCACAGAAGTTTGCTGATCTGTTTTTAATGAAATAATTTTAAAACATACAGAAACATGGCACAAGGATGTAGAGGTCCTTGTAATACGTGTGGTGCAACATCAGTGTCCTTGGCATCCAGTACACTGAACATATTACACAGTTGTCTCGTTTTCCACATAACTGCTAAATAACTTGTTTTTCATTAACACAAGCCTTTAAAGAGGCTGGCTAGATAGATCTAAATTCTAATTGAAAATATGTGCTCGTGCAGAGGTTCCCAAACTGCATCCTGTCTGTGATGTGTGCAAGTTGCCTGAGTTCTCCAGTGCCTCCTGCGCAGGTACGTACTCTGGGGGTAATCGCTGCTGTCGAGGCCTCCACTCGTGGGAATGCAGGAGAGTAAACTTGGGAACCTCTACAAGGAGGCTACTTAGAAAGATTTAAGGTTCTAGTTTATTATGTTTACTTAAAAACCTTTTAGAAAAAAATCTCCCTCAAAATACTCAATGGAATGAGCTAAATCTCTAAAATGTTTTGACTTGATTGGTGGGGTTTTGTAGAAGTTGTGTAGAGTGTCTGTGGAAATCTTTTAACATTCCAAATACCTTCCTACCTGGGATTAGCTCTTCACAAAACAAGGCTGTCTGTGCTCTGTGGGGTTTGACTGAATGTATTTGGTACTATGTGAAATACTTTTTCCAAGGCTCCTTTTTATAGCAGCGAAGAAGTGAATTAGACTTTTGCAATGTTTCTCACGTGGCATAGACTGTTACTGAGTGGTTATTTCACTAAATCTCGCTTTGTCTGAGGTGATGCACATGGGCATTTGTGTTTGTTTAAGAAAAATTAATTTAGGTTATTAAAATGAGGCCCAAGTTAAAGGAGAAACCTCTCATTACATACATATAAGAAATTGCATCACTTAAGCAGGAGTGGCATTATGTGGTATGGAATTAGCTTATCTGTAAGTCATCTTAATTGCTACAAATTTCACAACTATGTTTGTCAGTACCTCCATCAAAAAACTTCCCTTATTAATTGATCCTTGCTTGCATATGAGCTTGCATATTCCCTGTGGCATTCACTATCTTACTCCGTGCAGCAGATCTTTAACCACATTCTGTTTCTTTGTCAGTAAAACTGAAGAGAAGCGTGTTGACATTTTTTAAATGACTGTGAACTGGGGTTAATAATATGTAAACTACTTTTTATTGTAGCATAATGCACGGTCATGGTTAGAAGTTTATAATGAGTGAGTACTGCTTGCATTTACTTTTAAGAATGTCAGAAAATTGATAACAAAAGTGGAGAGAGGACACAGTTTGATGGAAATGGTCTCCTTTATTCTTCATGCCACTTCAATTCTTCTCATTTTCAGAATAGCTAAAATATAATCCAAATGCATAGAAATAGAATGAGTAACTACTACTTAAAAATGATGACTTGAGGTCTCAAACTATTTTAAAATATTTCTAAATTATGTATTCTTGCATTAATAAAATGGCTATCTTCAATTTACATAGATATTTTACTGAGATGAATTTTTAAGCACTTGTCAAACTTGTAAGGATTTAACAAAATTTAAAGGGTCACACATTTTATTGTTAACAGAGGGTGTGGAGAGAGACTGTCAACACCCTGCGCAGCATTAAGCTGTTGCCTTTGATGTGTAGGCAGCACCTTAGGTCTCACAGAGCTGTACTGAAAGCGAGTGTCCATATGTTCAACCCACTTTGATGTGTTCAGAGATCCTGGGCCAGCAGCATCCGTATGCTCCATCACAACCATAGGAGGCAAAACGTGCCATCTGGATTTCTGTTCCTTTAACTTACCTCGTGACGTGGCCTCTTTACAGGCCTTTTCTTTCCTCTCCATTTTCCTCTCCATTTTCCTCTCCGTTTTCCTCTCCGTTTTCCTCTCCGTTTTCCTCTCCGTTTTCCTCTCCGTTTTCCTCTCCGTTTTCCTCTCCATTTTCCTCTCCATTTTCCTCTCCATTTTCCTCTCCTCCTGGTATTCAAAAGTATTTGGTAGTTTACAATGGAAAATTGGGTTTGACTTAGTCTTTAATGAATTTTATTTCAGATGTTCATTAAAAATCTTTTAGAAGGGATGGGAGTCAGGAGAGGATTTTCTGAATTCAACATATATTTCAATACTCACGCCATGACAGTGAAACAGTGGGTGCTTGAGTATCTTTGTTAGTTAAGAACTGAATGTCTTAAAGTCTTTCCCCTTTTGTATCTGTTCCCAAAAAAAGTCTATTGAGAACAAATTTGGGTCCAAACAGATGCTGGGGTGCTAATAAACAGAACACTGTGTCTTTATCACAGAGAACACTTGATGTGATCAAATCTGGGAATAAATCCCCCATTTTTAAGATAAGGGGGAGTTCATAGGACAGGTGCCCCACAAAAAAAAAATTACTTTTGATTTTGATTTCCCACTTTCATTGCTTTTATGCTGAGTGTTCACAGGAAATCTGATACTAAAGTGCAATATAGACTAACATTTGTAGCCCTCGCCAAGGTTTCCCTAATTCAGAAATGTGGCTCTGCTCTCCAAACCCAAACTGTATTTCAGAGCACGCTTTAAGAAAGATCTTGCACAGATGAGATACATCAACCCATGAAACAGGAACTCAGCTCTTTCTGCATCTGTGCAGTGGTGTGTTCCTTGGTACACTCAAATTTCCTCTCTGCAGAGCTGCTTGCCCTGCTTTCAAGGTCCCCCTTCCTCATCTGTTTCTTTTTCAAAGTTTTGATCACAGGAGTAATTTTTCTTTTCCCTGGAAAAACAATCCTGACTTTTTTTTTGTGTGGTTTCCTTTTGTGTAGCTGGCTGGCTTGAAGCTGTATTGACTGCAGTGATGACTTATGCTCGGGTCTCTTCTGCCTTGAAGAGGGATCTATTCACGTTCAGGTCTCGGTGTGACAGCACACACGCGTTGCATCGCAGTGCTGGCTGCTCGGCTGAAATGTCTTATATGTGTGGCTTAGCCCCAGGACAAATGCCCAGACCATCTGCCCTGTCACCTTATTTTGATACTTCTGAAAACAGGAGAGTCACCCTGTTGTTTTATCTCTCTCTGGGGGATGTTTTGGCAAAACACTGCCTCGGTCCTTGTGACATCTCTCTTCACCTTCTGCTGTGTTGCTGGTGGCTTGCCCAGTGCAAAATCTGGAGGTGTCCTTGAATTGCTGTACCTTTTTTGATGGGTCACTTTATTGTATAGAAAAAGCCTACCCTCTTGTGTCACATCTTGACAGTCTGAGGACTCATAGCTTATGCTAAGACACAGAGCACAATTTAAGTATCACTTTCCTAAAGTTCAATAAGGAAAAATATACCAGATCTTTCTTTCACATACTCAGTCACTGGGTGACCAATCTGGTTGTGTCAAGAGGGAGCAATCAATTTGCAGAGATGATGCAGCATCAGAAGCAGCAGCCTGTGATTGACTGACCACAGCCTTCAAGCATATTGAAGGAGTTGTTTCAGTGGTGGCATCATTTGTGGCACACAGAGAGGAAGTGGAAATTGCACGTTGCCAGTCTGAGAACCATCTTTGGTTATGAGTGTTTCCCAAAGTTGGCCTCCTTTTGTCTTGAACTGTGAACAAAACATATGCTTTATAATGGAAGAGCTTTCAAAAAACAAAAATGTCAGTGAGTTTGAAGTAGGATTATGATATCATGAGGCAGCTTTCCTGTCCTAGATCAAATAAATCTTATAAATCTTTCAAACTACTGTAGATTAATGGCAACAGTTTTGTTTGGTTTGGGTTTTTTTTGAGCAACAGCTCTCGATTGTCTAAAACAAAAAAGATGGGGACTGTCTCTGCTCTGAAGAGTTTTATGGTTGAGTTCCTCGATGCTGTAACTGGCTCATATTCTTCACATTCTCTCTAGATTCCTTCATGCTCCGAGAATGAAACTCTCCCCTAGATCTCTGCTTACCTACTGAAGTAACTCTGAGATTCAAGATGTACACCCACAAGTGAAGGGTTAGCACGTGGTGTCAGGAAATCCAGAGGATGGGGTTTCTTTGTTAAATGTATGCCTTATAGGACAAGACACAATGCCTTATGCTAAGCATCAAGAATTAAAGAATGTACATGGCATCTAAAGCTGTTTCATGTTCTTCACACCTGCCTCAAAATGTTAAATATTTAAGCTGTTTGTTGAAAAGTAAATATTTGGAATGGATTTGTTTTTCCACTTCCCTGGATGGCCTGTTCCAATGCTTGATAACCCACCCTTTTGGTGAAGAAATTTGTCCTGATGTCCACTCTAAACCTTCCCTGGTGCAACTTGAGGCCATTTCCTCTTGTTCTATCACCTGTTATAGGGGAGAAGAGACCAACTCCTGCCTTTCTACACCCTCCTTCCACATAGTCATAGATTTGGCCTTTCTGTGTGCTGTGCACTGGGGATGCCAACGCAGGGTGGCCTAGGTGTGTTGTCAAGGGACCTAATGCAGGTTCCCCTTCTGAGAGGAGGTCCTGAGGTCTCCCTGGTTCCAGCTGCATTCTTGAGACTTTTCTCCTTTACATTTGCCAGGGAATCAGACACCAAGCAAAAATACCCCTTTCCTTCTTCACCAGAAACCTGGTAAGGTCAGGCTTACCTTCACAGCCGCTTAGGACAAGGTGAGTGCAGGGGCAGAAGGCTTGCAAGGAAGGGCTTGGGGTGGACATGGATGCATTGGGTGGTGGGTTTTGTCCGTGCCCTTTGTGAGGTACTGTGCCTGGAGACTGACCCATCTCAGCCCTACACTTCACTGAAGGTGCCTTTAGGATTCGCGGTGGGGTGGTATGTATGAGACCACCTCCCCGTGGAGGCCGTGTGAGCACCCAGGCAGGTCCGTGAGCCCCCACAGGCTGTCATAGCCCCGGCAGTCGCACCGCCGTGCGGCTGCCGTGGGGACGGGACCTGCTGCCGCCTCGGCCGCAGCCCCGTGCGCCCTGCGGCGGGGCGGGCCTGGCCATGGAGCGCCTGCAGGTGGATGCGGCGGCCCTGGAGGAGTACGCGGAGTACCGGCGGTGAGGGGAGGGAAGAGAGGGCCGGGCCTCACCCGCCCTCGCTGGGGAGGGGAGAGAGGCAGGGGCGGCGGCGGCGGTTTCCCCTTCTTGCCCCTGGTTCCCTTCAGGAGATCCTGACGGCCCGGGCGCCGCTTCCCGTGTCTCCCACCGTCCTGAAGGCGCCTCGCCGGGATCGGCGGCCTCGTTGTGTGCCACAGCACCCCTCCCGCCATTTACCGGCGAGATGGGAAGCGGCCTAACTCCCTGCAGGTGCCGGCGGGCGGCTCTCTGCCGAGGAGCAGTCTCTCTCCTCGGNNGTCTCTCTCCTCGGCCTGCGGCGAAGAGGCAGGTCCTGCGGCCGCCCTCCCCGCCTGCCCCGCCGGTGTGGAGGCACGTTGTAAACGGTGACAGGCCCAGCGAAGTAACGCTTTCTTCCTCGGGCCCGGGCCTGTGCCCTGGCCTGGAAGCGCCTCAGCCCGGTGCCCCTGGGTGAGGGACTCCCTCGCCAATGGTGCTGCTCTGTTGGGAAATGTGGGCTGTCTGGTGGTGGGAATTTGGGTTTTCAGCGTATAAACGAGCATCCTTTACACTCCTACGTGTCACTGCTCATCTCCTTCATCATTCCTGTGGAAGAATCAATCCTGAGCAAAAATAAACTTAGAACTCGGTCACAGTACTGAAACATGGCTTCAGTTCAGTTGAGGAAAACCTCGAGTAAATA
Organism: Nycticryphes semicollaris; assembly: GCA_013400055.1. Taxonomy (NCBI): domain Eukaryota; kingdom Metazoa; phylum Chordata; class Aves; order Charadriiformes; family Rostratulidae; genus Nycticryphes; species Nycticryphes semicollaris. The sequence goes on from VXBJ01007137.1 coordinate 605,552, forward strand.
AATCATCATACACCAAGTAATTATGCCAGGATCCAGGGGGTGTCAGCCGGATTGACATGTGAATGACATTGATGTCTTGGCACATTATTCTGGTGCTGTACAGCGCTGGCAATGTACAAATTGACAGGATATCTGACAGAGAATCACTCATTCAGTATGCTTTAGCATACCCAACAAATAATAACTGAAGTAGAGAAAAGGAGGCTGAGGGGAGACCTTCTTGCTCTCTACAACTACCTGAAAGGGGGTTGTAGAGAGGCGGGGGTCGGTCTCTTCTCCCAGGTCATACGCGATAGCACAAGAAGAAATGGCCTCAAGTTGCGCCAGAAGATGTTCAAATTGGATATCAGGGAAATGTTTTACCCTGAAAGGTTTATTAAGCATTGGAATGGGCTGCCCAGGGAAGTGGTTTGGGCACCATCCCTGGAGGTATTTAAAAGATGGGTTGACATAGTGCTTAGTGACATGGTTTAGTGATGGGGTTTATCAGGGTTAGGTTGATGGTTGGGCTAGATGATCTTAAAGGTCCCCTTCAACCTAGACAATTCTATGATTCTAAGTATTTATAGACTTTAATAAGCTAATCATTGGTATAGTTAAGTGCTGCAATTAAGTCTAAATTGTATTTTACATATTTTACTTACTGTCTTCATGACAGTAGAGTTTGGGTGCTGCTCCAGAGTTCCAGCTATTCAGTGAATATGAATTTGAACATAATGACAGCTTAAACAACTGGGCCTGCCCGAGGTGTGGGATGCGGCTGCTTTATGTACAGAAAATAACGCAGGCTTCTTGCAAAGCAGAAGACAACCTGGATGTGGTGGCTGTTAATTTGATGGCAGTGTGGTGACCTGCTTGCAGCTGAGTAATCTTACTCTGCCTGGACTAAGATTAGATAACCTGATACAGGTCTGCAGCACGGTTTGGTGTAGATGGACGAAGTGACTTGCCAGAGGTTGTTCAGGAAATCAGGGTCAGAGTCAGCTGGTTCCACAGCCATTGATGCCCATTGCTTTTTGTGCTGTCTGAAAAGGAACTTGGTAGTTTGCTTTGATAATTTTTCCTTAATTTTTTTCTGTTCCTGGTTTTCAGGCCATCCAAGCAAATTACCGAAAATTATTCACAAGATTTCTGTAAAGATCAGCTATAGCTCTGTTAAATATATATCACTAGAACAGTATTATGGAAGCGGATGGTATTCTTTTTTTTGCATTTGCAGTAGAAGTGTTGTTATATATTATTTCAAAAAAAAACCCTCACCTTGACAAACCTACTTTTAATGTCTTTATTTTCTTATTTTATTTTTCTTTTTTTCTTTTATGACATGCTTACAGAATTGTAGGTGAGGATGATGGAGGAAAGCTCTTTACCCCTGAGGAATATGAGGAGTACAAAAGAAAAGTATTACCAATTCGGTTGCAGAACAGGCTGTATGTCAGCTGGAGATCTCCAACTGGCATGGACTGTAAGCTTGTGGGACCAGAGACACTGTGCTTTTGTACTCACCGGTAGGAATATTTTATTTTTTATTTTAAGCTATTGTATTTTTTAAAATCAGGAAAATGTAAAATGTTTCCAGATGCATTATATTACAGTATTGGCAAGTTAATTTAAGGTCTAAGGTTTGAAAGTTAGGTTTCAAATAGTAAGAACTGTTCTTAAATCTACATCTCTGTACATTTTTCTGAGACCAAAATTATTACGTGGTCTTCAATAAATTCAGCTTTAAGGCATAAGATATTGTAGATCAGATCGATTCTGATAGTGCTGTAAAAATGATACATAAGGATTTGTGATATTTATGTAATGAATGGATGTAAAAGTACCTTATATTATGCACAATTGAAAATTAGCAATTCAGAGCAATGTAATTAAAGATACTTCAGAATGTTTAAGATAAATTAGAAGCCTTTCAGCCAGTTTTCTGATTAATACTAACAAAGTTACAAAAGTCACTATTTTTGCCTGTTTTAGGTATAAGCAACACAAAACAGACTATGAAGTGATTCCCAAAGAACGTCCTATTTGCGTGCCTTGCAGAGTGAGCCGCTGTCCGTGCCAGTCCTACCAGTATGTCCCTCTAAATGGCACGCAGCCCATCCGTTGTAGATGCAAACACTTTGCTGATCAGCACAGTGCAGCACCCGGATTTTCATGTAACTCTTGTAAGTTGCTGATGGACTCACCACATTCTTTCCTAGGAAATTTAATAGGAACCTCACGTTAGGGATCTGTATTCTGCCCAGACTGTTAGGGATGTGCTGGGACACAGCCACCTAATGCTGGGCAGGATGGAAACACCCCATTTCCAGTTTGTCATTTCCACTGCTGCACGCACATGACTTTTCTGCTTGAAAATGGCAGTTTGAGAGAGAGAAGTGTTGATCTCTGTTCCTCTGTTGCTTGGTTGAATACAGTGGAATGTATTTTCACATAAAAAAATAGCTCTATGTTCCCAAAAGGTACAATTGTTAGCAGTCTAACAAAGCAGTTTGCAACCTGGGAATTATAGGTCCAGGAATGCAAACGGGAATGGAGTTTCAAGCAAAAGGTTTGAGAAGGCATTAAGAGGAAGCTTTTTGCTTCAAGTTGTTTGGCCTTATTGTAATGAAGCAGCAGCAATTATTAACCATAGAAACTAAATAATGCATAAAGATGTTTTAGTTTGAAACATCGAGTTATGTAAGCTGAAGATTTTTTTGGTGAAGAGTTCCATTCTGTTACTAAATTTCTTTAATGAAGTCTGTCTAATTTGTACAGGAAAAACCATAAACAGCTTTTGCTGGATGAGAATCATATCCCACAGAATAAACCATAAAATATTTACATGACAGCCTTTCAAGAGTTTGCTTTAAGTAATGTGAAAGACTTAAATGTGCAATTGGGTGCTTCAGACTGAATCCTCAGAAAACAGTGTTTTTAATAATAATTTACATTATGTACTTTCTCTAGTGTTTCTCAAAAATACCTGACACTCCTGAGGGCTTCAAAGATTACACAGCGGAGTGCAAAGGCTTGCTTCTGGTTTGGACTTGTGTTGTTTTAATGTACTGGTGTTGGTCTAGCCCAGTGCTGTAGGTGATAAATCAATTAGAGATATACCCTCTCTGTAAGTGAAAAAATACTGCTGCTGCAATTTATGTGTTGGATATACTTTACTCTGTATCCAAACACAGAGTAAGAGCTCTGTTACTCAGGAGTGCCCAAAACGGTGTGAAAAAGCCTTTGACGTTTCCAAGAGTGTGACCCTTGAAGATATTACACTGGACTTAGAGAATATCTTTCTTGGTGCTCTGCATAATGAACTGTAACTGGGAGCTGGAAGCAGGGTAATTTGTATAATGAAATATTTGCAAAATCGGTTCCTCCATTTCTGGTTCACATCATTGCTCCAGCAGGGCTTTGATGACAGTCATAGCTGTAGCGAGGGCAGATGTATTGCTTCGCTCTGTGTTTCTGGAAGTCACATGTCATTCATGTCACTATTTCAGTTATATCCTGTGGCTGTGTAAGCTTAAAAAAACTCTGAAAGTTGGTCTCAGTGTACTCTTACGTAGAACCTATTTTGCTGTTACCACAGCCTCTGTTACTACCCACAGAATTTTGCTAATTTTAAAAGACATTTAAATTGCGATTTTTGTTGAAGTTGTGATCAGAAGTTTGCTGTCCATGGAACATTGACACGTGCTGTACACATTTGGAGATAACCCTGCCAAAACGCTGGTGTTACTAATGGCAATGGCCGCGAGTTGTGACATAGGAAATCCAGTTAGATATTAGGAAAGAAATGTCTGCTCCAAGGAAAGACCAGCATTGGTCCAGGCTGCTCAGAGAGGTGGAATCTCCATCCTTGGAGGTGCTCAAAACTTGACTGAATGAGACCCTGAGCCTGGAGGACCCCTGTGATCTAATCCTCACATTCATCCTTTCTGCTGTCTTATATCACGATGGAAAGACGCTGTAAGAGGTTTCAGCAAAGACAGCTGATTGCTTGGCCTCAAATCACGTACGTGCTTCCAAAAAGAAATCATAGCTGGATGCTTCACTTTCAGGGGAGGAACTTTGGTTTTTGGCAAGATCAGTTTAGGGAAACTGTTTTGTCTGCAATGAAGTAGAAATTCCATTTTCATCTCACTCACTGCACTTATCCATGTGTTAATTAGGTTCCAAGTGTTCGGGCTTTCACAGTTGCTTTACCTGTGCATGTGGCCAGCCAACATACACTCATGAAACCGTTGTGGAAACTAAAGAAGAGCGCTTAGCCCAGGGAAAGCCTGTGGGGCAGGATGTTCCTTACGCCGCTATGGGAGGACTGACTGGTTTTAGTTCACTAGCAGAAGGCTACATGAGACTCGATGACAGCGGAATAGGTAGGTACAGCTGAACAGAGCTGCAATTTTAATTCTCCAAGTAGTTTTGAAAAGTAGTAATTCAACAGAGATCTTCAGAGTTGGAAGGGAAACGGGATCAACAGGAGTATGGCTTAAGGACAGGATTTTTTACTTTTTACAGAAGTCATTAGGTGTGAAGAGACCACTGTGACTGATTTGCCCAACTTCCTGTAGTGAATCGATAAAAAAATTCTTTATGAACAGTTCTGGTGTTCAGTGCAGTAGCTTCTGGCTGAAGTAGAGCATTTCTTATAGAAAGAACTCTGTAACATCTGTTTTTCTATTAATACTTCCATGTTATATTTGCGTTAATCCTTTAGCCTAATACTGCCCAGGTATTTCTTGGTTATACAGGTTTTTTTTTCCCCAACTGAAAGGTTAATAGCTGTTCAGCGTAAGAAAACGAGGTCATTTGTAGAACTTTCTTCTTGACAGGCATGTTAGTTGGCCTCGATACCTCTGCTGCTCTGTGGTTTTGTGTCATTTAATAATGGTCACGTTTTGTCCTGAAATACTGCTTTATTTAGTATTGCCCTGTACTCTATTTCTTTTTAAAATTCTGATCTGGTTTTCTAGCTTTGAAGATTAGAAACTATAGCATAGCCATAGGAAGTAAAGAAACAAAACTTTTCCTTTATTTTGAAGCCATTCTCTAATGCTTCTGTTAACTCGGGTTTTATGGGGTCTGCACTGGGTATTGTAGATACGAATCTGTAGCCTGGTTTTGACTCTATCTATCTATCATGTATGTACCTAATATATCTCATTCAACTTATTTTCTAACAGGGGCTCCTTCTGCTGAACTTTTAGAATCCTCTGTTACCAGCATGGATCATCCATTTCTAAAAGCATTTCAGGGACCTTCTAGTTCTGCTCAAACCAGCTCACAGAGAGCAGGTGCTATATTAGTAGGATAATAATGTTTCACAAAAAGTATTTAATGTAAAATTAATTGGTTTTATTTTTGCATTGAAGGATGCTTAAGGCTAAAATCAAAGTTAAAAATTAAAATGAGTATTGAAGCCTTGTTATGTGAAAAGTTAGTGCAACAGGCATGTACTTGAAGTGCCTAGAATAACTGTTTGTAACTCCTTGTTATTTTGCTCATTATGTGCTTTTTAACTTCAATGATTTTTTTTTGTAGTGTCTGGTATCTTCCCTGTTAATGGTGTCCTTCATTCATTGGATCAGATTTTTTTTATAATTTGTAATTCCTACTAGAAGCTCACCATAAATGAATGGATCCTACATATTCAGCACAATCCTGTGAAAATGCCTTCTGCCAGAAAGTCTTTTCTGCATGGAATTGCAGATTGGTTATGCTTATTTTATGACCCTTATTTAGTACAAGAATTTAGTGATTAATGTAACTGTTGTGTAATAGCTGCTAGCCTAGACTAACAAGGTTACTCTTTGGTCCCAACTGCTGGCGTTTGTTATTTGCCTATACAGGGGGGTTCTCATTTTAGATGTGTTTTGCCAAATGTAAAACATAACTAATGGAACAGCAAGTATAATTAATGAAAAAGTTTTGGTTTTTTTTTTCAGGTGCTTCCAGCGCCATGAGGCAAGTTTCTGATGGAAAGCAATCAGAAGATGATGACATGGCTTACTTTGAAAAACGTTATCAAGAACGGGCAAGTTACTATATTTATTGCTCAATTCATACATATTTTCACAACAGGATGTCTAAACAAGATAAATCTATTATTTCAGTGGTTTATAAATGCATTATGGCATTTGTTCTCTGCATGAGAAAACATTAGCTTCTTAAAATAAAATTTGAAATACAGTTATGAGCTATTGCAGGTTTTCAGAGGTCAGTCAGTCGTGTCTGGGATGGTATTTACCTTAAACTGGGCAGATTTTTATGGAGGTAACTCTGGTTTACACAAACCCAGAATATTTTACTGTGTGACGAAAAGCAGTAACAAAGCAGGCCCACAGAAAGTTCCCTGTGACATTTCAGAATGTGTGCTTGCTACCTCATTTATAAAACTTTACTATGTTCTTTTCCTTACAAATAGCTGTGTACTTGGGCTGTCTGTCTGGTGTGTCTGTCTTAGATGATCTGAATTACTCCCTTAGAGGTGCCCCCTCCACCCCACTGACTATCTTAAATGTAAATGCCATGTGGTGTAGGTTACTTAGATGCTTAAATACCTTTTCTTTCCCCACATTAGCTCCTTAGCTCCACTGTCTCAGCTGGAAGTATGTCTTGACTGTTTATGAATTCTTTTGTAAGGCAAAGTTGGATAATTGACTTTTAAAATCTCAACTGCTGTTGTGCTTGCTGCTTGCTACAAGGTGTTCCTTAATGAGAACGCTGTTCGTTCTAGCTTTGTGAAATTTTAAATAATTTTCTTTAGTTTGGAAATAATCACAAAATATGGTAAGATGTTACAAATATACTATCAGATTATAGGAGAAAAAAACGTGTTACTATCAAATCTAAATTGCTATGTTTCTTTTTTGCCCTAAGATTTTCTTCTTTTTGCAAAATGTAGCAGACACAAATTTCAGACACAAACCTCAAGCCTCCAAATATGGAATTATGTTTTAAAATAAGTTTCTCTGTAGACAAATAATGGAATTTCTTAGCAGTGCGTTCAGTTGTAGACATCCAAATCAGCACTGGGGCCTTGCTTCCTTGTGACACTATTTTGGGGAGGGGGGGACGGGGGAGCATGTTAAAACCAGCATTTTATTTTTCCTTGCATTTTTGATTGCAAGGTGCTATGTTATCTTAGATGAGATGCAAAAGACCATGTATCCTTTTTATATAATTGCTCCAAATGGAATTTCATGCGCTAATGTGGCAATACTTGAGAACAACTGTTGCTTCTAAATACAACATATATATTTGTTTGGATTACTATATTTGTTTGGCCTTACTACAAAATGGCAGATTAAATGTATGTGTGCTGGTAAATCATACCATGTTGTAAGAGCCCACTGTGTAGAAAAATCTTAGGAGAGCAAGACATGACGTTATGGGTCAGTGAAGAGACACTGAGATGAAGGTTTAGCAACAAACTTCCTCTGTGATTTTGTGTGTGCTGGTTAGTTTGTGTTTGTCACGTGTCTGTAATAAAACTTCTTTACCTTTTCTTGACATAAAGATAAAACCATGAACATTTGTGAGGCACTCTGGCCTGGAAGGGTACATAAGCACTTATATTACCACTAGCAGAGATGAAGGCATCCCTTGTTTGAAAAGGGGAGGAGCTGTGGAAGTGCTCCTTTGCCCTGTGATGCAGAAGTAAGCAATGTGAGGTTGGGCTAATAATGATCTGTCTCTCTCTCTCTCCATTGCATGTGTCACTCTGGTAAATTTATGATTTAATATTGCATTACTAGCCTAGTTGCAAATGAATGTGTAAACCACTCTTGGTGTCTCTCTTTGTTACAGCTGAAAAAGGAGAAGGCTGCTAAACAGAAAAAGAAGAGTCCAGTACCATCAAAGAAGCCATGAGATTAATAAAGAATAGTTAAGATATGGCACAGTGTTAATTGTTGTATTGGAGAGTATTTTTTGCTGTGCCGACCTGGATATTTGTATTTCCTCACTTCTTTATTCTGCTGGCTTGGTCTGTTGCTGAAATTAATTTTTAATTATCTTGTTGTAAGAAAATTGGTTCTTTAATGGATGTGTTTCTAAATCTCCAGAACTGTTACATAGAAACTCCTTTGAGAATGGAAAATTGTATTTTGGATTTACAGAATTGCTATTTAAGATCTGAGAGAATAAGCATGTATTTAAGTATTACATTGTAGTGGGGCAAAGGAAATCCTGTTTCCTACTTCTGTAATGCACTTTCCTTATTTATAGAATCCTTGGAACTCCTCTTGTTCATGGATTTTTCTTGGTGGGATTTATTCTGTTAGTATTGACATTTTAACCCTTTCTTTAAATCTTTTTAATCTTTTTTCTTTCTTTCTGTTGGTTTCGTCACCTTTACATAGAATTAAAGCATACTTTCCTTCTCTCACACTTCTCTAGGCTCTGTTCTTGCCAATGTATAAATATTTTTTACACGTGAGGTTGTGTACTTGTGTAAACCCATTTCCACACACGCTTGCTAACTACTTGAGGGGACCCTGACTGTATACTTTATGCCGGATTTCTCTAGCGGAGGAGAATTCTCCTGATTCTGTTTGTCTGGTACAGTCCATAACAATGATTCTATTACACTAAACTTCTGAAACCATAAAGGTGTTTATTGCATGTAAACAAATATTTAGGTGATGTTTGATATAAGCTTATTTGTCCAACAGATGCTGTTTCGTCGTGTCTAGTCCAACACCGACAGAGTCCCTCAAGAAGCAGTGCTCTCGAGGGAAAAGTGCTTTTGCACTCTTTGCCCATATTCAAAGCTGTGGCAGCATATGTTGTGTTAAATTCATTAACTTTGTGTGGTGGTTTAAATCCATGAAGCAGCACAGCAAGACCTTGGTACAGAATAACTGGCAGAGGCTGCAGCTTAGGAGGTAAGAGCAGAGCCTGAGCTAACTTCGTTAGTGACCTCTGAAAACAGATATTAAGTTCGTTTGTCCTTAAAAATACTTGATGATATCTCTTGGACAGAAGACTTTTGAGGCAGGACATGTGTACTGAGACTTGATAGCAAGAGTTGGGAGGAGGTTACAAAGCTCTCATTCCCACAGAGAGAATGCTGCCCTGCGCCGGATGCCTCCATGTGCCTGGTGGGCAGAGGCAAAGGGGTGAAGTTGAAGGCGTTTGGTGCAGGGCAGCTTGGGTTTTTTGTTCAGATACCAGCTGTGGGAGGGAAGGAGAGTTCTTCTGCATCCGTGCAGGTCATACAGTGACTAATGGAGGTGGCTGGAATCAGAGTGAGAAGGGAATGGAAGGCTCAATTGCCTAAATCCAAAGACTAAGAAAAGGCCATTTACCTTAACTCCGAGCTATACCACTGTTACTACAGATGTCAGAGAGGTTAATCTGTTACTTTAATTTAAATGCACAATATATCAGTGTCTAATTAATGTCCTTAAAGTTCCTTTAGCTTTAAATTCTATACGGTAACATACTGCTTTAATAAATAGCTGGGGTTGTTCAGCCTGGAGAAGTGAAGGATCTGGGGAGACCTTATAGATCCAATACCTGAAGGGGCTACAGGAGAGACTTAATCAGGGAGTGGAGTGATAGGATGAGGGGGTTTTAACTGTCGAGTGGAGATTTAGGTGAGATAGCAGGAAGAAATTATTTCCTGTGAGGGTGGTGGGACACTGAACAGGTTGCCCAGAGAAGCTGTGGGTGCCCCATCCCTGGAGGTGTTCAAGGCCAGGCTGGGTGGGACTTTGAGTAACCTGGTCTGGTGGGAGGTGTCCCTGCCCACGGCCTGGTTGGAACTTGATATTTAAGGTTCCTTGTAACCCGAACCATTCGTTACTCCACTCTGCCCTGGGCCGCCTTATTCCGGCTGGGGTGAGAGGCTGCCCCCTCACCGTGCTGCCACAGGGAGAGGGGCGCGGGGAGGCCCCACCAGGCTCTGGGTAGCGCTTAGGGCGCATGCGCAGGGCGGGCGGCGGCTGCGGCGGGAGCACGTGTGGCTTCGGCGGGGCGCGTCGCCGCCGGCTGGCTCAGCCGCCTCAGGTATAGCCGGCGCCGCGCCGTTAGCGGGGAGGCCGGCAGCTGGCCTCAAAAAAAGTGTTTTGTTTTTTTTTTTAACCAAAGAAGTGGGTCCTCTGCCTCGGGTGGGAGAAGGGCTGAGGAGAAGCTGCGGGGTGAGGTGATGTGGGAGCAGGAGCAGGGCTTAGGGCAGGAACGGGTTGTGTGGGCCTGCGAGGTGGGTGCATGGGCCTCCCCGTGTGAAAAAAAATACCTTAATTTATCTTTTTTAACTGTATATGTCTTGTAATGTTTCAGAATCTTGTCATGGACGGAGACACAGAGCATGACAAAGGTAACGTGAGGTGGTTTAAAAAAAATAATCACCACACAAGTCATAATCTTAAGTTAAATCACATTTGAGAATAATTTAAAGGTTTTGTTTGTTTGTTTTTTCTTTCCCCTGTCTGAAGTTGAAGATGTTGTGGGCTGCCATGTTGAAGATGCTGTAACATTTTGGGCACAGGTGAATTCAAAGAACTGTTTTGTTTTAACTGAGGTGTTAAATCTTATTTCCTCCTCCCCCTCCCCCAGCAGGCTTCTATAGAATTGAGAGTAATTGTTAGCATTTGATGTTGGGGGGAAAAAACCTTAATTTAGATTTCAGAATTGCAAGTATTATCGTGCCCTTTTAAGCTGAAATCGGTTATTCTTTCAGAAATAAGAGAATTGTTCATCATCGTTTGAATTGTAGCTGGGTGTTCTTGAATATTTGGTAGGCCAAAAACGATAAATAAACTGAGGGTTAAAATACTTGCTGTTGACTGAAGAATGGTGTAGGAGGCAGCTGGAGCTCTGCTGGGGGTGAATCCCCTGCTTTCTAACAGCTGAGTGTTTGGGGCAGTTTAAGTGAAGCTTAATGTGGAGGTGGTTCAGATATGCCAGGTCTTTTCAAGTTTTCTGTTGATGGGCAAGGGGAGTGAGGAAAAGTGGAAAAAAAAATAAATAAATCTCCAAAACAGTGAGTTGTTTTCATTAATGTCAGGGGAGCAGCATCGAGAAGGGAAAATACAGGAATACTAAAGCTTGCTTTTTCTGTGTGTGGTCTGCTGGCTTATTGGTGTGTGTGCATTTGAGCCAGTTGGAGGAGATTAATGCTGCTTTGTCATGTCCTCACTAACAATTTGGAGAGGGGAACCAAACTTCACTTGTTTTTAATTTTTAAGTGTAATAGATAATTCTCCTTCAGGTGATTACGCAGGCATTCTGAGACTCAGTCACAGTGTTTTATTTAATGTTGTAAGGTACAGGAGTTAGGAGTGTACTTCTAAGGTCAGCAAAATGTTTAGTCACACTAGTGTTTTCTTTCCTGCTCTGAGCTCTGGATCGTTTCCTATGTTGTGTAATAAGTGCCATGTTACTGGAACTGTCCCAGTCTTAGAGTGGTTCAGATACCAAGTTGTAACTGGAAAGACTCTACTTCTCTCAGCTGAACCAAACCCCAAGTCTTGTGTGTAAAGAGAACGAAGGGTGTGCCAGAGCTGTTGTCGCCTTGTATTAAGGAGAGAAAGAAAAAAGAACACCAAATACATAGTATTAGTAAGTAAGGTATGTGTACTGCTCACAGAATCTGGTAATTAAACTGTTAAAAATGTTCATTTCAAACTATTTCTCTGGGGTATATTGCCGGCCTCTGATCTGTGTCATTATTTTGGAAGAAAATGAGAGCAGGCTTACAAGTGCAACTAAAATCATGAAGATTGAAAAGTTAAGGTGGGCATTAACAGCAGTACAACTGTTTTGATTTAATTTTTGGCTGTTACAATCCATCAAGCAACTATTAAAAGTGGCAGTTAATAACTTGTACCCTCTCTTCACACTTCTTAGAATGTCAGTAGATGTAATGACCTCTTGAAATTAAGTTGTGCTCTGGCAGAAGCTTGTCCTCAGGCTAATGCAGTTTTTGGCAAACCTGATTTTAATAAGGTAAGTAGGTTGTGTATATGTGGAGTTAGTTTTTCACTTGGATGTAAAAGCTTTAGTTCTATACAACAATCTTCTTCGGTGTTTTCTTGGTCTTCTATTATGCTGTGGGTTATATTCTCTTAAGATCTCTCTGAGAGGCACTGAGTTTCCTAAAGAAAATGCTGATTTTGTATGAGCAGGTTTAAATCTTTCTGCACTTCTATTTAAGTTAAATTATGGAACCATAGGGTTATTTTTAACACTCAGGAAATACTACAAGAAGGGAACATACAGAACACCGAATTCTCCTTCGGTATACATTATGGGTTATCTTTAACAAGTGAGCAGTGCTTTTTCAGAGAATTGATTCTTTGCTGCATCTCAAGAAGTGCGGGAGATCTTCCAATAACCTGTAATGTTACATGGGTTGGACAAAGTCCTCTTAAGAAGTTTACAAGGACATATTTAATAGCAGCTCTGCGACAAGCATACAAAGAGTGATGGCAGCTTTTGGGTTTGTGTGTTAACTACTGATGGATTATTGCAAAGTAAGGGGTAAATAAAACAGTTTGTCTGAACTGTTTGTGTGCCCAGGTAAATGATCTGCGTTCCTCCTGAAAAGAAAGAAAACCCAACAGTCAGCACAGTATGTTTGTGGTGTAACTGGCCTGTCGCTCTCTTGGGCTTACTAAGCCCTCAGTGTCAATAAAGTGTTGTATCAACACATTAACAGAAAAGCCATGAGAGTCTGCTGTGTAAAAGTGCTGGTGTTTTTCTACTTGGAAAATATTCTTTTTGGAGTTCTTGGAGTAGAGGATTATGTTTTTGAAGCATTAGCATAGACTGTTATGAGAGGTGGGATACCAAATACATTTGTTTTCTTGCTGCTGTTTGGATAATTCTAGGAGAGTGTGAAAATAAGATTTGTAATGTATTACAAATAACATTTTGAGGTATGCTTATATTTTCAGAGTGCTATTCTTGATCTTTTTTTTTTTTTCCTCCTAATTTCCAGATTTATGGTGGGTGTTTCTCTGAAGATGGATGTTGGTACAGATGTATGGTACAGCAAGTGGTCAACAACGAAAAGGCAGGAACCATTTTTTTTTAAAGTCATAAATTTTATATCAGTTCTACATGCAGGATGGTAGGAATAAATGCAACTCCTTCTCTTTTGAAAATTCTGTGTGATTGTATTCAAAAGCAGCCAGTAGACACATGGGACCTGTAATTTTGAAAAATGCTGAGGAAAAGACTGGCAAAACATGACATAGTTGTGAAGTGCTGTTTGTATCTTCTGATAAAGAGATTCACCATATTGTTAATTCACATATTGTTAAGCAATATAATTTCATTTCAAAACTTCTGAGTGGTGGAAATGGCAGCCTTGTGTGAAATGTTAGCACTGATGCAGATGACCTGAAGGAGTTATTAATCATCATTAGGTGACTGATACAGAAGGCTTGTAGTTCCTGTTTAAAATTACAATTTCTAGACAGGCTGGTTGGCAAGGAAACATTAGGATGCATATCTGTCTGCTGAGGAAAGTCTTCTGTACTGATGCTTAATTGTAGCCCTCAGAGGGGAAAAAAAAAAGTGCCAGCAAATAACCTGTTTTGTTACTTAAAGTTTTGCCACTAAGCTTTTAGACATGTGCCAACATAAGCAATTTTTCTAACTCTCTTCCTTCCCCTGAAAGGTGTCTAGGCTTGGTACGGGCCATTCTGATCTCTGCATGTGTGTTAAAATCCTTACGTTCTAGCAGTTGTCAGCGCATATTTCTGTGGGAAGTTTGTGTAACCTCTGCTGATTTACATTATTGTTGCAGTGTCAGGTATTGTACATTGACTATGGAAATTCTGAGGTTCTGAATAGATCAGACATAGTTGAAATTCCACCAAACTTGCAATGTCCAAGTGTTGCCAAGAAGTACAGACTCTGGGGACTGCAGATACCAACTGATCAGAACTTAAACATGTTTGATGAGGTGAGTAACAGATTTTGAAGCATTTAGATGATGAGATCTCTAACAGATGCTGCAGAGCCAGTGTCAACAGGAGGAGTTGTCTAAGAACTGGATGTTTAACTGTGAAGGCAGGGCACGCTGAGAAGGACTTGACTGATCATTGACCTGAAACGGAAACTCTAGAAACTCAAATGGTTTTGTCAAAAACGGTTCAGATTGTGCTGGGAAGTTATTTTTAGAGTACAGTCTTGCCACCTTCAGCACCTCAGGTCTATTTTTGACTATTTTTTTGAGTTCTTTCTGGCACTGAGGAAACAAAGTACCTCTGTTTTATTCCCTTCAGAGGGGAAAGTACCTCCCTTAGTCACAGAGCTTGTGATAAATTTACTTCTCTCTGTGAGCTCCTCGAGTGCCTTGTGCTTGGGCACTGCACAAACTTTGGTCAAGCGAGAGAATAGCAGTTGAATTTGAGTGGTAGTAGGAGCCCTGTCATCCCTGGATGGTGATAAATTTGAAAGGCTCAGGAGCTGATGCCAACAGGACTGATAAAAAGCTTTGAGCCCTCTTGAGTTGGGCTCCAACCAACTGTTGACTGTTGGTCGAGTTTTACTAGTGGCAGTCCCCCTTTCTGGGACGCCACCACTCGTTCTGCAGTCTTAGTGACATGCTGCTTCAAGGCTTGTCACTGGCACTGCCTGTGCTTCACTGGGGCTTGGGAGCAGCAGTTGCTGGGGGAGAGGCAGGAAGGGGCTGTCGTGCTTGCCCTGTGTGCCTCTATCTTTTAGAGGAGTTCTGGAGACCCCTGGTCTATGGTTTCATCCCTGTGGTCCTATTGACATTACTTTGCGTGACTTCCTAAGACCAGTGAAAATCTCCCTTCTCAGTTGTTAGTGTGTTTTGGGTTATTTTTGTGTGTGTTTCTTCGCTTTTTAAAAACAGTTCTTGTTGCTTGAAGTAAAGCTTTATTTGCTTGCTCTAAGTAGCTTTTCTGCTCCCACCCTTTCCATTCTAATTTTCAGGAAGACCAGCTTGTTTTCAGAAGTGGTGGGGCAAAGAAAAAAAACCCAACCCTGTTAATAAATGATAACTGTTTCCCAGATGTCTTGTGAAGGTCTTGAGTGCGTTCCCCAGTCTTCCAGAGCTGTTTTTCTTTGTTACTGATGAAACTGAGACCTGCCAATTCTGGCATTTCCCAATTTCTAAATGAGTAGCTTCAGTAAGGTAGATTTCCATAAGGTAGATACATGTCGTCATTAATTCCTTGCTCTTTCAGTTTCTGGACCACTTACTGAAAGGCTGTTAAACAATGTAATAATTGAAATATTTGTTCATATTCTTTTTTATAATACTGTTAAGTAGCTGGTCTAGTATCCTATGAAAGACTAGGGATTGTTGCCAACTTCTATTGAGAATTGATGGGGCTTTGGACTTCAGCACTTAAAAATGATACTGAATTCTGCAAAGCTGAACATTGAGGGAGAACTATTGGTGTTGAAGTCCGGATTGGCATTGACAGTGATTAGATCAAGTGCAGTTGTGGTTGTACAGATACAGAACTGTTTCAGAATAAATGTGCTAAACATATGCTTTACCTCTGCAGCTCTTTGGGTTTTGGTCTTAAGCACATCCTCTTTTTCTCAGAAGAAAGATGGCAGATTTCAGCTGAAAGTATTTAGAATGTCCAATATGCAACTTCAGTGTATTCTTATTTTACAGGGGAAGAAGTTCTTGAGCAGACTAATATTTGAAAAAGAAATAAAAATACGTCACAAAGGCAAGCATGAAGATGGTACCATTATTGCCCAGGCAGAGTGTGAAAAAATAGATATCGGAAAAGAGGTAGTCAAGGCAGGGTTTGCTGAAAAATGCACATCTCCAGGAAACACTAAAGATGTGGAAGAAAGAAGAGTAGATGTCATGCAAAACCAACACAGGAAGATAAACAGACTGTGTGTAAACAGGTCATGGTCTGATCAAGCACTGTACAGCATCCCAAGAAGGCGTTGCGACCAAGTAGCTGGCAGCACAAGCAATCAGAATTCTGCTGGAAACCGTGTGTTTGCCCCAAAGTAAGGCAGTGGGGCATCATAGAAAACTTTGTATGTGATGTATTGCATGGTCTGATTAAATTAGTTGCTGGGTGGGGGGTTTATGAGGAGGTGGAGGGCGAAGTGAGTATCTAAAATACAAAGTTCAGTTTCTGTCTTTCCAGCATCAGATAATACTGGTACTGAAGGGAAGGGTTGTATGTGTGTGCCCATGTGTTTGTGCATGCTGTGGTGAGGGGAATTAGGACATTAGTTTCTAAATAACCTGTTCATTGGTGGTTGTATAGCTTGTTTTTCCTCATTTGATTTCCAGAGACAGGCTGGTCTTATGTATCTTAGATATTGAAAAAGAAGGAAGAGGTAGCTGAAAGCAAGGTTGCAGGACATCAGGCCTGTGTCAGATTTTGCAGTGATGTGCAATGTGGTAACGTTCAGTTTAGCCTCTGTGTAATTTCCCTTGGCTTTTCCTTCAGACTTTTTGTAGCTATCCCCCCTGTGCATTTACCTCTATTAAAAACTCACTGGACACAAATGTGGGATGTAGAGATACCCTTATGTAGGAGTTCAAACATATCTTGGTGCTTTATTTGTCTAGAATGTAACATTGTGTGCTTGTAAGAAATAAAGCCAGCAATCACAGTTTTAGTGGGAAAGCTATAGGGGATAATGGTGTTTCTGCAACTTGTAATTACATTGATAAGAGGTAGTGGTAAGTTGGCATTTGCAGTTGTTGTCAGAAATCTTTTTAAAGAGGCTTTTCCTACAGTTGCTAGGGTTGCCATGGCAACAGGCTGCCGAGAAAAATGTTTGTGGGTGGGAAAGATGGTGGTTGGCATTCAGAAAGTTGAGATGGTGTAAGAAAGAATGTTCTGACAAACTTGTTTAGAACTTGCTAATGTTCCATAATTTGAGCTTCTGTAACATTTTAGTGAATCACCTGAGGGCACACCCTTCCACATACCGGCACAACATCCAAATGTCTTTTACAATTAGATCCTTTAGGCAAGTCTGTTCTGTTAACAAATACTAATACAAAATGAAGTGCGCTTCAAAAAAGGTCTAAATTCATAATGAAGCACCTCATCCTATTCAGGAGGGCTGCCATCAGCATTTTGATACTCTGACCTGCCCTGTTTTCCGAGTTGGATGCTGTGAATCTGTTTATAAAAAAAAAAAAAAAAAAGAGAAATAGTGCTGCTGCTTTTTGTTTGGTTTTTTGGTTTTTTTTTGGTGGCGTGCAGTGTTGAGATGCCTTTGTGTATAAAGCTACCCCGACTTGCCTGAGCAACTGGCAGCTGGCAATGCTCCGTTGTCCTTCAGCTTTTTCCACGTTGCAGGCGTTGTCGGGTTGGTGTGCCTGGGGAGGAAATGGGTTACATCCTGGCTTCTTTCTTTCCCAAAGCTTTGCAGGTGAGGATGAAGCTGGTTCGAGGTCTAACGTGGCTTTGATGCTGTACAGTACTGTCACGGTACTCTCACAGAGGGCTTCACGTCGCTCTTCTTGGTCATAAAAATAACTTGTAGGGCATGGTTCCAAAATGCTAACAGTCAAGTGGCTTTTGGATTATTTAGTAGATAGAAGATTGGAATTACAATGGACTTTGACTTTTCTGGATCTGCAGTATAGCATTGTAAGATATTTTTTGGATGGGAAAAACTTTTGGATGGAAAAAAACAGTGAAAACTTATAAAGAATGTTCTTCAAGTGTTGTATTTTTTTTTTTTCTCTGTGTTGTGTAATGGTCTTTGTGATGAGTGGAGAGGGAGACATTCTGAAGTAGGAAAGCATGATTGTGTAGGTGCTTCTGTAGTCTATTTGATGTGGTGTTCTGTAGTCACTACTGGAATTACAATAGCATGAAAGAATGCACGTTGTGGGGTGTTGGGCTTTTTTTTAAATTATTTTATCTTCATTCATTTTTAAAAGGGAGAAAATGCTAACTTCTACCTCAGTGCCAGACACCAGGTCAGCACAAATAAGACCAGATCAGAAACAGTCTGAAGATAAAGAGGTTCTCAGAAGGGAGAACGCAAATCTCTTGCAGAGGCAGAAGGAACTAGAACTGAAGGTTCAACAGCTGCAGCATGAACTTCAGGTATGTGGAAATGCCCAGAGGATGCTTCTCTCCTCCTTGTGAGTGTTTCTGACAGTGTCATGCTGTTTCATCATACTGCAGTTCAGGTGTGCACTGTTGTTTGGAATACAGAAGGATTAAACTGGTTGAGTGAAGACTTGTCTTGCCCTGGTGTAGGGAGATGCTGACCGTGGGTGGCAGCCTGAGTTTTGCAGTGCAGGTTGGACTCTGGCTCTCCTAGGTGTGTGTACTGGCTTACCACTCCTTCTCATGATGCAGCTGGATGTTTAGATGGAGGTGTTCAGTTTGAACGTTGCACTTTGTGATTAAACGCATGCATTGTGTATAAAGATACAATACTTGCCTTTTGGTTTTTTGGCTCACTTAGAGGGAAGGAACAGCTTTCTGTGTGTGGGGCTGAAAATTCCTAAGCATCACAGAATCACAGCAGCTGTGGAGTTTTAGAACTGGATAAAAATTACTATTTCCTTAATGCTGCTTCATAGACAAGATGCTTGTGTTTCTTTCCAGGGGAAGTTCCTAGCGCTGAGCACAGTGCTTGGTAATAGTCACTGATAGGCTTAAAAATGCTGGGAATACTATTCAGTGTGATTAACAGCAGTGTTAAGAAGAGAATGTGTGAAAGGATGCTATGTTTGCATGAAATCAGAAAAATCTGGTGCAAAGCCTTATCTCTAGAGATACCATAGGAAAAGCTGCTGTTGTGTAAATCCCTTTGACAGCCTGAAACCTGAACTTGTGCACAGCTGTTTCCTTTGTCTTTCTTGTGGAATAAAACTGCTCATAGCCAGCTCTGCTACTTGGTTACCTCTTCCCAGAACACCCGTGTTTCTACGTACACCAACCTGTCATTGCACAGATTCTCCATCAACTGAAGATAAAAATGGTTGTGCATTTCTCTGCAAACTAAAATGAGAAGCAACAGAATGCTTGTCTGCAGCTGAGAAAAAATACTTGAATGCAAGGAGTTCTGAGAAGCATTTCTTTTCTATAGTCTGATTTTTACAACAACCCCTGTTTTCTGCAAATTTGAATGAAGTTGATGAATGCAAGTAAAATGCTTTAAAAGAAAAGGTTTGGCATATTCTTTTAAGTGAGCAGATAGCTTGCTCCCTGCTAAAACACTGTGGTAGGCAGTGATTTGTTTTAGAATGGTGATGTGTGGTGGTGGATTTGAGGAGTACTTAAAAAAAACACCTTGCAGGCGTGTGTCATCATGCTCATGTGCAAACACAATAATACTTAAACCCTTATATATTTGGGGTTTTTTTATTTTTTTTATCCCCCCTAAAATATAGTATGTAGCAAGGTTCAAAGACTAGCAACTTTTAAAGACTGTGTTTCATTACTTAAAGTGGAATTTATAACAGCATCTCTGTGGTATGAGAGCAAGACCTTTTAAATCTAGGAATGAGGAATATAGACTGATGTGGTGTATGGGCTTGTTTGGGGTCAAGAATATTCCGTATTTTGTCTTGAGAATATTCCTTATAGGATGGTCAGGATGGTTGTACAGAAAGAATTCTTGTTTTGCTGCATCACTTTGAGTTGTGGTAGTGATAAGAGAAAGGAGTTTAATGATGTCCTGGACTTGGGTTTCCTTGAATTTTTCAGCAAGGAACAAAAAAATACCATGTTGTCTGAAGACTTGGTAGCAAGTGGGGAGTACTTGAAGAAGTACAATTAAACACATCACTGCTGAAATGAGAGGAAGGAAATGAGCTGTTAACCTTTTAAGAAGCTATTAAAGAAAATAAAATTATTCTCATTGGTTTGTGTGTCTTTCTAGGCTTTTTGTTAAGTGTTTTATTGAAGAGAGTCAGCTCTGTGTATGTTTACACATACGTGTCTGTTGATGTCTAGTTCTCAAAAGTCTAAATTATGGTCTGTGTCTTAGTAATCTTAGTAACCTTGTCTGTCTGTTGTGAACGTTGATCTGTCTTTGCCTCTCTTTGTTCAAACGCTGCTCCAAAAATGATAAATAATTCAGAGAGAGAAGGAAGCATCCAGGAAAGCTGCTACTAATTTTGAGGAAACCCTGCGTACTTATATTGGAACAAAAATGAGAAGTTTGGCTGCTAAGGTGAAGGCATTGAAAGAAGTTAGGTATGTACTTTTTTCTAAAATAGCACTATTTATTGTTGCCCTGTTTGTCTCTTGAAGTCATGTATGCTTTTTGTTTCCTCAAAATTTTGTGGTGTTAATATCCTAAGAAAAATGTACTGTTGTATACAGAGGGGAGTACTTCCCAGAAGCAAGGCTGAAACCTTTTTGGAAGCTCATGTTGTAATTTGCATTGCCAGCTTCTCAGTGTTTATCAAATGATTTTAATTCACTTCTGCTCCTTTACCATAGCTGTTGCAAGAACAGCTTTCAGTTCCAGCTGCAAGGAAGGTGCTAATTAGTAAATGCTGCTAGTTGTTAAAAGTAACTGGGTAGTCACAGTTCTTTGGCTATCTGTGTTCATGTGAGAGGTGTATCTCTTTTTGGCCCAAATTACCCCTCCAGTTTTAAAAGAAAGGGCAAAACTTGAGTGGGAAGAAGACTTCAGATAGAAATGGCCATCAGCTTCTTTAAGAAGGAATACATATATGGGTGTGTGTGTATGTGTTCGTGGAAGATGAATGGAAAAAAAAACTACCAAGAAAGGAAGTAGAACAAAAGGGAAATTAAAACCAGGAGAGAATTTCCTTGTCAGTACTAAGGTATAATGAGTGTATCCTTGGTCCTTCATCAGACAAAGATCTAGTAGCTGAATGAGACAAATTGCTGCAGCCACCTTTTGAAAGAGACTAGGTCATTTCACATCACAGGTGCCAATTTCTATGTTCCAAGGGTTCTGAATAATACTGATTTTTAAATTGCTTAACTTCTGGAAAAAAAATAATCCTGGTAAAATGATGTTTCCTCCTTACAATTTAGGCACACAAATAAGAACAGTCGTTTTAGGGAGCAGCTCTCAGAATCCATAAAAGTAGTTGCAGAGGGACATCTCACTGTTCCATGTTCCTTGGAAAAATTGCAGAAGATTTGGACAGAGTATGACTTGGCTCAAGAGAGGATTCGGTTATGCGGAAATGTGGTAGGTTGGAATTAACTCTTTTCTCAGGAGCTATAATTTAACAGTAACTGACTTGTAGTCTTACAAGTTTAGCTGAATATCATGAGCACAGTGTAGTAACATCTGTTCTTCATTAGATAACGTTGGAGGCTTTGCTACCTTTGTATTTGTGGAGTGTAACTTTTTTTTTGTGTGTGTTAAACCTAGACTTTTTGACACCCTTGAATTTTTTTTTTCCTAAAGAAATACAAGGAAATGAGAACTTGATAGCTGAAAGGCTCCTGCTCTGTAATAAAACTGCTGCAGTTGTGCAGGTGCAGTGTCTGTCTTTAAAACCTTTTGTTACAGCAGCAGCCACTACTTTGTGTGTGCTTCCTCCGCAGGGAGAGCAGTTTGCAGGTATGGTTGTACAGGACAATGATATGTATAGAGAAAAGCTGCCATCTAGTGCAACTTCTCTGCAACCATGGATCTGAAAAAGCCTGCCTGGGTAGTAGACATGGTGGTGTTGCCAAGGATGGTTATCTGCTGCTTCTCTCACGTGCAGTGATGCTGCTTTTGGGAAGGTTGCTCGGTCTCTGGCAGGCGTTGCGATAATGCAGAGAAGAAATGGTAGTTGTGCATCTTGGGTGAATGACAGCAAACATGTTTGTGACTGTTTTCAAGTCTAACCTTAAGTGTGTTTCTTTAAGTATTGCTGTATTACACTGTATTTCATAGAACCATAGAATGGTTTGGGTTGGAAGGGACCTTAAAGATCATCCAGTTCCAACCCCCCCTGCCCTGGGCAGGGACACCTCCCACCAGACCAGTTTGCTCAAAGCCCCATCCAGCCTGGCCTTGAACACCTCCAGGGATGGGGCATCCACAGCTTCTCTGGGCAACCTGTTCCAGTGTCTCACCACCCTCACAGTAAATAATTTCTTCATAATATCTAATCTAAATCTCCCCTCTTTCAATTTAAACCATTACCCCTTGTCTTATCTCTACACTCCCATGAATTTAGCGGCTAATGAAATGAACTAGAAAATAATGAGCCACAGCTAGAACCCAAGTAACCTCTGTTGTTGCTTGTGTGGGGAAAAGTGTTAAAAATGTTTTTAAAACATCTGTGGGTGCCATATGTTTGATTGTTGTAGGTGAAAAGAATTAGTAAATAGAAAACAGTCAAATGTTTAAACTTTACAACATTTAAGACGAGCATTAATAAAAAGAGATGACATTTTCATGTTGCATCTTGTGAAGGGGAGCAGTGTGTAGAAGAATAGCTGGACTGCAACGTACCCAGGAGCCAGGGCTGCTGAAGGATTCACTTGCACAAGCATTAGCTTTACTGATCCCACAGGAAATAGTAGCAGTTGCAATTTTGTGGAGATTACAGGGGTTGGTTAAGCTCGAGCCTTCTTCCACAAGCCTTCTTCAACAACAGCAGACAAGTTGTTCTTCATCTCCTGCAGAGCCATCTTGGAACTTGTCACCCCTTTTGTCTTTGCTTTTGTCCTCCTTGATTTTGCTTTAATTCTGTTGGGCTGGATATAAAGGGAGAGAAAAACCCTTAGTGGAGTTTAGACAGGTGTGACTGGGGAGTCTAAGTGTTTATTCAATAGAGGGGGTTGCTTTGGTGTCATTCAGGTGGCAGTGTGTGTGGGTATTGGTTTGGGGTTTTTTTGGGGGGGGGGAGGGCAGGTTGGGTTTGAGTTGCCAACCCCAGCAAGCAGCTTTCTTCCATAAGGAACCTCACAAGAAGAAGCTTCATTCTTGAAGAGTGCTTGAGGTTTTTCTGATGGACCAATTTGTTGGTATAGGCATGTCAGTCTGGGCATTGTCACCTGTTTCAGTTGTGAATGGCTACTAATGAAGTCATGTCTGCATGATGTGTTGTAGCATGTTACACTGCTAGGGGATTTGAAATACTGTTGAAATGAGCTTACAGCACTGTGCTGCTTCTGGTCACTGTACACTGTAAAGGATGCTGTATTTTAGCAAGGTGGTCATGTCATAGTAGTAAAGGTTAAAACCAAACTTTAACTCCTAGCCAGGCATGTATTGTACTATTCATACTTTGCAGGGATTAATACCTTTTTATATCACTTTCCACTTACGGAGTTGGGAGTGAGTTGCTGACCTGCTTTTCCTTCTGCATAGGATGGACTAGATGAATTGATTGCCCAGAGAGATGAGGTGCAGAGGAACTTGTACTCGGCAGTGGAAGAACTAATTTTGGAAGTGGATCAACTGCCCCTCTCTGAGCGCTCAAGAATATTACAAGTAAGGAGGTTGCTTTTATCAGTATTGATTCCGAAACGCTGTGAACCAGCAGAGTGTTTCTTCATGTTAAACCTTGTATAGTTGGAGACCTGGACAGCAACAGATGAAGCTTTAGATAACACTTCTGAGTTCAGATGTACCTCTGACACCTGTAGTTCTCAGTGTTATTTATGATCCTGGTCATCTAGATGTTTTATTTCTAGAGACAAATTATCTAGATTCTGGATTTGAGTAGCAGCTTCTCTCTTATGGTACTGTGTTTGGTGACTAACAAGACTTGATGAAGCACAAAATATTTAGTAGGAGGCAGGTGTTAATGAGAGAACCTACAATTAAAAATTCAATGCAGTTATACTACAAATTGCAGTGGATTTTGTGGTTGTGTTATACACTTTCCTAGCCCTTTCTGTTAAGGTGGCTGTGCAGTTTGGACTAGTGTAGCAAAATGTTTCAAGTGTAGTGTTTTGTTTTATTTTTTTTTTTAAAGTGAGTTCTAAACATACAGAAACACATGTTTATACCAGAGTCTGTCTCCCTCCCAGCAAACCCAGCGACAGAAAGTGGGGAAGTACATGGGGAAATAGCCTCTGTGGAGGCAGTAAGAACTTCTGAGGAATACTTTACCAGTAGAAACACTAAGCTGGTGTTTCTGGCCTTTGCTGTTACAAAAAAATGTCTTTTCTCTTTTTTAACTTCAGAAATATTAGTT
Source organism: Nycticryphes semicollaris (assembly GCA_013400055.1). Taxonomy (NCBI): domain Eukaryota; kingdom Metazoa; phylum Chordata; class Aves; order Charadriiformes; family Rostratulidae; genus Nycticryphes; species Nycticryphes semicollaris. Next base: position 629,628 of record VXBJ01007137.1, read on the forward strand.
GGTTTTATTTTGGCTGTGCAAGTGTGTGTGGAGAGGGGAGAAAAGTTGGCAAAGGTTTGACAGCTTGTCTGTACAAATTCCAGAGGTGTAACCATCCACATGTGTATGAGATTGGGTTCTTAAAGATCGTTATGATCACAGGCTGCACATAAGTTTATATAAAACTGGAACAGCATTAATAAATTGAAGTATTCAAATTTTTTGTGGAATTAATTCCTCGATTTCTACTGGAATTATTTTTCAATACCGTTCAAACAAAGTTGTTTGATACACTTATTTTTTTTGTTTCTAGCCCAATAGTGTCTAGTCAGATTAGTGTCTAATCAGATTAGTGTGTAATTAGATATTGGATGGATAGCATTTCATGGCTTTCCATCACTGGAGGCCCTGTATGGATGCTTTTCCTTCACCAGAGGACAGTTGTGGTGTGTAATTGTGTGGGGATTTCCTGTTTTGTGGTTAGATTTGTTTGTTTGGTGTATGTTTAAAGGTTATGCTGTGCTAATCCACTAGGTGGTAGGCATTAAGCATCTCCTCGATGGTTGTACCACGCTGAAATCTTAATAGTTTTCTGAAAATATTTGGAGGGGTACTGAAATGCTGCTGGGTGTTCAGTGAACTTTGTGCTTTAGCTTAACAGTGTTGATGGTCCTCTCTTGTGTTAGGAGCTGGAAGATCAAAATAGCTTTCCCAAGTAGGAAAACAGAAACAGGTTTTTACCAAATAACAGTGAGAACCTTGGTTGCAGTTTCACAGAGCTGAAGGAGGTCATTCTGTGCTGTTTTAGAGAAGTATTTTCCCAGTGTCTCTCAGAAGAACAGGAGCTTGGGAGCTAAGTGCTAATCCTAACAGTTGTCAGCTCTTCTGTGTTCAGCTGTCTGTAAGCACGTTTCTTCTGCCTCATGCATAGCATGTAGTCATCACAAAGACCACTGAGCCATCTTCTGGGGTAATTAGTTATCTTTCTGGAGCCACCTTCTGTATCCCTATGCTGGTGAAGCTGCTAATGTTTTAGGGAAGTGTGCTTGTAGTATGAAAAATAAATGGGCAGAAATAGGATGTAATTTACCAGACTCTTTCCTTGAGGACAGTCTGATGGAGTGTGTGCAGGCACTTTTCTGGTGTAACTACTGCTGCTATTTTTGTAAACAGGATGTGATACTGGATATGAAACTGTTACTGACACCTTTTGGAGTGTCTTTTCCTTGCCCGTTTTGAAGGGAAGAATCAGACTCTGTGATCTCTGTGTGAGACCTTTTTTTGCCTTGTATTTTCTCATAGACATACTGCCACAGGTTCTGACAGGGAAGTGGAATATAAAATATACTTCAGTGGATACAGAAAGAGGCCTTTGTAGTAGGAAAAAAAATTATATCAGCAGATAGTGTTAACTTTTTCTGTGTTAAATGTTTTGATTTTTCACTGTCACAAAATTCTTGTGGTTTGCAAATCTGTTTTTGTTTGATTCACTTGATGCACAGGAACTGTCTGCTTCTCTGGAGATGGCATATGGTCAAGGTTCTGAAGCAGATCACTCGGAGGATGCATTTCAACAGTTCTTTGAGTGGAAGAGTGTTAAAGTGAAGAAATTGATTTGTGTCAGAGGTGATACGGACACAGCTCTGGAAATTCTTGCTGACTGGTTCAACAGCATCTTAAAGGTAAGGTGAATAAGTCAGTCTGTCCTGTTGGTGAAAAAGAAGTATGACAGTGCCTTACTGAGCTTGTGAGGACTAGGCATTTGTAGGGACAACTACCTGTGGCAGGGAGATGTCGTATTTGAGGAGTGACACCAGATGACAGTGCCTCAATATATAGGGAAAGGTAATGCCTTGAGGAATGACGTGTTAATTTATCATTATTCATAGCGTACATTTGTGAGGAGACAGAGTTTATGTATGTAGAAAGGTGAGTATTCTCATAACTTCTGTATGGGTGTGCTCTATCTGTTAGTTGCATGACTAAAATGCTTTAGTTAGTCCTTTCAAGTGGCCTTTGGATAGAAAGACTTCAAATTTTAAAAGGTTCTAGTTCGTAAATGCTGCTGAAAGGATGGTGAAAGATCACTGTAAAGGAGAAGCCAACCTGACTTGACACAGCACAGGTTATACACAAATATGTAACAGAATTTTTTTTCCTCATTGAAATGCTGAGTGTGGAGAATGTATGCAATTGTCCACTTCTATTTGCAATATTTCCTGGAATACCACTCTGGTGCTGCATGTCTCTGAATTGTAAGAGGTTTGGAGCGTTGCAGTTGTGTGTGTTACTTGTCTTAAAAGGAGATTGATGGTGGAAAGGGATTGCCATCCACTGAGTTCTGCTTGTAAAGAAAGCACAAAGTAGGGAGGAAACACTGTGCTTAATATCTATCTTCTTGCTCAGTTTAGGACTCTTACTAAATCTTCCTGAGAAGACCGTAAGCTGCTCTCCTTCCATTCCTGTGGGCCTAGCTTCCTCTATCTCTTTCTTGTTGCACTTGTGTGGAAATGTCCTGAGCTTTGTGTTTACCTTGCTGCCTGTGTGAATTGTACACGAGCCACAAGGGTTGTCCCCTTTCACAGTGAATAGGTTTTCTGCCCTGGAGTTTCATTGTACCCAGAGCATTTACTGTGCCCAGACACTGTTACGAGTAACAGTATTCCTTGACTTGACAAGAAATGCTGTTTGGCAGCAGTGTAGGCTTGATGCATGTTATGTGCAGTATAACGTTAATTAATATAATTACTTGCCAGATGTTTATGATCACCTCAGTTATTAGAGGGGGCAAACAAACCTGCAGGTGGTATTCTGTGATTGCTGGGTGCAATTCAGAGTGCTAATCTGCATGTATGCAAGTGACTAAAGTTTGTTAGTGTAGTGATGAACTTTGATTTACCTGTTTCCAATCTGAACTTTCCTGCAAACAGTTCAGGGACCCAGGAAACATACAGACTTTGGTATGGATTGGTAAAGCCCTGCAGGTAGACCAAGGAAGACATTTTCATCTATGCATCTTAAACATTTCAAGTTTTGATATGTAATTATTCTGTTGCAATTTAACTTCTAACCCATTTTAAAAAAAAGTGTGAGCAATTGTGTAGAGTAAATGCTTCTTTCAAGTGTTTCCCCTCCCCTTATTTTAAATAGATGTTGTTCTTTCTCTCTTTCTGAATCCAAATTAATCTTGTCTATTATCAGTCAGAATCTACAATAAGAAATGGATCAATGACAGGCAAGGAAATTTTCAGAGACTAGATGTCTTCTTTCCAGTGTGCAACTCAAGGGTTTGGGGAGTAACATACTGTTTGAACCTGCACTAAGTTTTCAGTTCTTTAAGGTTAAGGTGATAAAACATTTTCACAATTGTTACTGAAAATACATGTGCTTGAAAGGCAAATGAAGGAGGTGAAGTTTGCAAGTTTCTATTAAGGCTGTGTGTCTTGTGTATTAAATACAGGGACCGTACTTTCGTTGTAGCTCTGGTTGCCAATGTAATATCTCTTCAGATGTGAGTAACAAAGCTTTGCTGAAAACAACATTCAGCACAATGATAAGCTGATCTTACTGCTTTTTTTTCTCTGGCACCTTCTGTCTTGCATCTTGAAGCTAAGTTATTTCGGACTCCTATGAAAGGGTTTCCTGGTGAAATCTTTAACCTTATTTCACACTTGATAAACTGTGAAATAGATGCCAGGATGTGACTTGATCTGAGGTAGGAATTGAAAGCCCACTCAATAGTGAAACTGTCTTGTTGAGCATCTTGTGTATCACGTGTTGATTTTTGACGTGAAACTCAATAGGAGAAGAATTGGGATTCTTTTCAGTTTTGGTATAAATCAAAGTAAGATTAGGAAAACGAAACTTGATCAAGGCAGGAATCAACTTTCCTTTTGCCTGGTCAATGTCAACTCTCTTAATTCTAAAAATCTCAGTATCATTCAAGAGGGAGGCAATTAAAGGTGAGATCTGACACAAATCCTGATTAGATTTCCAGTAGTGCTGTAATTCTTTGTATTTCTTGCTTGTTTTTGCTGTGTACTTGCTAAGTTCTTACTTTCAGTTCCAAGGCTAATTATTATTTTTTGACTCTTTTGAAGTGTTTTGACCTGATGTCAGAAGCATCTTCAGATTTAGAGGAAGTGGTTGTCAACGCAGATGAAATTCTCAAAAAGGTTGAGTTGGCTATTTGTGAAGAACTGGATACTGACTTAAATGTAAGTTCTAGTCATGTCTACTGTATCGTGACTTCTGTATATTTTATTTATCTTGGATTTCAGTTTAAAGCTCTTCTTAATTTATTAGATTAACGTATTTGCTACAAAGCAGCATCTTTTTTGTGGAAATCTGTTGAAGTCACTCAGGTTGCTCCCCAGAGAGAAAAGATTATGTTTTTCCAGGCAACAGGCAGAGGATAGCTTTGGCTTACAGAAACTTTGCTGCATGTGTGACTTAGTTAACTAAGAAATACTGGGAAAACTGATTCTTCCCTCTCTATGTCCAGTGACAAAAAAGTTTCTGTTTAAAATAATGGGATTGCCTCTCTAGGTGAATGTACATGGATAAATTTACTTTTTCCAGTCTTAAGAGGTGAAGAGTTTTTCATCACTTTAATTTTGAACGGGATAAGTGTTCTTGCCTTGCTGGTAATCTTTTTCTATTCTTGTGTTAGCCTTTTTCTCAGGTATTTACCTCTTCTGATAAGCATTTCCTCCATTCTCTTTTACTAATTCATTGAAGTACTTGCACTGTCTCTACAATGGGGGTTTCTACAGCGCCAGAGAGTGGCTGTGTCAGCAAAAGTTGAACCTGTCCTTTAATGTAGCATCATATTAACAACAAACCAGTAGTTTAGTCTGCTTATGACTGCTTTGTGTCATGGAACTGGTGACCCTTGTTCAGAAGAATGGCTACATGCTTTAATGTTTCATATCTATTTAACCATGCAATCCTTAAAAACTCTTGGACTTGCTAACTTCCCTTTTTAGAATCCATTTGAGAAGGAAAAATCTGAGAAGTTATTTTTTCCTTTAATGGTGTAATTTCTCAGTAAAGGTTTTAAATCTTTAACATTGTGTATAAATGAAGGACGACTCTCAATCGTTAATCTTCCTCTGTGCAATTCAATTCAGGAGCCTGATGAAGAAGAGAAGGGAATCATTATGAATGCTTACAATAAACTTAGGCATAACATTCGTGAGGAGCAAAGTATGATCACTGTCGTACAGAATAAATACTTGGCCAGTGTTGAGGTAGGTTTATCCCTTATTTCTGTCACACTGATCTGTACTAGTCACCCTTTCTGACATAATTTCTTTTTGAAAGATGTCCCCTTTTTATAAGGAAATTCTAGGAAGATATTGGTGAAGAGAGATTAGTTGGGTTAAAGCTTGAGGATTGCAGCTGTGTATTACCTCGGCCAATTCTTCTTTTCAGTTAAATCCAAAGATACCCTTTTAAGAAATAAAACAGTGGAATCTGGAATCTCTGGATTCCATACAAGTAGTATGTAACTTGAAGGGATTCAGCTTTAGGTAGAATGTTGGTTTTCCAGGAGGTTGTAAACGTTATTAAAATGAAACACAATAAAAACCCCTCTTCTGTGGGGAAGGACCCTGAAAAGCTGAATTCAAATAGGCTTCAGGCAGTTTCTCTAACGTATTGGACTGAAGCATATTAAAATAGAATGCTTAAACCCTTTCTGTTTTTTTTTCTTTTCTTTTCCTCCTAGTTGAAAAAACAGGCAGAGGAATGGCTGAATAGAAAACCTGACATTAAGAATTTATTATCAATTAAGAAAACTATGAAAAGCTTGAAGGCCCAGTTAAGGTGGAAGCTGGTTGAAAAGAACAACTTTGAGGAAGTATGAAAATGTTACAGTGTTGGTGGGTTTGTCTGTTTGTTTTTTAAACTGGTTTAGAAACATTAATTTTGCCTGTTCCGAGTAAGTGGTAACTGTTCAGAAGAGTTTGTGTCTTCTGACCTGAATTTTGCCTTTAACTGCTGAAGTTTTATGGGCCCCTGAGACCAGGCCTGTTTCAGTCCCCAGCCATGGGACTGCACTTTCAGCGAAGTCCCTTTGGTGACAATGACTGTTCACAGCATGAACAGTTTTGTCCATCTCTCTTTACTGTGCTGGTTGTGGCATTGCTTTTAAGTTTTTACCTTGTTAATAAAGCGTGTACCTCCCCTCTGGTGGCAGAAGTCAGTGTCTCTTCTAATTTTCAGGGTTTCCCACTCTCTCCCAGAGAAGTCCAAAGAATATAAATATTACCCAGCTTCAGTGCTGTTTGATTGCACATCTGATTATTCTGGTGATGCTTAAACATAAAAGGAACCTGCCTGTGTGTCTCTGTAAGCACTGTAAAGAGGCAGTAAGCTTGCGAGAGAGATTTAAAATGAGACACACTAATGAAACCCACTGGGAAAAGGATTCTTGAATATTGAGGTGACATGAGGAAAGAGCCTCTTATGAGAGAAAAAAATGAAGGAATTATGGAACCTGGCATTGCTGGTAGATGAACAGTATTGCTGTTACTATTATATGTGTTCAGCTAATTAAAAAAATAAACAAAAAACTCTTTGACTTGGGAAACAAGTGAGCAAAGGGTCTGTCATGTACATAAAGGGCACATCTTTCTCAGTGATTAGGTTTTAAGAGATTCTTTTGGGTTTCCAGGAAGGACATTGAGTAAAATACACATTTGAGAATAGGCACAACTCCAGAATTGTGCTATGGGAGGTGTTTTTTAACCCTGATGAAGTAGGTTACCATTGTTTGGTGTAACAGCAGAATGAGAATTACACACTAACTTTGCTATTTCTAATGCAGTCTGATGATTACAGTGAGTTTGAGATGACAGGAATAAAAGAGGAAATTGCTCATCTGCGAAACAGGGTTCTTCAGGAAATATCCAAGGAACAAGAAGAATATGTAAGTATTAAACTACTTAGGCAACTAAACCAAACCTGTATGAGGCACATCTGCATTTCAGTTGCTTTAATGTGTACTCTAGGTAAAAAAAAAATGTGATTTTGATAGTGTTCACAGATAATATGGCCCCTCTTTGGTGAAAGCTATGGGAGAAAGCGTGGAGGCTGAGCAGTTTTATCTCTATGGGAACATAGTTTCTTCAAACCTTCCCTCTCTTCCCATCTCCATAAGGGGGTGAGGGGAGAAAAAAACATGAGCTGTAGCTCTGAACCCAGAAGACCTGTAGGTGAAAGTGTAAGCTCAGTTGCTGAAGAAAGACTGTTTCTTGCAAGAAGGGGAGCTGATCCCTAATGATTAGGTTAAAACAGGCTTTTATCCTGAAGTGAAGGAGAACCCTTTCTCTAAGTTCTTTATATGGAGGGAAGACTTGGAAACCAGTGCCTTGTGAGCGAGTAGGAGGGCACCAGGATATGTGACAGTGATACACCTACCTTTGCAGGGGTAGCACTTGTGTGTAATAGTTACCTACAGCTGTGTGAGGTCTGGGGATGCACGAGATACTGGCCTGGTCTGTGTTACTACTTGACTCCTGTCTTCCTCTGCTTATCTGTGAAGTTGTTCCTTACATCAGTGAAGTTGTTCTCCTTTGTTTAGGCCTACTAAACCCTTTTGTAGAAAAGAATAAATGTTTTCTGTGATAGTGCATGAGTTTTCTGGGGTGTTGACACTACCCACCCCCAGAGCTTTCAAAAAGCTGTCTGTATTGATTTGCTGTGTGTGGTTGAGTGTGTTGGTTTTCATTTCTTTTTTGTGTGTTGTTTTTTAAGGCAAATGGCAGTGTTACTTTGAATGATGTTGTTGAAGGCAGTACTGTCATTTACAGTCATATACAGTGTATAGTTGAATGTCCTGGGTATATATTTGAAATGTCAATTTATATTTATATATGTCAGAAGCTAGTGACCTGAAGCTGTGGGCCTTGTTTCCTTCATCTAGGAGAAGCTTACTTACTTGGTACAGAAATGCTTCCCTGAGTTACCACTGCTTTATCCAGAAGCAGGAATTCTAAACTATATGGTAAGCAGAGATTGTGTCTCAATGCACTGTCAGTTACTGTTTCAGGCACTCTCAAGGGCCTGCCCAGTCTTTGTCCATTTGGGGATCATATATAGAATCACAGTGGGGTTGGAAGGGACCTTTGGAGATCATCTAGTCCAACCCTCCTGCCAAAGCAGGGCCACCTTACAGGCTGGACAGGAATGTGTCCAAGTGGGTTATACCCATATACATACACCCTTAGCATTGTTTCTTGTGGTCTTCCTCCTCCTCCCCCTCGTATGGGGGGTGTTCAAGGAATCATTTCATTGGCTGCCTCATCGTGGCCAGCCTCTTGGTAACAGATGCTGTAAGTTTTTAACATGTCCCAACTGGTTTTGTGCTTTGATAAGTTTATTGAGGAAGAGGAGAGATAGTCAAAGCCTCTGAGTCCTACCATCTGTGAAATGCTTACCCTGGATGTCTGTGTGTCCATGTGCTTCAGAACTCTGGTGGACTACTGACACGCAGCCTGGAGCGAGACCTTTTAGATGCAGAGCCCATGAAGGAGCTGAGCACGAAGCGACCTTTAGTGTGTTCAGAAATTCGGGGCCAGAAGGTTCTTTTAAAGGTAACGTTGGCACTGGCTTTCAGTTAGTGCTGTAGGGGAGGCCTTGGCATGTTATTGTACTGATTCTGAATGAACTCTGCTCTTCCTTTCATACCCCTGTGTTTAACTGTTTCACAGCCCTTTTCTGATGACACATTTTTTTTGGTCAAGGCCTGTAGAACATGAAGAATTGTTTTCCTGCTGGATTGCTTACTGATTTTTTTTTTTTCCTTCCCACTTCTTTTGAGTGAACTGCAGTGAACACTGCTTCCCCTTTACTGTCCGTTCTTTGTGGTATCTGGTGGGTCTGTTTTCCTGTTCATTACTCCTGTCTCTTTTTGCAGATGCTGTTTTCTCATTTCACTGAGAAATTTCAAGAGCTGCTGCTCTGCTTCTCTACCAATCTGCTGGCAATTGGGAAACCAGGGGATGTAGTATTAGGAAAGACATAGTTGTAATTAATCTGCTTGCTTTTGACTTGGCTTATTTAAATCGCAGATTAGAGACACGCTTCCTGTTTTGTTGGTACAGACTTTCTAAGAGTTAATGAGAAAATATGGGAACAGTCTGTGACAGATGGAATTGAGTTTTGTGTTAAGTACAAGTGGAAGTTGTTTGATGGTATCTAGCAATATGTATTTCTTTAAAAAAAAAAGTTTAATGCAATGTTACAGGCATTAGGAGTAATAGCTTGGGTATCTGCTTTTTTTTTAAGGGATACTCTGTAAATGTAAGCTCAGAAGCCCAAGTGATAGAAAGAGTTGCCAAATACCACAGAGCTCGTGATCAGCAGAAGGAGAAATCTGGATTATTACAACTGTTGTTTCTTCTTTTTTGCAAGGCAAGATCCAAATTCTTTATCTTTGATTTCTGGTTGAAGCTGAAAGATTTGCAGTTATACCTTAAACCTTTAACATACCGAGTTGGACCATTGAATCAAATTTCCTTCCTGAGTTCAGATAAGCTGACTACTCTGTAAACATAACTAATCAATGTGTCATGTGTCTAGTGCATGTGAAGCTACTCAATATTCCTGATATTTGAAACAATCTATTTCTTTATTTTAATTTTCTTTTTCTTTCTTTTTTTTTTTGTGGTTATAGTCTGATCCTTTGGTATATTTAATGGTCCCATACTATCCAGGAGCCAGTTTGGGAGCTCTACAGGCTGATAAACCTTTATCTTTAGAAGTAAGTATAATGACTTAAACTACCATCATTTTATTTTGTATTGATTTGAACTGAACTCTTACTGTTTTGATGTATCTTATGATGCTGATAGTGTTTTACCAGTTGTACTTCCTTTGGTGGCTGGCATTGACTGTACAGAGTTGAACAGAACGGCTTGACTGACATTCTAAGCATCTGGTCAGGCAGTAGTTTATAACTTTTTTTGCTTGGATACACTTCTTTATTCTACTGAAATCAGTGCCTCGGCTGTATTACTAGTACTTTTAAAGAAGTACTGGAGTGGAACATGGTAGGTGGTCAGGGGCAGGCATTTCTCTACTGAAGTTTTAGAGGACTCCTGTGTTTGTAACTTTTTTTTTCCCTCCTCTTCATCCCCCTCCTTTTCCTTTCCCTCCTCCCCACACAGTGTATAAGCAGTTCAGATCCTCATCCCTTCCCAAAGAAGCTGTAGCTAAAAGCCAATACAGTCTTTTCTCTAGTTCCATTTGATGACTTGGACCTTGTGAGGGTTTAAAGGTCTAAGTTGCATGGCTGCATGGATTTTTGTGGGGGGTGTTCCCCCTATATTTTTTTCATGTTAGTGATTTCTTAACCAGTGACTACTTTTTTTTTTTCTGCCTGGCTGTCCAAGTCATAATAATCTTACTAGGAATTAATTCATGCTCCATAAAACGGATTTGGCATGAACTTTGAATGTCAACAAACAAACCTTATAAAAAAGAAAAGTCTTTAGTTCTGGATAGAAACTTACTTGATACTGTGCTTTGTTTTTTTTCCCATTATCTTTGTAATAAACACCTAAATTACATCATTAGGAGGCATTAAAAGTGATGAAAGGAGTGGCCCAAGGTCTACAAACATTGCATGGAGCAAATCTAGTACATGGATCTCTGCATGGAAATAATGTTTTTGCTGTGGATCGAAAGCAAGGAATTGTGGGAGACTTTGATTTCACGAAGTCAGAGGTAAAAAAAAATAAAATCCTTCAGTGACTTTTAGTTAGAATTATATATCAAACCAGACAACTGTCTTTGCAATTTAAAAGATTTCTTGATAAAGGTTGTGCTTAGCAGTGAGACTCCCGTTTCGTATTCTGAATAGGGTTGGGCAGTTTGAGTCTTGTTGGAAATTTTTGTGCATGCAATCTAATCTTAGAGGGGGGAAAAAAGAATTACTGGCTCTGGTTAACCAAACAGTGGAAAGAAAAAGGTAGAGAATTTGCAGTAGCAGTTTGTTGGCTGTCTGTCTTGTATATTTAATGGTAATCAGCATCATCGGAGGTAGAGTAAGAACTTGTGTCTTAAGGAGTCCTGGTCAAACTCGGGTGAAGTCTTTGCCTTTCTGTTTGGTAGGTCATAGGGTTTTAGTATGTGTTTTCATCTGTCACAGTACTTGGCAAATGAACAGGATTTTACATGTTGCCTACATACACCTGTGTTTATACGTACTGATTTTAGTCCTCAGTCTCTGTAGTAGAGAATTTCATAGTTGTTCTTGGGGAAAATCTAACACTTTAAGAACACAAGCTATCTTTTTTACTATTCATTTACATAGCAATGTCTCCAGTAACGGTATCTCTTCTGTAATCAGCTTTAGACTTTCTAAACTCAAGTGGTTTGAGTGAAAACATTTATGCTAGAGGTTTGCTTTATGTTCAGTTACTTTTTAAAATAGACATATGTACTGTAATCATGTGTCATTATGTTAATATAACAAACATAAGTAAGTTTCACTGAACTCTTATTTCTGCTTTGGAATCACGTTACCTGTTCATTTCCCGCAGAGTGTCAAATGTTTGGACATCAGTGTGTGCTTCTGCATGGTCACAAAAGCATGAGTGGAGCCAGTAACTGATGTGTTACTTAATACTCTTGGCAACCTGGAGACTGGCCTTCTCCAGTCTGGCTATAGCTGGTGCTGACTGTTGTCATGGAAGGGGATAGAAGCTCAGGGTCTAGCTTCTATTTTGCCAGTAGACAGTCCTAAAACATGCTGAAAATCAGGAGGGAGGAAGCAGCTAGTTTCAGGTAAAGACCAGAAAGGCAGAGAAGAAAAAGTAGGAAAGCTGTCAGAACTGAACTTTAGTTCTAAAGTTCTCCAAAATACTGCTGGATGTCTTTTAGAACTTGTGATTTATTTCTCTTACTTCTTTCAGAAGTTTTGCAATTTATACTCTTTACCACCTTATGAACTTTAATAGCTCAGATATGGATTATAATCTGCCATCCCTATTCCTCTATTACAGTTACAGATGATAGAAGCTTGATGTTTCTCTGGGTTTTTTATTTCCCATTATGCACTACTTTGGGGTTTTTTTGATTAGTGAAGGGGGATTTTACATTTCAGCCTGGGTCAGCACACAACTCTCTGGTAAAGCTGTCTGACATATTAAAAGGGAAATACATTCACTTCAGTGTGTGGTTGGTCTTGCTTGAAATTCTGGGTATGTTTTTTTTCCCCCCCCACAGGAACAGCGTGCTGCTGCCAACACTATGGTTGTCAGTCACCTCAGCTTAGTTTCTCCTGAACTGAAGATGGGACAGCCAGTATCTCCGGCCTCTGACATGTATGCCTATGGCTGCCTTCTCTTTTGGGTATGTTATGGCTTGGGGGAGAGTTTCTAGCAACATTCTGGAACTGCTGCAGGTTTGTAAAGAGCAGTAATTGTTATCTCCAACTTCTGCTTTTGAACTGTTTTGGTGAAGTAAGTGTCCTGTTTTCAGTGGAGTGGTAAGGGTGGAACCTAGAAATATAGACAGAAGACAGTGCATTTTTTCTGTAAAACAAAGTAATTTGTATAGTGTTATGAACAAAAATGTTTATGTTCCTGATGCTGTGGATTGTCAGTTCTTACTGCACTGCCTGTTCATTGTGAGCCTTTTTTCTTTTTTTTTTTTTTGGTGACCTTGCCCCTGGGTAATTACCCCACTCAAAAGAGAAGGAACATGAAGGCAGGAATGGGACTATCGTCTGTTTTGTTGCTGGCAATAGTGCTTAGATAACTGTTTCTTTTCCTAGTGTGTGTTATTCCAGGGAGGAGAAAGAAATTTACTTTGCTGTGTTAGGTGCTGTGTTGCACAACATCTCCTCCATCTCCTGTTCTCCTCCTCTGCTGTATCGCTGCCTTCCCAACTCTGTGTGTCAGTGCTGTGTGTCCTGAATGGGGAAACTACAAATCTCTCAAACTGGAAAAGCCACAAGGTTCCCAGGCAGTGATTTTTCCCTGACTGCTTGCTGTATTAGAACAAACTGCTTCACTGAGTTGGAGCTCCAGGCACACGGAGGTCTTCCTGGGAAGCCGTGTGGCAGTTCCATCAGCTGTGCAGCGATGGCTTCAGTAATCCCTTCTGTGCCACAGCATCTTAAAAACAATTCCTAAAAGAGAACTAATCTGTAGGTTAATAGGTAGCCACTCTGTTACCTGTGCTGAGAAGATAAAGCTGGTTCACATAAAGTCACGCTTCATTACATTTTAGTCCCAACTTAGGAAGCAGTTTCTTAAACATAAGCAATTTTTCTACTGAAATAAATGAATTAATGTATAGCTTTTTGTTGCATATATTTATAATTAATTAATGTGGTGCTATTAGAACACTTTCAGTATCACTATTCAGGTCTGGAGCTGCTCTAGAAAAAAAACCCCACAATTTTATAAATGGCTGGCTGTGTTTGAAGGGAATATTGGGGATGCAGCAGAGATTGGTGTTCTTCTGAAACCTCATCCGTGTTTGCCAGCTGTATTTCAGACTAATCTACGTGTAATTAATCTTCAATTCGGACTTGGGGGCGTATTGATCATTTGATGGAAGATTCGAACTCAAGTGTTAATATTACGTTTAGCACTTCCCAGTTCCATGTTTTGGCATCTGAGGTTGTGTTTTCCCTCATTAAACAGCAGTGCTGCTTCTCTAAAACTGAGTGTTTTTCAGAGTTTTCTGCTGATCTGCATCACAAGAACCCAGCACTGACTGAACACATGCTTCCTTCTGCCATCTATGTAACCGTTCAGAATAGAGGCATTTTCAGCTCAATCTGCAAGCAGTGTTTTGAAAAATACTCTACTTGGGCATGGTTCTTAGCAATAGTAAAGGCTGAGGAAATTTTACTTTGTATAAGGGTAGGGGTTCACATTGATCTCTTGGAGTGCACTTAACCCATAGCATGTATTAAGGAGGATTATATAATTGAATGAACAGCTTGGGCATGGTCTTTGAATCATGTTTTTAAAAGTCTTATTTCTGAAAGTTTCTTCTGATGCTATTTTGTTTGTTCTTGTTTCTGTGTAATGGAACTTGAACACTGTGCATGTTTTACCCTACTGTGAAACTAGGAAAAAAGCCTTCTCCTACCATTTTCCTGTAACAGTCTGTTTTCACTGGAAACCTGGAGTGTCCTTGATTGATGTTTGGCTTTGTTAAAGTGAAGGGAAACAACCCCGCCAGTGTTAAGCATTATGTATCTTTTTATGTACAGCTTTGTGTTCAAAACCAGGAGTTCACTATCAGAGAAGATGGAACACCTGAGATGGATGCAGTTGTCATGGTATGTTAATTGTCAGATGACAAAGATTAGACTGCTCTTGTTTAGATACAGTTAATTGTTTGTTTTTTTAAAGTCAGACATTTCATTGTAAATGCTGGGTTGAGAAGATTTTTGAATTGACTGTTTGGATAATTCTAAATAGCATGTACAGATAAATTGATGTTTGAGAAGGTAGAAAACCCCAGAGTTTTCTTAATATTTAACTCCAGCTTCAGGAGGAGCAACTTCTTTACGGATATTAATGGAATGATGCCAAGTTACAAACTTGGGGAATAAGAAATTGAGATTCATCCTCAAAGGAGATATTTGAGTTAGGAACCCATCTTTTCTGAAGTCAGGGAAGTTTAATTTTAATTAAATTTAACTTTATTAATCTGTCTTCATACATAGTGTTTGCACACTGCTCAAGCATTAATGAACCAGGCAAGTTCCATTTGAATAACTTAAATGCAGTTGTAAAAGTGTATTGTGGCCTTTATTCTTTGTTTTTTGTGTGTGTGAAACAAACATTTCTGTGCCTCTGAAATGGAAGTGGACCCTGCATCATGTGAATTCGTGTTTGTTGCTGCTTTCATTCTTTCTATTCTCAACTGCTGTTCTCTGTCCACTGTATGCCAGCAACTGTTGTCACCTTGAACTCTGTTTTCAGTCCCTTTTTAGAAGCTTATCCCTGCTCAGTGTCTTGGTGACTCTTTGAGGATCATGAGTAGACCTGTGTGCCTTAATGTTTCCCAACTTAGGTCTTCAGCTTTGAAGTTGATTCTTCACCAACTTACCTATTTTAGATGTTAACCATAAGCAGAAAATTTTATGGCCTTCTATCTGTGTGCCTTAGTTACCTGAGCACTTGCCTTACCTTGGGTTTATTTTCTTGTCTAATTCTCTTTCCCATAAGTTTTCAGCCTTCTGCACCAGGAGTTAAGACTTTTTTTGTTTTTGTCTCCTTTCAACCTCTTCTACCTTTGCTACAGGTTTATAGAAGGCTTTGCTATAGGCTCCTTATAAGAATTGGAATAACAAAGGATTTGCCACCCTGTGTAGTTTAAAGAAATTCACTGGGAGGTTTATGGACCTTTTTCAAATTGTTAGCTTTTTCAGACTAGTTTCTGCTTCATACTTTTTGCAGTATTTCAAATACTTTAAATGGAAAAGTAGAAACGAAGGCAGTGGAGTTACTGTTAGTCAAATAAATTTGGGTTGTTCTGTCAAGGGAAAAAAGAACCCCAAATAAGAAATCCTTCATTATAGGTTTGCCTGTTTTGTGGAAATGAATTACTGGAGTTGTGTTCATGGTGTCCTTAGTGTATCCTGTTTCCTGTGTTTAAGTTAGGGAACTCATGATGCGTTTCCCAACCAACACCGCTGCAGTGGTTCCTGTGTCTGGGCAGAGTAGTTTGTGCATCGCTGCATAACACAGTACTGCAAATAATCTTCTTTTCTTAGGTGGCTCTTATCCTCTGTAGTTTGTCTTTTAATAATTTCATTTTGACAATATTCTCCAATGATGAAAGCATTGCTGACAAAACACAAGTCCATCTACCGAATCCCTCTGTAAAATTATTTCCAGCGTGACAGTACCATGGAAAAGAAAAGAATGAAACATGCAGCATTTGATCCTGTAAAATAGTATTTCTTATTGCTCACAGTTGCTTGCTTTCCTATTAAACATTAAATGAATATCACAATACTATAGGAAAGAAGATTCAGTAGTTCATGATCCACCATTAGGACTAACGAGGAGTTTTAAATGTATTCCACAAGACTTGTACAGAACCGTCTGCTCAGTGTGTCATTCAGGATCATGTGTAATAACCCTTAAATACTGAAAAACTCAACTTTCTCTCATGCATAAGGGAACCTTAATTGTTCAAGGAAGTAGAAAAGATTTTTGGGGACGTTTAAAATAGGAAAATCGACTGTTTTCCATAAAACTGCTATGGTAGTGTTTTGCAAATAAGGCCTGTAGAATGCAAGTCAAATGTTAAATGGCCATTTCAGGATATTATACTTCTGTGTTCTTCTGTAGCAGGTATCTTCGGGAGTGCAAAGAGCTGCCTTTATCTCAGATAATTAGCGACAACTAATGAATTTAGCCGTTACTATTCATTATTGATGCTAACAATTAATTGTACAGCTTTTTGTAAGAGCAAGTTTCTTCAATTCTTTTCCCCGATGAAAGAAGCAGCACTTGGTTTTGACCTTGTCAGGTGATAAAATTCTAATCAATATATCGTTGGCAGTTTTTAAGGATTCATCCCAGATTCATGTGCAACGCCTGTCCACGAGCCACCAAAGTCTGTTGGAAACCAATCTGTGCTGCCTGCAGTGCACATGAGGGTTTTGCTGTGAAATGTAATACTAATAAATATCTTTCAGCTGTTTCTTGGGGAATCTTTTAGACCTCTGGCTGTTAATCCTTGTCCCAGTTCTTGAGGAAAATCCATTTTGCTTTTAAGTACTTTATCTCTAATCAGCTTACTCAGAATTAATCTCCACGCCCATCTGCAGGCTCTTGACAGACTGGGAGTTTCCCATCCAGCTCAGTGGTGTGCCCAGAGGAATTGCACAGTTGCAACTAGTAAAATGTTTGTTGTTTTCAGCAAATGTAAAATGGCCTCAGGAAAACAATGTTAAGCTTTAAACCAGGGATATCAATGTTAGGTAACTCTTGAGGAAAAGCGGACTTTAGAGATCAGCTCTTTAGCCACTCGTGTAGCCGTGCCAAAGTTCAGTGTTTGTTGTGTTTCAGCATCCAGTTTTGCATATAAAAAAAAAAATAAATCCAAGGAAATGGAGTAAACATGATGAAATGTTGTCCTCCAGCAGTATTCCTCGTGGAATCAATTTTCAACTTCCTTAGCGCAACAAGGTGGTGAGAAGGGGACATCTGCTATCAACAGACACTTGATAGTATGATAAAATGCAGATACACAAGTACAAAGCTTCTCAGGCTTTTTAAATGCTCAGACTTTATTCACCTTTAATTTTGCAGAGGAAGTGTGTAGTCCTTTGAGTGTTTTAAATGTTTTGTAAACATTTAACAATCCTTTATGCTCCCAAGATCAAGAGTTGTCAGATCTCCTCTTTTCACCCAGATTTTGAGTTACCCGGGGTGGGATGGTGGTGGCTAATTCTCCAGAGTCACTCTGGTAATTAGTGTTGGAAATTGTCTGTTTCTGAGGTTTTTTGGGTACTTGTGTGCATTCCTTTGTGTTACATCGATTCCTCTGGGTGAACTGGGGATAGGTGAGAGGTCTAGAGCTGTCTCGGGCTTTGCTGTTTCATTGACCCTGGTCAGAGGTGTTGCTGGCTTCGAGACTGCAAACAAACAAGCCTTCTTCAGGAAAGATTTTTTGTTCCCATTGAGTTCTGGTAACCTAGATCTCTAGATCAGCATTTGAGATTGTTGTTCTTGCAGTCCCCCGTGTCCGAATCCAGTGTGTGCTCTTCCTCCCTCAACAGCTGATGTTTATGCATGTGTGTAGCAGATGTGTGTTTATCTTCTGTGTGTGGAGTCTAGCACTGTTAATGCGCTAAAGATTTAGGAACATAATCCCTTCTGATAAATCCAAAGAGCCTGAGTGTAAGTGATGGGTTAATAGCAAAATAGTTGCTGTCGATTTGGACTCTATTACTTGGGTTTTTTTTTCCCCCTGTGCTCTTGTAGAGAGATAAAGCAATACAACAGAAGTTAAAAGATGTTGTAGGAGGTGAATGGTGCTTGTTCTTTCTTAGTAGAAAGATCAGCTTCACTATTTTACTGATTTTTAGTAGTTCAGTGAATCGATATTTTAAAATATAATTACTTATGCTGTTCTGTGAAATCTGCTGGCAGCAGGTTGGCAGAGCTGGTGCTGAATGCTCACCTTTATGTTGTTGTTAATGAGGACTATGACTCTCAATTGTTGCTGACCATTGGTAATGGAATGGTACAGCCTTTTGTGTCAGAGCTTTGGGCCCTACCTATTTAAAAGATGTGTTCAATCAAATGGTTGTTATTTGAAATCGAGTTTTCTTTGCTTACTGATGAAACCCTTCTCCCTCTGTTTGTAGGATGATAAAGTTAAATCTCTCCTGCTGAATTTGTTCTGCTGTGACAGACTGACAGCTGAGCAGGTGCTGAGGGCTGATTGCTTCCTCACAGTTGATGCAATTCCAGTTTCACCACAACCAGGTGAAGAGCATGAACCACAAGAAGAACACCATTCTGAGAAGGCAGATGAAAAAAAAATGCAATTGGCTGAGAATGGAGCAAACTCTACTCAATAGATGAGGAACTTTTCCATCAGGTGTTTGATTGAGACTTCTGGTTTTGTTTGGTTTTGAAATCCTTGCCCTGATCTGAAATCTCTAAATACAAAAGGTTTGGTAGGTGCAGTCATGTTTTGTGATTACATGATCTTCAATGTGTTTTAAGTACATTTTATTCTAAATAAGTGTTTTGAGGGTCTAAGTGTGGTGTTACTGATTGTGTTCTGTCAGCATTTTTTTCTTTGTCTGTTATGTAGGCTTTAAATTTATCCGGATGTCTTGTTAGATAACAGAGATCTTTAAGATGAAGCTTTAGTGACTTGTGTTTTTATAGAGTTTTCTGTCACATTTCTTGCTGTCATTCCAGATAGCATGTTCCTCTTAAAGATGCTCTAGGGCATTACCTTTTTGCTGCAGGTTTTTTTTTGTTACTGCATAGACAAGTTGTTCCTACAGCAGCTGCCTTTTTTTGAAGGGGGGAAGAAAACCCCAAAACTGTGCTGCTTTGACAACTGGAAAAAGGAAGTGGAGAACAGCTTGCCTCTTTTCTGTCTTTCTGTGTTTGAAAAATGCAGTTGGCTCTCTAGGGAGCAAGCGTCCCAGTTGCTGCTTTGCAGTGCTGCTGCCAACCAAAACGCTGTGCATGTACACATCAGCTCTTCTAGAACGTCGCTCGCGATAGCTGGAAAGGTGTGATTTCTTTTTCTTGAGCGAGTTGGTTTGCCTGTGACACTCTGCTGTTAATGTTACCATTGGAGGAGTTTTGTCAGCTCTTTATTTTTATAGGAAATAGTTGCTTATCTTTCTGAAGGCTTTCCTTTCTCAGGAAGAAGCGTGTCAAAAACGTGCAGAGTTGCTGCAGCAATATATTTAGCCTCTGGGTGTTGCTCTTGGACAGCACTGTTACCAGACTAGTGTTTTGTAGAGGGATTATTGAAGCTGTGTGTAGTCAGATGAAAAATGCAGTATGTAACGGGCAAGAAGCAGCACCAGGGGACTCGGGGAGCGCTCGGGTACAACAGCACAGTCCACAGTGGGTAGAAGATACCACCTTGGCAGATCCATCTCTGATAGTAGACTTGGTTTTCCAGCCTTAAACCTTGGTATATATTTTATATGGTATATATGTTTTTAGCATGTAAGATGCTTCGTCCTTTTTTGCATTAAATGATAATTATTATTTTTTTAGTTTATGTAATATCTGTATAACCAATGGTAGCAAAATCTTGGTTAAAAATATTTTTGCTGTAGAATTTTTAGTTAGTGTGAGAAATATTTTCATTACAGAAATCACAGAATAGTATTGTCTTTTTTTGTCAATGAAAATACACTTCAGGAATTTTGTGGGGTGCTTTCCAAATACTGATTGGAGTCTTTCACTGTTAATAAAAGGCTAACTCTCATTTGAATTAATGTTAAACAGCGATGGTTTGTGTTGTGCTGTGTCATGTATATTAGAATAAATTTTTGCCTGGTTTTCCAGCTCTGGAGTCTGTGCTTTCTAAAGTGTGCTTGTTAAATCCCTGAATTGCTAACCTGTTTGGTTTTCTGAAACCAGAAGTTTCAAAGTCTCTTGGTTTTAAAAAACAAAACAAAAAAAACCTCAAAAAAACCCCCAAAAAATCCCAACACCGGCATTCTCTTCAAAATCTCTTCACTCAGCCGTAAGTAATATGATGTTTACATGTGGAACCTAGCACATGAGACTTTTTTTTACAATAAAACTTTTGAAATCCTTTAGTATATATGAGCATCAGGGTGCAAGACAGCCTTGCCATTTGAATTAAGAGTTGATTACACACTTTGTGCCGCAATTTGTGTTTGTTTCTACTTCGACCTTTTCTGTTGTAATTTTGTAGCTCTGGCTTTCTTTTCATTTCTTACTTACCAGAGGCCTTAAGAAAATAGGTTGATTTAGGGTCGTGTCCTGCCAAAGCTGGATATTCAGCCATGGTAAGGGACTGCCTACTGTTTATTTTGATACGTTTTTTTCAGCTGCATCTCTTCTGGCTGGAAGATGGGTACCCAAACGATAGAGAAGGGAAGTTGAAGTGATCCTGTAGGAATAATCTATTTCCTTACTGGCTGCCTCTTCTGAGAAGGCCAAATGAAACTTGCCTCACTCTGCCTTGCTATCGGTGTTTGTGGAGTTTTGAGCAGTGTCCTTGCACAGACCAGGTCAGTGGGGGGGACCCTCAGGGGCTGAGTGTTACTTCCCTGGGAAGTAAGGAGTTCAGTTGCTGTCATGGACCTAAGACATTCATACCTTCTTGTGGCCTCTCGTGGTAAGTCTGCAGTTACAGGTCTTGGTGCTGACAACTTCCTCTCTTGAGGACTGTTACCGCTGTCACTTGTTCAGATTTGTGTTTTCTGCCCTCCACACCTTGGTGTCCACCAGTTGTGTGTTGGTATCAGTCTTGGCTTTTGCTCAGGACCCAGATCAGTTTGGACCATACACAAGTCAGCTGCTACGGTCACCTTCTGCCTGTAGATCTGGTAACAACATCACCTAAGAGGAAATGCTTTCTTCAGGCACCTGCAAACAACTTCTTACTCCGGCTGTACCTACCCCAGCCTGCAGGCCTGGGATAGGGCTGGTTTTCTCTTCCAGCAGGTTGGGAGAACATCAACATTTCTTATCTCCATGGCTTGGGTGGAGCTTTGGGGACTCCTCCTTTGAGTGCTGCACCTTCAGTCACCTCTGGAGACTCCTGCTATTCTGTTCACTGCCTGTTATTCATCATGCCCACCCTAATAATGCTCCATCCATAATAACATTACTGCATCTTTCCACGTAGTTTGCTGCTCACTCCATTAGCATTTAACACTTCTGCCTGTGTGGTTTTGGGAAAGGTGGGCTTTTCTTGTACTTCAAAAATACCTTTCTGCTAGTACAGAGTCCTCATCAGCACTCACTAGTATTTTAACAATATTTTTCCTGATGGTGGCTGCTAGTTTGTACATCCTGCAGGTTGAATTCTATTCCTTCGTAGGCATCTGCCTCAAGGACTTCCCCTTAACAGGGGAAAATTTACTCCGTCTGTGGTCACTTCATTTTCCCAACTGACAAGGAGATTGGTATGAATTCATCCTGATTTTGGGTCAGGAGTCTATCACCTTGCAAGCTGATGGCTTTGTAGACCATGGTGGGCCAGATCTTCGTGTAATTCAAAACACTGGTGAAAACTTCCCTCAGATTTCTGGGTGTGTGCTGGCAGGCACTGAAATCACACACCGTGTCACACGTTGCACTTGCAGCTCCTGCAGCAGTTCTCTTGAAACATGCATTTCTCTTTTTCAAAGCAGACGTGCTCGTGGCTTGGCAGATGGGGGGAAAAAAGATTGTCAGGTTGTGGTGTTGTCTGGGCTGGTGGACAGACGTGCTGTTAGGACAGGGGATTCTGTTCCCATAGTGCCAGCCTGCACTGGGGGCTTGGGTTTTGGCAGCTTTAGATTCCCGGGCTGCCATACGTCAAGATCACATCAAATTGAAGCATCTTCATAAAGTTAAAACCGTTTGAATTGGAATGTGTTTTTTTTTTAACATATTACCTCTTTTTCTGGCGATTTTGTGTTACAACTACAAGGTGTGTTATTGGTGGGTGAGGAGAAACCAGGTGCCCTGCTGCGTGAAGACATGATGTTGGGTTGTGTGTGTTAGGACCAGCGATGCCAGTAGCCAGTTAGTGCTGCCTGAGGCTGGTGGGCAGGACCCCCTTCCACTTGCTGTACAGTGGAGCTGGGAAAGCT
This sequence comes from Nycticryphes semicollaris, assembly GCA_013400055.1. Classification (NCBI taxonomy): domain Eukaryota; kingdom Metazoa; phylum Chordata; class Aves; order Charadriiformes; family Rostratulidae; genus Nycticryphes; species Nycticryphes semicollaris. The sequence goes on from VXBJ01007137.1 coordinate 651,919, forward strand.
TCCCAAAACTCCACATTTCTCCACTTGTGAACTTCCAGCTTTGCAGCTTTCTGGCAGTCTTAATGATAAGTAGCAGTGGTCAAGCAGACTGGATCTGTTCTGTCTCATCTCGACACTCCCAGCGTGGAGCAGTTGATGGTTTCCCAAGTACTGTGAGTTTAATCTGTCAGTCTAAGAGCCTTCTGCCTTCTTTATTACCTCTGTTTCCAACTCTGTGGCCCTGGTGCTTCAGCGAAGCCAAGAGTGGTGCTGCCTGGCCTCATGGTGCTGGGTACTGGCAGAGCTGACAGCTCAGGGGAAAGAGTTCTTCTTTGAGGTGGGAGAAGATGGTATGAGCGAGCCTTGGGGTTTGAGATGCAACGTGCTATTCCTCTAGATGACACAACAGCAGATTTTGCTCTTCCCAGGCGCCTCTTGGGTTTTCTCTTCCCCCAGATGTGGGCTAGGATGCCTGTTAAAGTGCGTGTTACGGCCTTGCAGTCAGGATGTGGCTGCAGGTAGTTATCTTGGGGGGCTGAGGGGAGATTTTAGGATATCCTCTCCATCGCTTACTGAGTCCTTCATGCATTGCTGTAGCTTCTCTGTCTGAGCAACTGCTTGAGGACTTTTTCTTCTCTTCCCTGTCCTCACTCTGGTCATGGGGTTTTTCTATTGCTGTCAAAGGCAGGCTGTTGTGGTGTTGCTGGAAATCTATGAACTGCAAGTTCTTACTAGTGTTGCCTTATGTACCCCATGGTGGGTGAGGTTATTACCTCCTTCCCCTCCTTGCCCTTCCCGAGGCAGGAGTTGACTAGACGTGGGGCAGCTCTTGAAGGAGAATGTAAGAGTTATGTACCCAGTAGACAGCCTTTCAAATGTCCTGAGGTTCAGTAGAAGGATTTTAAGTGGTGATTAGCACACTTCAAATTTTTATGCTGTGTCTGCATGAACTGTGGCAAACTGCAAGCCGTGCAAGTCATATCAGCTGGAACACAGAACAAACAGGAAAGAAGCCTTGTGCAGGGTGAAAGTCACGTGTGACACAAGTGTGTGTATAGTGAGGACATCTCAGAGGGTTATCAATCCAGCCTCCCTCGGGAGAGAAACCAGGAGAATTCCTTTGGAGCAAATAGATTGAAGATGCTTTGGTCCAGCTATCAATGATGAAAGCTGGATGAATACTCTAAAGTAAAAGGCTGCTGACCTTCCTACCAGGAGATGCAGGTGGAGGCTGCTGGAACGGCAAGTGCTTTTATTTGAAAACCTCTTTTTTTTTCTTTTTTTTTTCTTTTTTTCTCCCTCACTGGACTTTGTTTGAAGTCTGACGTTGGGAAATACAGATCTGTTCCATAGCAACTTCTTTTCTTCTTTCTCCTAATTTAAGGTAACTGTCATAATGATTCCACGAAAGCAATGCCACCCTCTTTTTGAAGGCTGGTTGTTGCCAACGTTCAGCGCGTTGCGGGTGTGCAGTTGTCGTAAGCTCATCAATCTGCCTGTAACTTTTATCCTCTTCTTGCCAGCAAGAGGTGGGGCTGTTGTTCATTTGTTCTTCCAGCTGTCACCTTTCCTCTGTAAAGTTGTTTGTTTGTTTATTTTTTTTTAAACCTAGCTGGACTCTTTTGCTTGTCTGTTTTTAACTTCTCCATTGGCCCAAGGACTGGCTACTGTGACTACCTGTTTTCTCTGCACCTTTCTGTAAAATTTTATGGTGAAATGATCAAACTTGCATATTGAATTTTGTAGTGTCAGGGTATGTTTCAAGCTATCAATAGTATCAGAGTGGTTTGGGTTGGAAGGGACCTCCATAGGTCCTATATCTGCAAAGCTGTTAAATTAAATTCTTGGGACGTCTTTTGCTGTCAGGGCCTCACAGTTCAGTTGCCGTGACTCAACAGCCTTTATATTTCGGTATGTAATTCATTCTGTTGTCTCTACAAACACCACTATGGTAGAAGGCAAGAATGGTTTAGTGCTGGTGTTCTTTTGGAGACACCATTGTTTTAACACCAGTTATTATACTGGTGCTGTTTGCAAGTAGCAAGACTGATAACGTGCATAAACCGTGAGACTGATCATTTGGGCACACTGTAGTGATTTGTCACAGAGCAGCCTTTTTTCTTCCAACTTAATAATGGGCTTCCAGCCTTGTCTGGATGTGTGCTGCATCTTGTCCCACTGTTTTACTTGGTAAGCAGCTGATCTTTAAAGATAGGATCAAAATAACCTCACTCTTATTTATAATCATCTGCTCCCGCTGCAGGAGGCAGAAGTGGTGTGGGGAACTCAAGGAGATAGTGCATACCATGAACTTGGTTTTTGAACGCCACCTTTTCCTTCTTGGGCATTTCTGCTTCAGTGAAAGTCTGTCTGAAAAAAGACAGGTTTTGCTAGGAAGCTTAAGAAATGTGCAGTACATCTGAAGAGTACTTGATAGTGTCTACACCTCCCATCCAGAGGCTATTTCAAAGCACGGGTGGCAGTATTATTTCCTGCTGGTCCTAACTCTACAAGAAGTTACCACTTTAGTCCTTTGGAAGAACACGGTGGCATGAAACAGCCCATGAGTGCTGTCAGGTGGGTCAAAAGGCTGAACTTGGTTTATTGAAAATGTAAAACATTTTCTAGTCGGAGCGTACTGACACGTTGGGTTAATATCTTAATACTATGGCTCTGGGCATTTACAAAGTTAATCTTTTGACATTTTTATTTGCTTTTTGACTCAACATCACGATTTGTTTTTTATCTTTTAGAAGTTCCATTTATGACTGTCATTCAGTTGATGGTAACTACAAATTACACTAGCTACAAAGGAATACATAAAAGAAATGCAAGTAGTATAATTTGGAACATGGTAATCTTAGTAGCCTGAGTCATGAATTTCATCATCCACTGCAGTTAGTAGCATTTTATGATTCATAAGTCTATTCGTTTCTTTTTTTAGTGTGTCATCAGATAACCAGCTCAACAGTAAGGTGGCAGAATTGTCTCCCCCCAGCCGTAGGAGAGAATGCAGGCCTGATTGTTCCTACGTGTCCATAGTAAATCTGTCCCTTTGACCTCCTAAATCTGTGAAACAACTTCCCGTGCTTCACTGGAGCACTTGCTGATGAAGCCATTCAGCTTATCAAATGATCACTACCTCAACCCAAAATTTACTCTGTGATCAAAATGTTTTTAAAGGCCTTTGTTCATTTGCTGAAGGTGACCTACCACCATAATCAGTGCACAGACACTTAGGGAGCAATCCTGGGCTGACGTAAGCAGGAAGCAATCAGCATTTGCTTAATGTTAAGTCAGTGCTACTACAGAAGTACTGTCAGACCCTTGAATGGTTGATGTCTCTAATTTAATTAGAGAAAATGTAATCTTTTCATTACTCTGTGGGTTCGCTTTCAGTTTAAAATCTTCAACTGGTTTGATTTGTTTTCAAATGCCTTCTCTTTTTAGGTGCTGTGCCAGGAACACTACCTGCTGCCTACTAACTTCATTTTGAAGTTTGAAAAGCTCTACAGAAAGGATCAGTCTTTATATAGATAGATAGGTAGGTAGAGACACATTACTTAATCAGATCTTGCATTAATTAGGAGAATGAATTTGCTCTAGTAATGTTTACTGCTTTTTCAGGAACCAGCGTGGTAAGAAGGAACAAGTTACACATATTTATATGACCTGCATCTTTGTCCCCGTGGTCATTCATTATAAAATCAGTATCCTCAGTTCCTGTTAAGCTTCCAGTCTTACACTAAGGTAAACGTCATGTAAGCTTAAAGTGCTGTAGGCACAGGCTTGACAAACTAATGATATAATCATAGTGTGCCACTAAGAGGTGGCACTTCTGAGTCAAACCTTGTTTTTATAAAATGCTTTCAAGGCTGCCTTTCTGCCCTGTGTCTGTCCAGTGTTGAGGACAGGTGAAACTATCCTGTACCTGTATGCATTCTGGTGTTTGTATATAGATTCCTCTAGGATTGCTGCTTCCCAGCTTTCATTTCATGAGCAGACTGGATTTTTGGAGACTTAAAACATCTTCAATGGCCTACTATCTGTCTTTTCAGCAAAATAATGGGGATACCCTTTCTCTTGACCAAGATGCTTCTAGACGTGGATGTCACGCATCAAGGAAGAATTAAAACTCATCAGAGACAGTTCAGGGAGGAGTATGAGAAAGTCAAAGGTCTACAAACCAGAATCTACAAGCTATAAAAAAGACTTGGGTGAGGAAAGGGCGGGGTTTAAGTCTTCAAAAAGTAAAAGCCTAGTACAGAAATTAACAAAATGGAGTTATTACTACTTCTGACCTTTGGAGATTAAGGTTACACATTATGGAATCAATATTCTAATTCAGTGTAGTTAAGCACTGGAATGCATAGCTCAGGGGAGCTTGAAGTCTCCAGTACTCTAGAGGCATAAGGCAAGCTGTCTGGCAGGGACGACACAGGCATTGTATTATTTTTTTACATATATATATATATATCACTTTGCCTTAAGTCATGGCTATTAGATAGGTTGGTTTCATCAAGAAAAAAATGAACTTGGAGTACCTTGAAGTGGGCAAATTAAAAGGTAGAAACCTGGGTCAGAATCTCTCTTTTGCAGATGGTAGGGGAAGGAGACCTCGGTTAACTACACGCAATCAAGATGCATCTGCAGTTCCAGCCCTAGGAAGCTTGAGAAGTGGCTGGCCTTTTCTCTGTATTGGAAGCTGCGTATGTGACTCGCTCTGTACCAAAGGCAGCCTGACATTTGCAGAGCCCTGCAGCACTCAAAGTAATAGGTTTTGCCTGCAAGGAGGACTTGAGCAAACGCTTTATCAATTGCAAAGCCTTGTTCAGTACATCTCTAAATCCGTTTTAAACCATTTTAATTTATTTTATACAGAGGCCTGTTGTCCTTAGCTAGTTGTCAAATGCATTGCTGCAAGCAGTAACTGTCTTTTGTGGCCAGAACATTATGGGTACGTGATTAGTAAGACTCCAAGCTTTGTTTGAATACAAGGCTGAAAACACCCACGGATGTCTCATCCTGTTGGGAAACATTCTATTTAGAGTATGCTGCCTATACGTCTAATCTGCCATGGGGGAAGAGTTGCCAGATAATACACCACCTGCTGGTAAACTGTCATCGGGCTGGGCAGGATGCTGCTTTTTCATCAGTATTCATATGGGACCCCCACACCTCCCAGAAATTCTGCTTCAACTTTGGACTGACTTTGTCCCTTCTGAGAGGTTACTGGAGCCCTACCCACTATTCTTATACATCTTCTTCATTACAAATGGTACCTGATGATAAAAACTGATTTCTTCCTGTACAGGTTGTCGTCTGCTGTTGATTCCCTATCTGCTGTGCTTGTTTGGCATATCTGCAGCAGAAGTAGTTGTGATCACCTACTTACAGTTGCCTTCAGGTGGAGGAAGAAGCAGCAGAAGGAGGTGAACTTCTGGGAAATACACCTCCTGTTTTTGTTCAGCTGTTTCTGGTAGGAGTAGTATTAAAAAACAATAAAATACACAGAGTATGATGCAAACAGACTTGTTCTTTAAAGGGAATGATGTGCCCAGATTCAATTTGTAGAATGTTTTGGACCATTAGTTCATACTAAATTTTTGCCATCAGCCTCTTCTTCAGGAAGCCTGAAATTAAAGGTGGAGGGGGAATCCTGAACCAGGTGAAGGTAAAGAAACCCACCTCACTCAGCACTGATTAAATTGAGTAAACGGAGACCGAAGTGTCCCTTCTCTTGCAGTTCGCTTATTGAGACTGTCTTGGCAATAAGTGCTCTGTTCACTGCATCCGTGTGATCAGGGTAGTGTTTGTCAGGGAAGAGTTTCCAGTTATCTAACGTGACCCTAGAAATGGTTCTAAGTTTAGAGTATGTGCCACTGCTCAAAGTTCACCACAGGCTTTGAGGTCAAGGTATAGACTAATCCCTCACGTGTCTCCCACCTTTCTCTTTCTGAATGTGCAGTATTTTCCCACCTCATCAGAAAGATTTTACATCAAGAAAGTGCTCAAGTCTGTGTCTGAAGGCTTTGTTGAGTGCAGGTGGATTGAAACAGCCCTCTCACTGTAGTGGTTTGGTGAAATTGGACCAGCATCACTGTTTCCCCTGCTGCGTACTCAAAGCTTTGCAACTGCTGTGTGATGAGCAGGCCTAATGCCTTCTGTTCTTCTGCTTCATAAATCAACGTCTTGTGACCTAGGACATGTGATTTTGGATGAAGATGAAGGTGTTGGCAGGAATTCTGCACAGGAACGATGTGCATGTTGCCTTGCTCACCCAGAGTGGAACAGTATGGATGAAAGCATATGCGTTTTCTTTTGGGCTACAGCATTAACATATGGCTCCTGTAGTAATTCCCAAATTACATGTGCACAAGAGAGACTTGGTCATTTCCTGGAAAATACTAAAATTGATTTCTCCTGAATATATAGGACAGCTGTAGGTCCAGTATAAGCATATCTGGGCAACGTGCCATGTGAATTTGGTGGCTTTTTATTAGTCAGCTAGTGTTTCTTGATGGGAACACAAGCGGAAATGGTATCTTACAAAGTTTCTTGGAGACTTTTAAAAATGTTTAACTGAAATGATGATGGAAAATTACGTGCTTTCAATAGAAATCAGGAGGAAAAGTATGTGTTTGGAATGAGAGGCAGGGGGCATGGCTTTAAGGTTGAAAGTCTCCTTCTCAAGTTTCTACTGATCTAACTGTTGCCATGTTCTGACACAGGGCAGCCTTCATCAGGCACAGAGAGGAGGTCTGCACTATTACACACTGTGAAAAAAGCTCTTTTATGATAAGCCAAGCATTTGAAAAAATGCATGTAAAACCATTTTAATTTGTGACAGAGTTTGCTTTTTTGTCAAAGTGGAACTTTGTGGACCACTGACATGGACACATTTTGAATAAGTTTCAGTGTCCTCTTCAGATGAAGTTAATGGATCAGTTCATATCAACTGTGCGCTTTCTTCCCTGCCAAAAAACCTTCTGCCCCATGCAGGAGCAGGTTGGAAGAGGAGTTGTTCCACTTTCATTAATGTAACGCTTGACCTCAATCTGATTTTCAATCTGCAGTTTGTGCATTTTGTGCTTAATCTTGTCGCCTTCTGCACTGAGTCCCTTGACCCCACTGCACGGCTTCTGGGTATTTTTCCTTTGGGTACAGCTTTACAGGGCTGCATCACTTCATGTGCTAGCTAGCAGCACAGAAGGTTTTTTTCTGTTCTTGGCCAGGTGTCTACTCAAACCTTACTTTCTTTAACAGGTCACTTAAAAGATGCAGAACATTCTTATTATGGCATCAGGCCTTTAGCTCAGTGCCTAGATCCATGGATCACCTGCACCACTTGTCAGAAATCCAATTTCTCCAGATGCTGACACCTTTAAAACTTTAACAAGTGTGTAAAACGTCTGTTGGAAACTGTGTTTGTAGATGTTGGTTTTCATGCAGGAGGATTTTCATGCGCGAGCATTTGCATCCTCGTATTTTCTCAAAGTGTTGCTGTGTGAAGTAAGTGCAACATCTGGGGGGTGACGACAAAAAACCCACACGTGTGTGTGCACGCGTGTTTGCATTGGTTTCTTTTTTGTGCTGTGACTCAACTCAAGATACTCTTCTCCAGGAGTCAATAAAATGTTAGGGCAAAGCCTGTTTGCCTCCAAATCTTTGTCTCCTAGCTCAGCTGTTGACAAAGATAGGGAAATGTGCTCAGATATATCTAATCTGAAAGCTGACATTTTAATTTAATATTCCGCAAGATGATGCGAACAACTTGGGGCATGCCAGAGCAGACCTCACAACTGTCACAAGTGTGTGGCTAGAGAGATAAACGATATAAACATACTATGAAATGAAAAATCTTAAACCAAAAAGGTTTGTCATAAATTGATTTAGCCTGTGTATTCATTTATGTGGTTACTCTCCCTGACTTAGGCTCAGCCCGCTTGTTTAAATACTAGACAGACACTTAGAGCCAGCCTGTCACAGAATCGTGGAGCGGGTGAGGTTGGAAAGGGTCTCTGGATACTGTCTAGTCCAACCTCCTGCTCAAACCCAGGGTCTTTTCTGCCTGTTTTGCCTGACAGTTCAGTCCTGCTGAGTCTGTGTTTAGGTGCAGTTTTGGTGAAACCCACGTGTTCTTCAGCAGAACGGAACGAGGCAGGCTTTGAGCGCTCCCATCTGACATGAATTCTACATAGAAGCTACTGCAAAGAGGGAAGGGTGCTCTCCTGTCATGATCACAGAGAGACAAAGCTGAGTGCTTTTCACTTCCTACAGAAGGCTTTGTGGCTGGTGTACAAGGTGGTTAACCAAAGCCTTGAGGTTCTTGTTCTGCTCCACGTGCCACCAGTGGTGGAGATATTATTCATGGTGATTCGTTGCTGGGACTTAACGGTCCCAGTTGGTTGGAAAGCCAAATTCAGAAGTGCTTTAGGTGTTGGTACTCAGACTTCTATGCTGAAATTGCTTTGAAAGCAGGAAAGAAGTACGAGGTGACTCCTGTTAATGCAGCTGTCCTTGAAAAGAAACCATCTGAATTTTTGTGCAGGTCTCTTGGCTAAGAGTGTGCCTGAAGTACCTGATGCTTATTAACCTTCCTACTGTGGAGAAGCAGATAGGTATTTTGAGTCCAAGCTCTTACTATTATATTTTTATAAAAATGTGTGTTTTTTGGAACTACACAGGTCAATCAAACTCACTGACAGACCGATCATCTCTTGACACTTTAATTGTTGCTGTTTCATTATCAAAATAAAGAACTCTGTGCAAAGCCTCCTTCTATAAGGAAGGGCACATACACGTAATTATAGGATGCTTTTGGTGTTTAAAAAAAAAAAAAAAGAAATTAAATGACTAATACATTTTGCTGGTGGAACTGACAGCTGTAACAAACCTGCTTCTCTCATCAGCTGTAAGCTTTTATCCCTGCCTTGTACTAATGAATAAATCATCTTATTACATGAAATTGCATTCTAATTGCTCCCGTGTCAGTCTATTTCAGTCTAGGCCTAAGCAGTAAGGTTCCCTTGATGCCTGGGTTTTCCCTTTCTGCTTGACTGCTGAGCAGCCACATTTAGCAGTGCCTGGGAATGGACTTGGAGAGGAAGAGATGGGGAGGGAAGTGAGAGAAGGCAGGAGACAAAGGGAGAGGAGAAGGACAGGAGAGGATTTGAAGGGGATAAGGAGTGAATGTAGGAGACATAAGGAAAACCTGAAAGAACTGTTGAATGGAAGAACCAAATGAAGAACGCTTAGAAAAGCTAGTGGGATGTGAGTGGGAAAAGAGGGAGAATGAGTCAAAACTACAGCAAACCTCTCTGGGTTAGGCCTTGTCTGGAGTGGCTTGTGGGAGCTCACAGTATTGGCTAAACTGCTGTGGCCATTTTGTGCGACAAGAGGATTTCCTCAAGCTCTAGCAAGTTCTTGTGGTCTAATGTCTCCTTTTCCTCACTCGAACTGTTACCTGGAAAACATTAATTAGTCGTTTAATACTGTATCATGAAGGGATGTATCCCCCCACCACTCCCGTCATCAAGTCAAACCATCGATTCTCAGAAAAGAGCAAATGGCAATTTGGGTATGCTTTGTTGTGTAGTAGAGAAATTAACTGTAACTGAATGACTTGGAATTCATCCTTCAACTGCCAACAGGCTGTATCAGCTCTCATGTATTGATTTTTGCTTAGGTTGATTAGAAAGAAGACTGAGAACAAGTAAGACTCCCTTGAACAAAACCAAGTGCATCTGTATAGAAATTGCACAACTTTAATTAACCTGGTTTAATAACTAATTTAATTGAAGCTTCCTGCTGTAGAGAAGGCATTTGGAAATGATTGTGCAGCTCCTAAGTGACTTGATGTAATAATCTGCAAAAAAGGAAAAATAGGCGGACTTTTTGTTACTCTTCTAAGATTCATTAGAGTGACATTTAGAATTTTGCTTCTGATAATTTTGTAATATGAAAGCAATCTTGCCTACCCCAACTAGAGAACAGGTAGATTATAAGCAAACAAATCTGGTTAACTGCAGCAGTGTGATTCTTTGTTTTAAGACTGCAGTTCTCTTTCGTAGGTGGTCTATGAAACAGATTTATCTTAAAACCCTGGCAAATGGAATAAAAGTTGTGAATGCTAAATGTTCCGAACCCTATCTCCTACCTGGTATTTCTGGGTTGTTTCAGAGAAAAGAAGGGACATTTCTGACATCTCTAAATTTTGTCGCTAAACAAAAAGAAGTCTTACAGTGAAGAAAGAAAACCCTTTGGGCTGCCTTTCAGTGACATAAAATAGAAAAGGAGATGATAATCCTTGCATTTTTTTGTTTGATGAGCCTTCACCTAAGAAGGTCCATATCAGAGTAATTTGTTCCAGGAAAAGGAGTCACTTTGTACAGGCTGTGCAACGACCATGTGGAATCCTTGTTTTTATTTCAGGTTTGAGTGCGGAAACTAACTGGCAGTCATTTGGTTTTGTTGGGAATTCAGCGTCTGTTCCAGCACTGTGAGGCAAGAATAACCCAAACAGATGAACAGAAATAACTCCTTGATTACTCTCTCTGTATGAACACAGGCAACCTGGGTTTAGCATAGACCTAAATGCAAAGGTTTGTTACAATTCCAAACTCTGATGTTGTATCAAGAATTTCCCTTCACTCTAATTGTCACCATGGACATCATATTGAAAGAACATTGTGATTTGTGGGGATTGCTATTAAGGGTTGCTTTTGATTAAGAGTCTTTCAGATAAAGTGGTTTCTATTTTTGGTGCTGTTCCTCTTTGCCACAGCTTTCTCCCTCCTGGTACTCGAGGTTAGTCTTTGGCCAAAATCAACTGAAACCAACATATCAACAAAGGATATTTAAAAGCTTTAAAAGGAGGAGGAAAAAAAATATTTGGATTGAAAACCTCTGGAATAGAGGTTAAAAACATAGAAATGGGATAAATGAGCTGTGAAAGAAAAATGTGCAGTGAGAATGGGTTAAATTAGTGAGAAAGACCCTGTAGTCAGTGTGGATCTGGTCAAACCCCCGTGCACGCAAAACTAAGGAACTAGACAAAATGTGAGAAAAATGTTTATGGCAGACTGTAAGGAAAAAAAAAAAGGCACAGAGGATGTTTTGGGAGAATTCAGTTGGTTAAACATAAGGTGGTAAGTTCAGACAGACAGTGGTGCTGAAGAAATATCCCTGAGAAGGATGACTTCTCCAGGCTCTGAAAGAGGGGGCAGCGGGCACTGGTCATGCATGGGAAGAATTAGCAAAGAGAGAGAGGATGCTGAGGGTCTTCAGGGTCCTGAACATCTCGTGAAGCATCAGAAAAATGGGAGTGGAGCCATGTGCTTTGGGCAACGATTGATTTCAGGAAATCAAACAAGGAAAACTCATGAGCCTTCTTCCCTTCATCTCAAGTTTCCACCTTCAGTCAGTTTCTTGAAGTGAGTAAAGCTTAAATGGCAAAAGGAGATGACTTACAATGCGCCATCTGCAAATCAGAAAGTCTGCTCTGCTGGGCTTGCAGTGCAGTGTTATAGTGATGCCAAATAATGAGTTTAGGTCTGCCCTCCACATTTTCTGTTGCTTTCCAAAGAGCATCACTTAAGCTTTTGAGATTTACTAGCACTGCTTGTTAGTAATCTTAGGGCTTTGGGATTTTTTTGTCATTGTTGTCCTGTGTTGCTTGATTAAAGGTCAGATCTAAGCGAGAGCTCTTATTGATTTCAAAAGTGCTAGGTTGAGATGGTGGGGTTTTTTGCCCCCTGTACAATTGCTTTTCCCATTATAAGTCGATGGGAGCACACATCGAGGCCATAGTGTGAGCAGACCCGGTCCTGGGCTCTCTCAGCAGGACTGAGTCAATAGGGGGCCGGCAGCAGCATTGAGACCTTAGTGATTACTGAGCAGGAGGTGGCTTGAGGTGTATGAAAACTAGCACTGTGATAACATAAATGGGGGAAAAAAACAGACCTAACCAATTAATGAAATGGGAAAAAAAAAAAAAAAAAGCAATGGGAACGGAGATGAATCGGTAGGACTTTGTTAAAGCATTTGTAAGAAACGAGCTGCAAGGTCCAGTGTCAACAGGGCATGCATTAAGTGGACTGAGTGGGAAGTTAATAACAGAGGAAACTGGTGTTGCTGAGAAGAGCTCAGTGTGCTCTTTGTCTTACAAGTCATCGAAAGGACGACAGGGTTGCTTTTTCTGGAGATATTTTTTCATAGAAAAGATGCTGTAAAGCTCTCTGATTGTCAGATCAGGTACACCAACAGTTACTGCCATTGAACGTAGGGTAATGTGTAGTCAAATCACCACAGGGAGTTCTGATAACAGAGTAATCAACAAAAAAAGGCAGCCTAACTAATGGTCCGTGCGTTTCAGTTGCTTATATTGACAGCTGTAATAAATATAAAATTTGTATATTTACTGCTGTTAGGAGATCCCAGCTCATTAGCTGAGCTGTGCCCCAGGAGATGCTCTTTGTTCAGCTCACCTGTGCAAGAGGCTGGGGTACAGAGCAGCTGCTGTTACAGACCAGTAGCTGCTGGGGTGTTTGTGCTGGGAAGGACTCCTGGGAGAAAATAGTCTACTGCTGTAAATCTGAGTTTGGGGTGAGAGGCTGATAAACATTTATTAAAGGACTTGGAAGGGAGGGATAGTTACAGAGCTGATGGATGTGGTTGGTTTTGCTGCTTGTTTTACTTCAACTGGGTGCTGTGCTAGTAGTGTTTTGTTTTCCAAAGCTGGAGTCATACAGTCTGTGTCTCAAAGTTAAGCATATAATGATTTTGCAGTACTTTGCTGGTTTATGATCTCATGTTTTCCGATTGCTCCCTGCTCTCCACTGATGTTTTATGGATTTTCATATTCTCTCTCATTGGCCTGTGAAAAGTACATGCAGGGGCAGGAGCCTACATAGCAATAGTGCTTTTGAACATAATTTCCTAACCCCAGACAGCATCGTGCTCTCCCCCTTCAAAGGCTTTTCACGTGCCGTGGGTCTTGTGTGTTGCTGCAGCGAGTGAACCAGCCTGTCATTGGGCACAGACAGAAATGGTCTGGAGAAGCTGAGTCCTCAAGAGCAGGGTGTAGCACAGATGGTTAGGACCTGCTTCATACAAGCATCAATGATATCCTATGGATGCGTGCTCTGGCCTGCATCCTGGTGCCAGTGCAGGTAGTGACCACAACTTAATTCCTGCCATGTTTATGTATCACGTTAAAGTAGCCTGTGTCATAGAATCATAGCATGGTTGGAGTTGGAAGGGACCTTAAAGATCATCCAGTTCCAACCCCCCTGCCATGGGCAGGGACACCTCCCACCAGACCAGGTTGCTCAAAGCCACATCCAGGCTGGCCTTGAATACTTCCAGGGATGGGGCATCCACAACTTCTCTGGGCAACCTGTTCCAGTGTCTCACCACCCTCAAAGGAAAGAATTTCTTTCTAGTATCTAATCTATATTTGCACCTGGAATCCCTTAAGATGCCTGCTGTGAGGCATGTGGTCTGCATATGTGCCCTGACAGCCGTTTCAGTGCTTTCTTAACTCAGGCTCAGTTAGTTGTGTTTCGTCTCACCCTGGCATTTTTTAAAGACTTGGCACACTCTTATACAGCTTGTTGAATCCCCTCTCTTTTTTGTTTTGCTTTTGTACTTTTTTTCCCTACGTCTTATAAACCTACTCATGTGTTGACATAAGCATCCAAGCAAACATGCCCTACCGTTCCCTGGTAAGAGGTGGTGTAATTAATTCCAAAGACCTGGCGCTGAAAGGAACCTTTGCCTTCCTCGGAACAGTGAGAGCTGTTCAATTATACTGGAAAACTGCATGTGGGCCAGGCAGAGAGACCCCCCCACCGCCCTCCCAGCACTTTCTGAAGGACTGCTGTATTGTCATCTGACAGAGTCACTCATTTCCAGATAATTGGCTTTTTAAAGGGCATCTATAGGACCCAAATAACTCCTGGCATACTGTTTGTACCATTGACCTGCCAGGTTAGCAAAGGTTAGAATTAATTGCCTCATTTATGGCTAATGCATTCCAGTTTTGCTGTTGCTTTTCCTCGGAGGATAATTGCTCAGACCTGTGTTTTTGTTTCTGAAACCTTGATGAATAAAAACGAGGGCCCTGCTTTATGGATAGAGATGTTGCTTTCATCGTGAGACACAGGACGAGGACATGTAAAATCCCTACGTTAAGGAAGTAACCACATCCATGGATGAGATCATGAGAGATCCATGTCAGGGTGAGCCTTGCTCAGCCCTTTGACTGCTCAGGTTTCCCGCTGCACTCCATCAGCAAATCTCTGTGTGGTGCATCTTATTGCAGTGGAAAGCAATTTTCAGGCAGATTGTGTCTGATGCCGCTCCTCTCAGCCCTGTTCATGGTCTAGGGGCACAGGGTTGGTGTAATGGCCTCTGCAAGCACACTCCTCTGGCCAGAGGCTGCCTGGACATCGCTCTGTGGGCAAAGGCTGATGCTGAAGCAAGAGGAGATACAAAGCATCTTCTGGGCTGGTCCAAGGTATAAACCCAGCACTCCTCCTGTGTGCTCTGCAGATTTGATCCTGATGTTTCTACAGATGTGTTTCATATATATCTTGTGTTTGCCCACAAATTTCGGTAGTGAGGATGGAGTAAACCTGTGGCAGCATCTGCTTCAGCCTCGTGGGAGTAGCTGCACATGTGTACTCTGCCCCTTGTAGCACCAGGTGATGTTCCTGTTTTGCTAAGAGCAAAACAAAAGCTGCAGCCTTCAGTGCTTCTGTTGCAGTTTTGTAAAGCCAACACCATACACACAATTGTGGGTATGGGTTTGTTTTTTTTTATGGTTAGGATAGTTCTAGCAGAAGGTTTTGAATGAGCAGCTTTTGGATACAATGTCATGGCTGTTGAGAGGAGATCTATGCCCCAGCTTTCCTTAACCATCTCCCTGATGTCTCTGAGGGCCAAGTCATGGCATCCAGGAGAAGAGCCTTCTGTTCCTGACATCCCAGGGCACCCTGAAGCTGCCAGTAGAGCAGATGGGGTGTAAGTTAGGTGTCCATCCATCATGAGTTTCAGGGGCTCAGAACTCTGCACCCAACTTCACACCAGTGACAGAGGCTCCAAGTTGCCAGGTCTGGTCTCCTCCATAGCTCGATTTGTAAGGCTTCACTGTATTAATTCCCATTTGATTAAATCACATCCATTAGATTAAGAGCTCGTCTTGACTGACAGTCTTCATTTGATAAACATGCCTATGATGAGCACACAGTGAGGGGGGGCTCCTAACTTTGCTATAAATGCTTGGTGGGGAAGGGTAAGCTGAGTGTCAGCATTGGTGTCTGATGTACTCAGGGGCCATCTCACTCCTTGTGGTGTTTTCTCCGTGGGAATGGTCACATCAGTGGCACCAGTAGCAAGGTAGCCCCTTGATTCTGTCCCTTATTTATGGGGCTGAGCAGGAGCATCTGAGCCAGACCTGATCCACTGGGCTTTTCCATCTGATTCATTGTCTTCACGCAGAAGTGCAGGAATAGCTGTTTGGCCAACTTGTAAACTGTGAAAGAGCTTTGATGCTTCTTACCATGCAGGTGGTCAGTTTTGCTGAATCTGTGCAGTAGGAGGAGAGCACTGGGTTGGAAGATTAATGTTCATTCTGCAGCAGTGAGGAGGCTGCTTCAGGAGATAACATCAAGCTGAGGTGCCATCTCTCACAGTACATTTTTGGGAATGTGTGTTGTGCAAGATTAACAGCAAAGGTAATTAAGGAGACAACTTACTGTTGGATATGATGGATGTCCCATCAGTTAAAGATAGGCTAAATATCTTTATATAAAATGTGTTGTACTTCTGATGGAAATGATGCATTTATTGCTGAGACTTCTGGTGTGAATGTCTTCAGGGAAGTGTGCTCCTGATGGTTTCGGGAATAAATCCTTGAGGAAGAGTCTCGGAAGTTCATTGGTGATCACTGGCAGCATTTATAGGGAGGAAAGGAGGAGAGATGAGCAAATAAAGAGCGGTCACAGTTGCTAGTGAACGTTGGATTTCATTTGCAGAAATGCTTAAGAATATTGCTGACTCTATTGGCCCCCATCTAAGTTCTGTTTCTTTCAAATCACCTGCCTTCCTGAGGAGAGAGTAACAAACCACATAAACCACTGGTTATTTTTGCTGTGGAAGTGAAGGTGGTTGTGCCAGTCTTTAACCACTTAATTGTCAGTCTCAGCATGAAGATTGTTTTGTTCACAACACTGGAACAGGAATTTTGTGCTTCCCGCAAAGAAATGCAAAGCTGACTACAAATAGTTGTTTTAGAAGGAGCTCCAGGATTTTTTTTTAAGACACTTAAGAGACTGTTTAAAGCAGTAAACTGAAGGATTAGATATTTAAGCTTGTTTTATGGGAACTAGCAAAAATCTTTTTGGTGTACTTTGTTCTTCTGGAGGTTTCGAGACAATGTGAAACCCTAAATTTTCATAACTGCTTTGGTGGAGTGAACGTGGTTTAGGTGCTGTCCTGAATGAGGGGAAACTGTATTCCCGACCTTGGTGTGCCTGGCTAAAGGTGATGTGTGTCCTACGAGACAGAAGCTAACGGGGATCCCAGTCTCCCTCAGGACATGCCTTAGTGAGTAACCTTCATTTGCACGGTGTGTTCGCTCTCATTGGGGTGCTCATCCTGGGGTGTGTGCATGCCTGAGACTGCTTGTGTTCTACTTGCTTTGGATGGCTGGAATAAAGCCTGAAGATCAAAAATGTGCTCTCTCAAGGGTACAATCCCCGTCAAGTCTGAACACACACCAGTGAAAGGCCACGAAAGGAGAAAGCCAATCTAATGAAAGCATGTAGCTAGCGGGACCTTGATAATTAAACACCTGCATGCAGCAGCTGTAGGACTAATTACTTTAGTCAGAGCAGCCGTTCAAACACATTTGTGTTCAATCAGTGCCCTCACTCTTAGCAGATGTTTAGAAGAAAGCAGCTTACTGCTCAAAATCCCACCTTCACCCACCGCTAGCTTTGTGTAGATGAGCCCTTCAGCTTATTTTATCTTGCTTTTTGTCTCATCCTCTCCAGGGCCTAATCTCAGAAATGCTATTTGGCTTTGGATGCTAAAACCTACATATCAAGGATTAAATGTATGCCACAGAGATCCTGAAATTGTATCCAACGCTCAACTTATTCTTGCTGAGCCCAAAGCTGTGAAGCTACTTGCTTATACTACTGATGATTTAAAAATGAAGAAGAAAGGAAGTGCAAACACTATGACTTCCAGCCAGGTAGTAAAGAAAATGTTATTAGAATCAAAGGTTATGGTTCTGTGTGACTGTTCTTGAAATGGTATCTTGGGATTCAGTGCTGATACAAGTCAGTTATCCAACTGTTGGGTATCTTTGGTTCCCATCAGGCTGTACAGCACTGAAGAAGACATATGTGTGTTTCTGTGAATGCTGGTCAGTACTTAATTGCACTAAGGAGGACTGGAGGAATCCTCTCTATGATCAGATATGAATGGCCCACTGCTTGGGTCTGCTTCAGAACACAGAATTGTAGAATGGTTTTGGTTGGAAGAGACCTTAAAGATCATCCAGTTCCAACCCACCTGCCATGGGCAGGGACACCTCCCACCAGACCAGGCTGCTCAAAGCTCCATCCAACCTGGCTTTGAAAACTTCCAGGAGTGGGGCATCCACAGCTTCTCTGGGCAACCTGATCCAGTGTCTCACCACCCTCACAGGAAAGAATTCCTCTCTACTCTATATCTACCTTTTGTCACTCCAGACTTTTGCCAGGCACAGGGGTGAGATTGTCCGGCCTGTAGTTTACCAGATCTTCCTTTTCTCCAGGTTAAAAATGGGTGAACATCATCAAAACTGATGATTTGTGGTTTTCCTTGAGCTTTAAAGTAGTTAGTTACCTTCTTGGTTTTGACTGAGAAACAGGAGCCCTATTTGAATTTGCTGTAGCAAGGCCACTGCTAAAGGCCACAACCATGATGAGAATAAAGAAAAAACTGGGGGCATTACTTGGGGGTGGGGGAAAGAAGAAGTAGATCAGAGCAAAGAATAACACCTTTGGGCAAGTGCTGCAAGGACACTTCATTTGGATTTTCTTAAGAGAAAGTGACTACAGCTAGAAAATGGAGAGCCTTTTTTTTTTTTTGGGTAGGTGGTTCGTTTTTTTTACAATTACAAAATGGAAACTCTAGTTTTTCTGTGGGCAACTAAACAGATTATTTTTCCCTGAGTGTTTCCATACTTGTGAAAACTGCCCACTCTTCAGAAGTGCAGAATTTTGTGGTCACACTTTTGCTCCAGTCGTACGAAGGTGCTCAAAGTGGACAGAATAATCATTAGGATTCTAGCTGCAAGTTTAATAATTTAATCCTAGACCAATGATCCTTCCTTTTATTTTTTCCCCTTTCTACAAGTTTGCTGCCTGAAATGTCTCCAAATGCTGCCTAATACTGAAGAACAAGGTGAACTTAACCATTTTGTGTGATATTTTCATGTGACTAAGAAAATTCTGTAATAAATACGTGATCTAATTCCCTGGGATACAGAGCATCCCTTCCATCAGTCTCTTCCATCTCAAACTTTGTCTTCATATGTAGAGATTATTATTTTTTTTTTTTGCTGTGATGCAAAATACATGATCATATCAAGATTGAGGGGGTTTTCCCATCAAGTTGATGCTATATATAGCTCTAACATTTACCAAATTGCACGTGGTGAAGCACTGATGCCTTGGAAAGCTGCCATGGAGCTCAGTGTTCCTTCTGACAGCAGCCAGTGAAAGGGCACTTATTCCAGGTATTGATGATAACTGTAATTTGCACAATTAGGCATCTGTTTTCAGTGTGGGGACAAGCATTCCTGGTGGCTTCATGCTCTACCACTGCAGAACCATTAAAGTATCAAAATTAAATCCTTGCATGTTCTCTACTGAAGTGCCAACAAGTTTGCTAAGACTTTATTAAAACTCTCGTAAGATGCTTTGCATTTTTAAAAACTATTTCCCCTCCTTCCTGACACTACAGATTCACCAGCTCATTTCTGTGTTTCTGCTGTCTGCACAGGCTGCATTTCTCTGAGTTGTGTGACAGGTTTTTGAAACCAGCAAGGATGTTCTGTCCAAATAGCATCAATTCTGATGTCTTTGTTCTCACTCATTTCTTTCTTAGGCAGCTTTCGGTAGTAAACCCTTGTGCTCTGCCTGTGTTTCCAGCACCTCAGCGGTGGCAGGTATCAGAAATGGATGCTCAATCTAGTATGTACCAAAATGCCCAAAGGGGGTGTTTACAGACAGCTGGTGTAAAAACTCATAGTATGGTGATGGCTCCCTCTGCCCTGTCCTGCTGCTCCAACTTCTCTGTGCTGGGTGGGATCACTTTGTGCAGATGTGCTTTTTGGGATGCTTGTGTGTGCTGGCGTACCTCCTGTTGTGTTGGTTGACCATGCCAAGGTGTCAGCAGATGGTGCTGCAAGGGTGTCCTCTGGGAGAAGAGGACAGGGGCTGCTCTGTACTGGACACTGCTAACTCCAGCAACCCCACTGCAGGACACAACTAAGCCCATCATCCAAGATGGTGGTGCTTCTGGGAAACCATTTTCAAGAAAGGGTGGAAAATACTGGATGGGCAGAGGAGGAGTGAAGAAAAAGAGTGAGAAACAACAGGGTTCAAAAAGGTTGGAGGGGGATTTGTTCCAGGTGCCAGAGCAGATACCACAGGCTGTGGAGAGCCCATGATGGAGCAGACTTTCCTGATGAGAACTGTAGCCCATGGAAACCCTATGCAGGAGCAGAGGAAAGGTGTGAGGGAGAAGGAGCATCAGAGAGCAGTTGCTGGTACTGACTATAATACCCCATCCCCAGCTGCCCCTGTACCACTTGGAGTGGGTAGAGGAGGCAGGAAGGAAGAAAAGAGGTTGAGTGTGGAAAAGGGGGAAGGAAGAACATTGACTAAATGTTTGTCTTTTTGTTTCCTGTTACCTGAATCAATAATTAAGCCTCTCTTTTATTTGGCAACAAATTAGGTTAATTTACCCCAAGTCAACTTTGTTTTGCCCGCAAGGGTAACTGGTAAATGGTCTCACTGTTTTTATATCAACCCACAAGCTTTCTCCTTCCTGTTCTTCCTGTTTACTCCTCTGTAAATAGCTCTTGTTGTGGGGGCAGGAAATGAATGGGTGGCTGGGTGGGAATTTGGATGTGTGATCCAGCTTTTACAAAGAACTCAAAGTCAGAATGTTGGTCCAGATGATAAGGTTCTTACAGAATCATGGAATTGTCAGAGTTGGAAGGGACCTCTAGAGATCATCTAGTCCAACTCTCAGGAACAAAAAGTTTGTGTTTGATTTGTTCAGTTTGGAGGGGCTGGTGGTGGGGAGCAGAAGAGGAGCCTTCAAGCTGGCTTTGAGTATAGGCCCAATTGATTCTCCTCAGAGACATAAAGTTCCTTAATTTATAGCCACTTTCACAATCCATATATATGTATACATAGATATACTGGTTATACACATGGGGAAATGTATTTAACAGAAAGGACTAATAGCCACTGTGTCACACAGCAATATGATGTAAAAACTGTAAATCAAGACAGCCCTCTGAAAGTGAGGAATTTTCAGAAGAGGAATTTATGGGCTTTGATGCAGAAATTGTTTTGTCTGTCACTGGTGCTTTGTAGCAGCCCAGACTATATAGTCATAATCTTCCTGTCTGGCAGTAAAATCTATGGGCACCTTTGGTAAATGTTATAGTTGCTTCTAGAGCAGCATCTTTGTATTACCATCCTCACAAAATAAATCTCACTACCTTTATTAGCACAATGTTTCTTTATGGCCATTGCTAAGAAAAAGAAAGAACTTTTTACGGAATCAAGATGAAATTTATACTGTTCATTATTAGTGACAAACTTAGGATTTGATACATTGAGGAGTTTGTATTCTGCTTGCAGTTAGGTGAATTTTAAATGTAGCATTTATAAATTGCAGAAATATGCCCTTGTTTAACATCCAGTACTCTAGATACCTCTTTTTGGTAGGTTTACCTGTTTCAGTCAGCGAATTTGAACACTAACATGCAGAAATACTTGTTTCTCCAAAGACATGACAAATCTTGTTCAACCGTTCAAACTTTTGGCCCACAAATGGTATTAACAGCCTTGTCTGTTGTAACTTTCCTCATGATTTATCACTGCAGAATGCCAAAAAAAGGTGAGTTAATAAACTATCAGGTATTACATAATTCATATTCTTCTATATTACTACTATCTGTTCAATAATATTCTGTTCTCATTCTTGTCTTTTCTAATTCATCTGTCCCTACCTGCAGTCATATCCCAGAGAACTGCAAAAAGGTTTAATCATTTAAGATTTAGCAAAATTAGGTGTCTAAGTCCTAAAAGGTAATTCTCAGATGTTTGCAAACCTCCTTGGGGCTTAAGTCCTAGGCATGCTCAAGGGTTGTAGAATTTCCAGGATATCTATGGTCAGTCCCTGTGTCTGAAGGACAGCAGCTGGTACATAAAAGGTCAGCTGGAAATAGTGTTTGTAGCCACACCTACCCAAAAAGAGGGGTAGAAGAGAGGTAGTTGTATCCTGTCCCCAGGTACATGGAGTTAGTTGGTGGTTATCATTTTAGCAATGATCTCCAAGACACCTGGCATGTCCCAGGCACCCATTTCCTTCTCAGCACCATGCTCTGAGGATGCTGAAATGGGAACGGCTGTCACCATCTATGCAAAGCCATCACTGGTTTTCTTTCAGCCATGAGAACAAGCACTGCTCTGGTCCAACAACATAGCTTCTGGCAGGCTAAAAGTCTTTCTCACCATAAACATCTGCAAAAGCCCAGTAGTTTGGGGAACTACTGGTGTGTGGAAGTCTGGTCTGCAGTGTGGCTGCGATGCTCAGACAGTGATGTTAGTGTACAAAGACAGAGGGTTGCTGCTTCTCACAGGTAAGGTCTGAAATGGCTCCTGCTCTGTGATGGAAATAATCAGACCTGGTGTGATCTAGAAACCCTCTAGAAAAGGCTGTGAATCCCAAAAAGATACACATATTTAAGCCCTGGGAAAGACTGGGGCTGAAGACAGAGTTTCCTGGCTGTGTACCTTAGATGGGTCCCTCAAAAGTGCTGACTGCTGTACTGAAGTTAACTCTCTACAGGGAGCCTTTCTCTGTAACTCAGAACTGTAGACCCCTCTCCAGGTGCCTGAGAGGAGGTTGCACATCACAGAGTGGTTAAGGTTGGAAAGGACCTACTGGAGGACACCTAGTCCACTCCCTCTGCTCAGGCAAGGTAACCTGGAGCTGGTTGCCCAAATGGCTTTTGAACATCTCCAAGGAGGCAGGTTCCACAAGCTCCACAAGTTATGGCTGTTCTGAAAAGAGCCCTTTCTCCCAAGGACCAGAGGTGGAATAGACTAACATGAAAATGGTAGTATCTGCAAAGAGTTGATCATCTGTGAGAAAGAACATGTTTCTTAACAAAGGATGAGGTCTGACAAAGCACCCACAGAGTAAGTTGGACAAAAGAGAAATAGGAGAGAGTACTTGTCCAACTAAGGTTGGGCTCCCAATCCTGAAAGGTGTTGAACACACCTGATTCCCATGACGTGCATCTTGCACGATGATGAAGGTGCATCTTCACCATTGAGAAATGGGTCCCAGATCAGTTTTGCAGTTCTCATATCAAATTGTATGTTCTGGTAATATCTGCTAAAAATGGCCCCAAGTGTAGTTAATTGACCAGGATCAAAAGGGCTACTTTTTCACTTCTCATACGTAAGCATAGTAGTGTTTAACAGTGTTTGCTACAGACTGTTTTATTCCCTTTATGAGACATTTTTGCTCTCTTTGCCTTGATGCACTCTAAGGACCTACTTTCCTTTTAATTTGTGAAAGACCAGAGAGCAGATACTGTCAGTTGGAAAGGCTGTTGTATACTGCATATGAATATAGCTTGAAAATCTGTGGTCACCATTAGCCTTGAGACATTGCTTTTTTTTTTTTTTTTATTTCCTCTGCTGACATTTTCTATAAATATATTTATAAATTTTTTCTTATACCTTAGGTTTGCGTGGCAGCTGGCTTGATGTATGTTTAATAGCTCTCTCTTCCTCACAGCAAGGGCCAAGTGATAGTTTCTGTCTAGCATTTAGTTGTCCGGAAATGTTATAACCATGTAGGATATTGACAGCTGTCAAAAACCCCCTGTTAGAACTAGGCCTGCAGAGATGCTGTTGGTCCACGGTGTACCACTATGGACGCCATAGAGAAATAGGAATAGATTGCAAGCTGTGGTATTAAATAGCTATAAATCATATCATCAAGGAAATGCACCCCTTCAGATTGAAACAGATATTCTGATGTGTTGATGTCTTATGGCTTTCCTGGAAGCTGTGAGAATGATGTCCTTGGGAAGGTTCTTGGTTTGTTGATTATTATTTTTTTCCACCAGCAGCCATGTTTTATGATCTCTTGAAAAAGACTGTCCTTTTCTGTTGTTGGAACAAGTTAGACTTGTCTACTTTAGGAAAAATGAACTGTGGCTTAAGTGAGAGTGGCTCTTCCTTAATGCTTTTCAGCAAGTGAGAACAAATCTGATACTGATAGGTGACTACTTGGTGACTCAAGGAAAATTTTGTTTATTGGACCGTAATACATAACTTTGAAGAAACAAAAAATGTAGAGTGGTGGCTTATGTTAACCCACTCTCAGTGATTCATCAGGAGAGCTGGGATTTAGTGACTTTCATGCCAGTAATCAAATAAGAGGCAAAGCCTCCTTTACCAGTTGGCTGACAACTTCATGGCTTTTTTTTTTTGTTTTGTTTTAAAAACTGTTTTAAATTCAGCTTTACCTCCTCTGAGGCATGTTATAGCCTGAATCATTCATTTTTACAACTCACTCATCAACTCTTGCTTTGTTCTGTTTTCAAAAGGAAAAAGTACCTCAAACTTTGATAATTGTTCTCT
Organism: Nycticryphes semicollaris; assembly: GCA_013400055.1. NCBI lineage: Eukaryota > Metazoa > Chordata > Aves > Charadriiformes > Rostratulidae > Nycticryphes > Nycticryphes semicollaris. Next base: position 675,861 of record VXBJ01007137.1, read on the forward strand.
GATTATTTTTATTTCTAGAAATTGGAAAGCATAATATTTCTCTGCCTTTTTGTTTGAATTGTCTGCTATGCATATCCCGTAGACCTCCTTATCTTAGAACCCCGAAGTGTGATAAAAATAAAATCTTACACTTAATTTGAGTCTTCTCCTCTGTTGCATTCACCCAAGGACCAGCTCAAAGCTTGTTCTCGACAGGCAGGAGGGAAACCCCAGATCTGGGCCACTCCAGTAATAAGCTTTTACAGTATTAACTGTTGGGTGAATTTAACTGAGACATGATTAAGTTTTGATCAGTCTCATTGTGTGAATATTTTCAGGCAGGTTTAGCACTTTGTATTTCTGCTTTCTTTCTAACTTGCTACTTTAAAGCGAGAAAGTTGCATCTATAAATATTGGAATGTCTCCAGTGTTTTTTTGCCACGCTTCTTTACCAAAGCTGACTGAGGTTGACACTGCTAAGGTCGGGGCTTCTTATGTTTAGACAAGCATAAAATGATATAAAATTAGCATAAAATAGTGTTTTGAAGTCCAAGCACTATTTGCTGGGAAATACCACATCATCAGACCCTTGAGTTACAAGCATTTTCTTAACATCTTTTTTCCTATCTCTTCAGTTGTGTTTCTATGACCAAAAGGAGCAGTTGGTGTGGCTCTGCTTAATTCACTAAAAGTGAATGAGCAAGGCCTTATTTGAAGCATTTTGCAGGGTGTGCACTCACAGATGAGCAACATGCATTATTAACCCTGCTTTAGGGACTGTTGTTTGGAGCTGGAAGCACCCATATAGACAGGCATGTTTGGCAGTTAAGAATGTTTGACTCCAACTGAGTGACCCGGGAGGTGGAGTAAGGGAAGAGTGACACTGGCTCTGCCCTCACTGGGCCTTTAGCCTAAGGTAAAGAGCCAACCCCAAGTGTAGAGGAGTAAATCTAGATGTTAAGCTTGCTCTTAATGTGTCTTGTGGTTGTGTCACTGTGGCTTATCTCGTCTGCATTTGGGATTTGCTGTGTTGCTGGGTTCAGCTGAGGTTTCTCACTGTAACTGCTGAAGTCCACCACAAAGTATTAACAGTACTTTGACAGATGATATTTTATGATACTTAACTGTAATCTCCAGGTTTTGGACAAGGGCAGTGGTAGCAAAGGCAGTCTGCTGGATTATTTAGTGTTGAGTGAAGAAGACTGAGGTGCCGTGCACCTTGATCTTGAATAGTTAGGTGTTTTTCAGTTATTTAAATCTAACCAACACCTTTTTGTTTTCACTTCAGGCAAAGAGCAACAGATGATAAAAAAATTCCTTAGGCATTTAAGGCTATTGGCTTGATGTGATTACATCTCCATACTTCAGTCTACATCCCTGGATAGTCTGGAGCCTTCAGAGTGTATGTATGTTTTCTGAGTTTTACATAATGTAGTAGTGCCCTAAACAAACTGACTTAATTTCTTAAATGTTTAGAATGCATCTTTGACTGCTTCACTGCATTTAAATGTTTTTTTTCCACATGTTCTTATGTTCCCTTCATTTCAATATGTGTGACTGTGTCTGGGGCAGGCCCAATACTGCAGTCTGAGGTTCTGTAGAAGAAATGATGTGTGGAAGAGCTGATGGGCCACGTCAACATCTGCCTTATTTAGTGGGGAATAGCCAGAAGGCATTTGCATGGCAGTCTTTGTGCCCAAGCATGAAAGTATGTGGTCAGCCACACATATTTATATTTAGGTCCTTCTTGAATGCCTGAATCCTCATCTGGAATACGGAAGTTTATTTCAGTAAAAAGATTTGAAAAGAAGATATGATGTTTTGTTACAGTAAGTGTTATATCTTCATCTCCTTCCTTCTGTATGTCCTTCCCTTGCCCTCCATCCCAGAAAATGAAAGATTGGAGCAAGAAACTATTCATGAATTTGATAAAGTTGGAAACTGACTGTATGTCTTGGTTTGCCATTTTTAGGAAAATCTAGGACCCTCAGCTGAATTTAGCAGTATGAATTTGAGAATACTACAAGAATTAGCAGTCTTGAACTGGTCTATGAAGGCTACAAATGAACCAAAAAAACTCCTTCCTTGCACAAGATCACTGTTACAGGAGGCTTTATTCCCAAAAGTTTATCTGTGCCCGGAAAAATAGAAGAAGAAGAAAAATCCTTTGGCTGCGAAACAGTAGAGCATATTTTTATTTGAGGATCTGGCCAAACTTCAGACAGTTGGAAGAAGGGAAGTTGCACTGGAGGAGGTAACATGGAATACTTGCCCAGTTCTTCTTCTGTATTGGAGATATCTGCTGCTCATTGCTGTAGAAGCCTGGATGTGGGGTAGATGGCTCCTCTGTCAGATCCAGAGCGGCTGTTCTTATTAAATATAGCTCTTCCAACAAGATGTTACAAACCTGGCTAATGTTGCTCATATGCTGCAGGCTTTAAGAAGTGACAGCTCCCGGAATGTGCCTTCTCCCAGAAGCTGTTGGATGAAGCAGCAAGAAATTTTTCTGTGGGTGTTTGTAATGCTGCTGTGACTGGTGGATTTTGTTACTGGCTGTCCTTGTCCTGCAAAATTTTTCACAGTGGAAGTGTTTTCAGAAAAATTTCTGATGAGCTCTAGACCAGACTGTTTATAGGCTGTGGTTGTTACTGTCCTGCAGTTATGTCTAGCTTAGGTTTCCATTATTTTAAGGATAAGGGAGAATTGGTAATGTAGTAGGTTTTAGTAGAGATGCTCTGGTTTGTAGGATGGGAGATAAAGCGTTTTAAAAAATGTATCAAGTTGGAGAAGATCTTTGCATTAGAGAGAAAAGACCGTAACCAGGACAGCATATGGCTGGGAGCCACTGGCCTTTTAGATCAACAGGAGAGTTGGTTTCAGAACAAATAATAACAACAAGAAAACTGTCAAATTAGAAGCTGTGTTTGCTTTATGAAGTGGCAGATAACAGCTGAGAGGCAAGAGAACTGTGTTCATAGAGGCAGGCTCATTATGGAAAGGAAATAAAAGATTAAGCAAGCCACTGCTGATTCTCATTTCTTTGGGTGACTCAAAATCCAAGATCTCCGCAGCTCGTATGCCATAATCTTGCCCTCCCCTTTCCCTCTTGCCTCTTGAGAACATTATTGAACATGCTAGGCAAAGATTTATTTAGACTCCTCCTGAGATTGAAATGTGTTGACAAGCTGAATGTGTCAAGGATGTTTACATATGCTGTTGCCTAATAATAACAACGGCGCAAAACCACCGTGAGGCTTTTTTGTCAGGCTTGTAGCTCACGCAGAAGACTTGAATGACATTGCTCACCAAAAACTTGCTGGCATCTCTCCTCAAGAGTGACTCGCTTCCTGCACTGTAGCCAGACTTGAGCCACATCACATATTTTCCAAACAATTTACACATCTAGGATTTGGGTATTTGTTCTTGTATTTAAAAGACGGAACGGTTTTTCTTTTGCATGCTTGTTTTTCTCTCTTTTCATTTTTTTTTTTTTTAGTGATTGGATGATATCTTCATAAAAGAAAACCTTGCCTTGCAAAGTTTTCTCTGTTCTCATTTTTTTTTTTTTCAATATAGAACTACTGTGCAGCAAGAGACCAGAAATCCAGCCAGAATTGTTGCCATCAAAGCAGCCTGAAATCGAAGAAGGATATAGGCTCCAACAGCTAAACCCACTGCTTCTGCTATTTCAGTCTGCACACTGGCTTGCGCATGCCAATTACGTGAGTGGAATTCAGGGAAAGTAACTTTCCCTTGGCTCTTTGGAAGTCAAGACTGATTGGTGCAATTAGCAATTAAATGCATTATCCCTTAATTGCAAACAGTACCGCAAAGGCTTGAATTAATGGGGAAAGGAATTCTTTAAATGTTTTTTGCCCTCAGCCCTGAAGTTGCGCTGTGGGCACAGAGAACCTCCACTGTGCAAAGGGCTCTGGGGCTGGAATCTTCCTTTGCTCCCCAAAGTGTTTTTTCTCTTTGCTTCAGTGCGATACACAAAACCTCACCCAATGGACGAACAGAACCAGCACTTTTGTTGCTCCCCACACTTGTATTTTCCATAGGGGAAAACACAGAAAAGTGAAGTTTTTCCACACTTGTTTCAGTCCTGTGTTTCCTCCGGACAATTTATTGCCAGATTTGGGATGCATAAATAAAACCGTGTGGACATATTTAATTGTGATAAACTTAAGCAGATGAAGTGCTTCAAATGACCCCAGTAGTCTTGCTTTTGTGATTTTTTTTTTATTTTTATGTTTTATTTTTTAATATTCTTTTCCTTAGACTCAGTGGAGAAAGCTAAGAGGCTACTGTTTCAGATGAGGCTACTCTGAGGTGCACCATCACCTGTGTATTGGGTCCTTGAATCCGTATGCTCTGGCTTAGAAAAATTCTAGAAAAAGTTTTCTCTGTCTAGAAAATATTTCTCTAATGTGGCTGCAGCTAGAGATTAAGAAGGAACTGCTGCATGTGTCTCACCATCGAACTGGGATCAAAGGAAGGAAAGCTAATCTTTAAATGAGCAAATGATCATTTTTGCATCAAATTTTTAGTTGATTTATAGCTGCATTATGCATTATTAAGCTATATGTTTGTCCTTGAGGAAAACAAGCACTGAATGATGGCTGATATCAGCAGTGTATCAAGGTCCCTTTTTCACTTACTCCACTCTGCTGTTCAATAATTAAAAAAAAAAGCAAAAGCAGAGATGAATCTGAACACATGCACTCAGAATGGGACATCTGCCCTGTTTGCTCTTCAGGCATTTTGGCATCGCTGGCAAATTGAGCTTTGTTAGTGGCAGCAGAGGGATTTTAGGGGTAGAGAGGAGAGAAGGGAGGAAGGGCTCAGCCTCTCTGCCTGCTTTGTCCACCCCAGTACAGATGTTGAAACTCACCTACACCCCACTCTGGAGAGGAAACCCTGCCATCTCATGTGTGCTACCAAGTTTGACTTTGTCTTTTTAACATCATCATTAAGAATGTGGCTCTGAAAATTTCAGGCAAGATTAAAATCCTGATGATCTGCAAGGGACAAAACATGGGAAAACTCATGACAGCAGAAATCTGTTCCAGATACACGTTTTGAGATCAGGATCCTGTCTGTATTATCTGATGGATATTCACTGTTATTATTCCCAAATAGCTTATTTCCACAGTGGAAACGAGCCGTGTGTTTTTGACTAGTTCTAGTTTGTGCTGAGAGGATGATTCAATAGAATAATCTAGCTGTTTTGCCACTGATTTACATACCTGGTGGATTTTGTATTTCTATGCACGGTTTTCATCAGGATTAAATCTTTTAAAACCTAGTTGCCTAGTTGCATGATGCATGATTTTGTCTTGTTGGCGACTTATTATCAGTAAGCCAGAGGAAGGAACCGGCATATCAGCTGTGCTGTATCATTTCTTCAACTTTTTGGACTTGAAAAAGAAATAATCAGTTAAATTACTTCCCTAGAAATAGTAAATATAGCTCTGAAAATTACATCTCTTATATCTTAAATTATTTTCAATGCCTGGTGTTGCAAAAAGTGTGTGGGGGGGAGCAGAAGTGTCATTTCATGAATGTAGCGTTAACAAAAAGTATGGGAACTGTGTTGGGCAGATGCCAAGAGTAACTGTCAGGTGGATTGGTTCAATGAAGAGCAGATACTGTACTTCCTTCCCTATAAAGGCAAGGAAGCTATTTCTCTCTATTTCTTTTCTCATAGTAATCAGCCTTTATACTTGTCAGTGAACTGTAACGCATTTGAGACGTCAGTAGGAGTTTATTACATTTATAGCAGTCAATGCCTTTTTTCCCATTTGCTTGTTTGAAAATGGCGTCTTTGTAGAACATCTCACCTGAGTTTCTTTAAATAAACGTAATACAGGCAGTTAAAGACATAACTGGTAATGAATGTTAGATAATATCTTGGGTACTGCGGCATAAATTGTAAGATGACTATATTCTGTCATGATGAATATTAGATAATGATACCTTATCCCTATAAGAATAACTTATTTTATTATTCAGAATGATCTTATGAGCTCTTTGGATTCATGGGAAATAACTTAGTAGAAACCATAAACTATTCAGATTTCACTGAATATTCTAATCATACTTGCATCATTCTCAATTATGAATTTGGGGGACTGCCAAAAAAGAGACAGAGGCAGCATATAACAGCTTTCCATTAACTGGGTACTGTTGGAGGGCTGGCACTGTGAGTGCCCTTGCGTTGTGAGCGGCCTTGGATGTTTTCTGTTCCCAGCATTCGCCTTAGTACAGCTCTTCCACATGTTCCACATCGGGTACTGCCCAGCTGCAGGCTCTAGATTTATCCTTCAGGAAGGTGTTTTGCATGTATTTGCTGCTTAGGGTGAGCCAACAAAGCTCAGATCATCCCACAGGATTAGATAAAAATGCTGTGTCAAAACCAGCATTGGCTGAATGCTCTGATACTTCTGTCACTGTTTCAGCTGGGACAAGGCTGACTTTCTTACTGGCAGCTAGTGCTGTGGTTTGGATTTGGGATGAGAATGGTGTTGATAGCACGCTGGTCATTTTAGTTGTTGCTGAGCACTCAAGGTCTTTTCTGCTCCGTGCACCGCCCCGCCAGCAAGCAGGCTGGGGGACACAAAAAGTTGGGAGGGGACACAGGCGATACAGCTGATCCCAACTGACCAAAGGGATATTCCATACTGTATGATGTCATAGCACAGAAGGAAGAAGGAGGAAGTGGGAGACATTCAGCGTTATGGTATTTTGTCTTCCCAAGTAACCATTATGCGTGATGGAGCCCTTCTCTCCTGGGGATGGCTGAACACCTGCCTGCCATTGGGAAGTGGTGAATGAATTCCTTGTTTTGCTTTGCTTATCACATTGTCTTTACAATATAATGTATATTAATGAAGAGCTGGATTTCTACCTTGGACAAAACCAAGAGACTCACAGCAGTGTTAATATAGGTTGGACAGTTGCATTGTGAATCTCCTGAACTTCAAAAGATTTGGGTTTTTTTTCTACATGTGCCACAAAGCAGTCAGGATGGCTCTAGTTGTTTTTGCAGCAAAGCAGTGTAAGAGGTTTACTGAATAGTAAACAAATACATTACAAAAGACAGTAAGTGATGCAGAATGCTCAGGGATATAAATGATGAGAGACATTTATCTGAAGAAAGCTGGTAAGGTACAAGCACAGATTTTAGGGCTCTGGCTGTAGACAACCAAGTCGACGAAACAAATCACAAGCAATGTCCACAAATTCCTTTCTAAATATACCTTTCAGATGTCCATGGATATGGAGAGAGATATATGTATGTGTGTATATATATATCCCAAAGGAATTCCACAGAACTTCTTCCAGTGTAGATGAAAATTCTTGCTATTAGCTCTCATCACTTTTGTCAAAATTTTAGGATCAAGTCTTGGAAGCTGACATCAACTCCAGAGAATTTCTGTTCTTAGAGTCCATATGGAGGGTGAAAAGGTCTCAAAAATACTTTAGAGCCAGGTCTTAAACCTATTCCAGCTGTGCAGACCTGTCAGGTTTTGCTCCGGGCATGGTTTTTTCTTAAAAGCCTACCTGGTCTTAGATGAGCTTGCTGAGTACATATGGAATTTGGAATATACAGTAATGTGTTCAGTGCCAGATTTTACAACACAGAATTTTTTAAAGGTGGGAGAAACACAATAAATTTCACCTCCCCAATAAAGCCTGAGCCCATGCTGGTTCCTTTTTGGCAGACTAAGCAACACTTTCTTGAGGTAAAATGTCAGTATTTTAAACTTGGGCAAAAAATTAAAGCAACAGTAAACGTTAAGGAGAACAAGAGTAAATGTTGTACTTTTTAATGAGCTCATAAAAACATGAAATTCCCCATATGGAGATATTTATTTTTGCAATAGCTCTAGGGGAAAATTTCTTGCTGGTTTCCTTAGCAGATTTTCAAATAATCAGCAGTCCATGCGATCTTGTTTCGCTGAAGGCCCATGAAAAAAAATATTGTGATCAATGGCACTTTGTTAATTAGAGACAAGAAGGAGAAAGTGGAAGAAGATATTCTCTCCATCTTCAGATCATTTAGAATTACATTCCATAAGGCACTCTCAGGAAAGCTGTGCAGACAAGAGTATATTTTTAAATACTGAAGTTTTTAGCACTTGCTGTGTAGTTATGTATGTATAGCTCTGCAGGTGTATAGTGATGGCTTTGTGTGTGTGTGTGTGCATGTGTGTCTGTGAGGATGCAGCTGTATCTCTCATTTAGAAATGTCTGTCTATAAAGAAGCTGAATTTGTAATCCCAATCCCAGAGCCTTTTTTTTTTTCTTTTTGTGAAAATCCTTGATTAAACAGGGCAGGTACTTGGGGAATCTGTAGGGCAAGAGGACGAGGCATGAGATTAATGAAGGTCTGCTGAGCTATAGAAAATGTTGAATATCTAAAAAAAAAAAAAAAAAGGTAAAGATACATATATTTAAACTGCACACAAGTCGTATGAAAACATTTGGGAAATAAATTGCTGCTGCCATACCAGAGGAATAGTATTTATGTTCTTCCATTTAATTCAGCTCTAGATTTCCAGTGGTTCAGAGTCTGTGTCCGTAGAGCTGGCTGAGGAACTTCCCACATCACTGTGTGGACAGGCCATATCGAACTGATTTTTACTAAGTCATGCTCCCTGTAATTCTGGTTCAGCTGTGGGTGTTGAGTGATTTCTGTGGTGAACCAGAGCATCCCAAACCCCGTGGTGGTCTCTCCCAACTATCAGAGGCTCTAGTAAAGAGACTGTTGTTATCTGGAGATTGATGTCTTGGTGTGTTGTATTGGGAGGTGTTAATGAAGGTGCCTACATCCTTCTCCTACTAATCCCTGGAAGCCTATGCTTAATCATGATCTTGATCATTTACATTTTCAGCTGTATCTTAATGTATTGTCTTGTAGACGTTTTGCTAAAGAGGAGGTGCAAACCCAATTATACAGAAAATGGCTTCATTCTGCCTCCTGAAAAAGTCTGGATGAAAACTGAGTAATGACAGATAAGTAAAATTTTTACTTTTGTATGATAAAAACGTATTGAATCATTACATCTGCGTGGATTTTGCACAGGCATTTTTTCCAGATGATTTTTAAATCACTTGTCACTGATAACAACAAACAGAGTCTCTGAGGAGTGCAGCGACTGGTGGGTAGAAAATGAAGGATGCTCTAAGCACCAGGTCAACAGATTTTATTCAAAGTACTAGTAGCAAAAGAAGAAAGATTGTTGCTCAGACTGCTAGTTCATCTTGACATAAGAGAAATGCTCCACAATCCAGCTAATTCATATATCTGTGGTTTACAGATCAGAAAATTAATTTTTGAGAGTTCAGTGATGGAATCAAGATCAACTTTACCTAGCCTATGAACTGTAGTGCAGTTTGGCCTTGTCAAGCATTTCATCAATATATACTAAACAAAATGGAAAATTCAAAGGTTTCAGAACTTTATAATCAAACAAGGACAAAAGTTTGGTTCTGCCTCATCTGGTGCTTTCCTCTGAAAAGCAAACAAAAGCTACTGTGAAGTGGGGCTGGAAGTAGCAGGGGATATGTCTGAGCCTGGGGGTGGAATTTGCGTGGTATGAATACTATGAGATGTAGCACTTGAGAAGGGCGGTGGTGGTGGTGAAGTGTTTTATGGCCACTGATGTATCTGTCACTGATAGGCCAGCGGTTTGCTGTGTTTTTTCTTTTAATCTATATGATCCAGGGAAAAGTAGCTGAAATCAAGCCGTGTATCAGAGGCATGGTAACCTCTGCTTGCAAGAGCATCAGATTCATAGCCTGGAGTCTTGTTTCTAATATAAGGGATGCTATCTTTCCCAGTAATGCATGCAAACAGGGAGCACTCTTGGGACAGTAACTGAATCTTTCCTTACTCCAGCGGAGGAAATGTTTCTCATTGTGAAACCCCAGGAAAAAAGGTGCAGAAGGTGAAGAAAACAGAGAAAACATCTTTTCCCCCTAAGGCATTCGAAATGTGCAATGGGTTGAATACATACTATGTGTTTAAAAAAGAAACAGATAAAAAATTCCAAACCCTAAACTTTCCTATTGATTACTTATGAATCTTGGTGATAAAGATGCTTTAGCACAACTGGGACAAAACACTGCTGGAAGTGCCTGCAGGATTTTTCTTGAATGGACATAGATTTGTCATATATACTTTCAGAAATGTAAATCTTACCTAGTTCCTTCTGAAATTAGATCTGTCTTATGCTCTTTGGGGAAAGCCATGACCTTGTGGGACTCCTTAGACTCCAATGAAGCTTTACTGTGGTCTTTATTGTACACTGAAACGATGTGGCCAAAAGGTTATGGAAGATTAATCTGAAAAATGTCCACAAACTGGTGTGGAATCAAATTATACACACTGAAGCTGAAGAACAAATCTGTTTGCTAAAATGTGCTGATTTGTATGAAACATTGTCATTTCTAAGAAAATTTAGAGAGCAATCTCTTTTTATTCTGTGCTGTATAATAGCTTCTCATTTTTATTCAGGTCTTGAAAATTTGGAAGAAAAGGGATGTGCTGAAAAATAGTATGACAAGGCAAGTTCCCTTGACAGTGAATGTAGGAATTGACCTGGTACACAGGGGCCACTCCATCTTTTTAATGTTTTTTTTTTGGGGTTGGTTTGGGTTAGGTTTTTTTTGAAGGGAAGGAGATAGAGAACACTATTCAAATATTTATGTAGAACAGATGGTTAAAAGATAATATTGCCAACTTATTTATAAGAAAAGAAAATTAAATACAAGCTACGTGGTTCTTATTTTTTAAAAAAGGAAAATTAAAGATACCTGAAACAAGATTTGGACATTCAAATAAGTCTAATTTCAGGAGATGTAAACGCCTTCTGCTCCTTCTGAAACTCTGTATTTGTAGAGCAGATAATCAGTTTGCATATCTCACTTGGAAAATTTTAATTAGACTCGTCAAATGAGGCAGACTATGGTAGGGTTGCTCTGACTGAGAATCGCATTGTTTAATGAGTACGCCCAGTGATTTCAAGGGGAGGTGTGGGATCAAGCTGTATTGCAGAAGTCTACCTCAATACAGTAATTTACAGTTTTGTGCACAGAGATCAGGAAGGAAATAAGAAAAAATGAGGGAAAATAGGTAACGCTGGAGAAAAGCCATCAGTCTGAGCTAATCCAGGAAATCAAGGAGAGAGGTGTGATGCAAAAATCTCATCTCAGGATATTGGTGGTTACAGTGACTTTGCTGCTATTTAAAAACATAACCAAGCCCTCAGACAGGGTGGGAATAAATGCAGAATTCAATTGGAATGCTTTGTCTTCATGAGAAATCGAGGAATGGAGAAACAGGAGGTTTCATTCTGCTGCTGAAACTCAGTAACTTCTCAGAAACTCCATTCAAGCTTGCCATGGTGCTGTGGTGTCTGATGGGTTGTGGCAGCTGACCGAGGTGTAGTGGTCACCCACTAGCATGAGGTAAGATGTGTGTGACACTGTGAAGTTACGTTGCCTTGGTTTGGTCCTTGGTCATGGTTTGTAATTGTCTGTAATTGTCCCAGTCACAAGAATAATGTTTTTTATTTCCCTTCCTTTCCATGGGCTATACATCTGTGTTCCTCTGCTAAGTTTCCCTCATTATGTTTCTAGGGCACTACTCTGGTTCCCTCCCCTCAGTTATCTCTCTAGAGAAGTGAACTGTGAGGGATGTCATGAGTCAGAGATGATGTTCTGGGCACTGAAAGTCCCATCTGAAACCTACGCTACTTAGGGTACTGCCAGCTTCTTGGTTTTAAGGCTGTGAATCCCATTTTTTGTTTCTTTCCAGTCTATGTGTCCAGGAAGTAACAATATGATTTCTCCCTTGATTTCACATTGATTTAGGCTCTGAGTTTCTACTAATGTGTGTTAAAAGTAAAAAAGTCTTCCTATTTTATCAGTAACCATATATAAAGGAGGCAATAAACCTGCACAGCATAGGTGACTATAAAGATTAAGTCATAAATGCAATGATGATCCACTGAAGAAGCAGTGCTATGTCTTCCTTTTTCCCAAGTGTTATTTTCTTTGTTCACTTGATTAAAAACAATTTTGTATATATGAGCTATTTTGTTAAGATACAAGCTAGTGGAAATATTGTGAACAGATTATTGTTAAGTGCATCTGGGAAGTGTAAGAACAATATTTGGTGATCTAAATTTAATGGGATGAAAGGGGTGAAGATCGAGAAAGATATTTAATATGTTTTTAGAAGTAGGAATAAAATCAGAAAGGGAACGATGGTACTGAGAGAAGTTTATTTGCAACGAGTTGAACTCATACTAATGCCCTGAATGAGATTCAGTGTGTTTGCACTGTATGACGGTGCAAATGGGTGCTACATTCATGATCATCCTTTACATCCAGATGAATCAGAGCATGCACCAAGTGTCCCAGAGCTGTTGATTTGAGTGTGGGGATGATCAACTGTGATTGCATGGGGTTTAATGCAAGTTTCAAAGCTTATGTAGGGTCCTGGCTGAATACTTGGAGAGCCAGTCAGTATTGATGTCCACCTTGCTCTGGCCACAGTGTGGTCAGGACCTATGCCTGGTTTTTCAGAGCTATCTTTATGCTTGCATGTAAACTGCAGTCCCATGCTCTGACTGCATTGAAGACGTACTTTCTTAGTGTGGCAGACTCGACAGATAATGATTATGCAGCATATATGGAGTCAAACTGAACCCTTTTTACTCTTGGACTCTCTGTTTTTAACTAACTGTTTTATTCAGGCTTTTATTAAGCCAAAAAATCATGCTGTCCATTCCGACCAAGACCTGATCTTTTTTTTTTTTTCTTTAAACCTAGCTAAAAATCCACTTCTCTAATGTATATACGTTAATGTCCTATCAGATATCAGGTATTTTTGGCCCTTCTGTCTCCAGTGGGAGCTGAATGCAAGCAGCAGACCAGAGCTTCCTCTTCCTTTTGAAGACATGTAGTCATGGCACTGAGAACAGGACAGTGCTTGTAGTAGTCCATAAAAACCAGAAATGCACTGAATTTCAGCTTTCTTTTTTGCCTTTGTAGCTAAGCTAGTAAGTAACAAGGTGAGCGAAAGGATGCAGTTAGTGCTGATCAGCGAACGCTTCTTAAAGGTCAGGAAATGTCATCATCTTATTCTCTGTTAGTTGTAAAGGCTGGGTTGCTCCATGGCATGTGCAAGGGAGAGAAAGACGGCCTCAGTTTCGGGGGGAAAAAATTCTAAGACTCCTTATTTTCTCCTTGAGAAGACCTGTGCAAGTATTTTTCAGCCAGTATTCCTGAAAGCTGGGATGGTTATAAATGTATGTTGCTGAAGACCAAAATCTTGGTGTTGTAGTAAGCCCTTGGCAATTACGTGACCAAAACCCATCACAAAGGTCTCAGGTCAGCGTTGCCTTTGTGAATATTACTGAACTGCAGTGCCATCAAGCCCTCATTTAAATTCAGTCTTAAAATGAAGAGAGAGAGCGCTTAATTATGGCATCCTACAGCAGAGGAGCATTAATTAATTTTTAATTGTTTAAGGTGTAATAGGATAATTTCAGAAGAGGGCTCTGTGGAGTTGGGTGTGATGGATACCAACTCTCAGGGGGTTTGGAGCAGCTTCTGGGAGTGTGGGGTTGGCAAAGAGCTGTTCTAGAGGTGACCAATGTTCTCGGTGATTTTTGCTGGAGGCATCACATATGCTGGAGCCAGCCCCAGTGCCTGGTCAGGCTGGTGTTGGAAGCCTCTTCCCAAGCCTCTTGTATGGTATTTATTAATTTGCCTGTTGTTTACATCTCATTGGTGTAAACTCTGACGTGGGTTCATAATCTTTTTCATACCCGAGAGTACAGTTGCCAGAGGCAGTTAAGACTTGCTATAAAATAGGAGGGTTCAGACAGTGTGGTGCTCTTTCTTTGGCTGAGTCCCTTGGCAGTTGCTGAAGGGGAAAGTTTGTCCCACTGACAGATACTATGGAATAATCTTCCTAGAGGGGAAGTTGCCTCCTAACTCAGAGCAATTTCTTTTTGTCTTCTTTAGTACAAGACTTTAAAAATATTTTTTTAAAAAATCTCTCATCTATATTTTAGCATACCTGATATTATGTAAAGGCTTCTGTTTTTCTATAAAAATGGTGTCTTTTGGGAATCCTTTAAAGATATTTAGTCTATATGGTATCTTCTTACAGCATCTTCTCCAAGATAATCCCATGGGAAACCTTCTGCCACCCACATAGAATACATTACTTTTTATTAGTTTATTTGTATATCCTGTTATTTATGTTTCCAGTGAGGGTAAAGGGCTAATTTCGTGGCGTTTGTTGTTTTCACACCTCTCTTGTCTATCCTCTCATTAATTATTCTTTGAATATTTTTAATCTTTCCAACCTTTTGTTACAGGCTTTCTGTGCTTCTAAATGTTTTATTTGCCCTTACGGGATGGATTCTGTTTTCACCACATTTTTTGAGAGATGGGAGGGCCATAGAGAAGCACTGATTTCTAAGGCAATGGTGTCTTTAACCTTTTCAGTAATGCTTTATGTGTTAGTTACTGTATTATTTATAATTGGTTTGCTTTTTTTCCATTTGTTGCTGCTGCCTGTTTCTATTATATTTTTTAATAAGCTATCACAGTGACCTCCTGGCCATGTCCTTTAGCAAATGTATTTACATACCATATCAGAACAGAATGCTGAGTACAGGAGATCCAGCCACATCATTGTGATTGGACCACATGTTTCTATAAAGCAAATATTTAAGTATATTCTGCAATTTCAGAGCCTTGCAAATAATACAATTGCTATCAGATACTTATTAAGAAATTGCAAATCCAGTTATTTAACCACACTGCACTGAACTAGAAGAATATTCAGTTTCAAACTGGAATGGGACTTCATGGAATCTGCAGCACAGTGATACTGCTGAGGGGGTTTTAATTTTTCATTATTTTTTTCTTTTGCTGTTTGTTTGCAGACTCTACTTATCAAAAGCAATGAGGAAAGAGTGTAAGGAGCTGAATTGTACTGCTAATTCTGTGTTTATTTCTGATTAAATTGCTTTCCTGTCCTTTGATTTATGAGGAAGGAGAAGCACAAATGGATGACTAAGGGGTTCAGCTGCATAACTCCCCTTAATTTCTGTGGCTGTTATCTAGATGAACACTGCAACAGGCTTTAAACATCTCTACTGGTGCCCACAGTGTGCTGAATGAGATAGAAAAAGTTGCCCGCTTCACTTCCAAAGAGCCTACGGTCTAAGTGAGACAGCAGCAGATTGATACTGGGAGAATAAATTATGGTATATATATATATATATATATTTTTTAGCGATTAACAATGCTGTTTACTCTCTTTTCTATGGAACTTGTTGTTGTTTCTATGGAGCAAGTTGTTGTTGGGGACTCCATGGGTGGGAGATGGAAAAAATTCCCTAGAAGGTCATGGTAGGATCTCACTGCTGATGTTGTTACTGAGTTGCTGTCACATGGTGGTAGTGCTGTGACCACTTGAAGCTATAACTCTGGAGACAGGCTTCTGCCACATAGTCCCATACTTCTGAAAACTAGTCATTTAACGCTTCTGTGTCCCGGTGCCCTTTGGAGGTGTTTCTGGTTGCCTACCTCAGTGATAAAGTTGTTAAACTCCTTTGAAATACCCAAGCACTAAGCTGATGAGTGATGTATGAAGCTGTACAAGCAAGTGGGAGGGACTCCAGGTGGTGGTAATGTGTTTTAGTTGTAGAATGCAAGATTTTATTTGGGTAGCAAAACAGCCCCTTCTGCCTCTTCCAATAATTAAGGGGCAAAGCATTGGCTTTTCTGAGGCTCCATAAGACTCTCCCAGAATATAAAATAATAATGGCATATGTAGGCTGGAAAGTCAAATGGTGCTCGCTGTGGAGTGTTGAGTGACTCTCCCCTTGCTGATGCTGGGAAACCATGGCACTGCTCATGCATATAGAATGTGAACTCTCTGGGGGGACTCTCTTCCTCTATGTCCTGTAAGGAAAGCCTGTGTTCCTTTTGGATACTGCTGTGCCAAACACACATAATCACAGTGCTGCACAGCCAGAGCAGCTGAGCACTGGGCCCTCCTAGGACACAGGAATGGAAAAGCTCTCCAGGGTTCTTGAGTCCAGTCCACAGATGCTCTCAGGAGCCATATCACAGGAGGCTTTAAGAGCTGTCTCATCTTCCACCTACCAGCCGATGAGGATGTTTGCCCCCATGGCTCCCACTGCAGTAACTGTTGCAGAATTACCCCCTGCTAATGGAGCTGTTTAACATTTCCAGACTAAGTTTAGGAAACTTAATACTCCACTTTTGTCTTCAGATGGAGCATGTTCAAGTTCGGGATTCTCTGTAAAGATAATCCTATTTCCAATTTAGTCTTCGGAATAACTTCTCCTGTCTCTCTTTTTTCCTTTTTTTCCTCTCTTTTTTTTTAAAGTATATTTATTTTAACACCCTGGGCTGCTGCCTGTTTCCATTTTATCTTCTGTTGGCTCTTTTTCTCAGTGATGGTGAGAAGGAAGGGCACATTGCATTTAGTCCTGGCACATTTGTCCTTTTTCTTTACTTGCTGGTGAATCATGCTGACATTTCCCCCTTGAGAAAACTTGTCCATGCTACTGCAAGACAGACTGTTCACCTGTGAACATTACCTGGCTTGATGTGTCCACGGGGCCAGATTTGTGCATCTGAAGAAAAAACAAAATGGAATCAGAAAAGAAACCAAGGAGGACAAAATAGAAGCAGCAGATACATTTTATTTTTGTGGCAGAGCCAAAACTGGGAAGTTTTAAGAACTATTTTTCCAAGATCCCTACTAGAGATTGCTTCCTTTACCCCATGTATGTCTTTTTCTTTGTTGTGGCAAGAAGAAAGAACAGATAAGCAAGCCATGGGATTTAACTTGTCACTTTCCTAGCCAGGCTGTCTTTCATGGTTTCAATGAAAAGTACAGTATCCTATCTGTGTAGCCTTGTGGATTAGCATCCTTTCATCTGTGCTGTGTAATTTGACTAAGAGAAGACATCCTTTTATAACTATTAGTTACAGACCGTGTCTAAGAAATTACACAGTGTCAGAAGCCACTAACTAGTCTCTAGAAAAGACTGTTATTGCAGGGATTGTCTTGCAGACTGGATATTGCAGAGAACTGTTTTGCTTATTTTTTAACTATAGCCAACTGAAACCCTGGTGAAAGTACTATTAACATGTCTTTTATGTTCTTTCTAGGGATGGAAGCTGTTAATAAACCGTCTTTAATCTCTCATCTTTAATAAACCGTGACAAGCTGGTGAGCTGATTGTTGTCTCCAAAAGAAAAAGACCAAACAAATTGCTTTATTGTCATCGAGACTGGGCATTTCCTACGTTTAGACACATATCAGAGGGTGGTGTTCCAACTGCCACGTACCTTCGTGTTTCTCCCTTTTTTGCTGTGCTCTCAGGCCACAGGTTGCAGGAGGAGGTCTGGAGGCAGAAGACAGGCTGAAGGCAGCAGCCTATTGACTCCAGCAGCTCTAAGTGCCTGCATCAGTGTAACGCTCAAATATGTGCTTAATTTTTAGCACCTGTAAAAGGTATCATTAACTTCTTAATGTTCATTCTTAAATAACTTAATTCTCAGCAGCCCTTTTCATCGTTTCACACTACCCAGAGCTTAGCTAGTAAATTCACAGGCTGTTTCTGCGGGATGGGTTTTCAGGACAGGAGCAAAGCCACGGCAGAGCCTGCCTGAATTTAGGCAAAAAAAGCATGGCAAAGCTGGGGCTTTCTGACCTGTGCTCTTGGCTGGTTGCTGTTGGCTTGTATTGTTAGCCTTTTTTTTATTTTTATTTTTTTTTTTTAGTTGAGCTGAGTTAATGCTTATGTTTATTATACTGTCGTACAACTAAATTCAGTCATTCAACAACTTTCATTGCAAGCCAAGTTATTGTTGTATTTCAGCTTTTGAAATGTAGCTGTTTCTGCTGTACACTTAATAACTGCTTGGAAGATGGAAAGTCTTTACATTTTCCTTGTGGAAACAGTTGCTTGGTTTGCGAGAGGGAAAATGCATCATGAAATCAGATGTTTCTAATTGCTCCTTGTTTCAGGAGTTTCTGTTGAACACTGAAAATCATCCTTAATGCATGAGTAAGTCTGGTGAAAAGATAGATTTTAAAAACATTGACTCAAAATAAATTTCTCTTGGAAGCAGAATAATTGTTGACTAATTCTCGAGGGAGAGATACATGAATTTCTTGCAGGCTTTTTGAACAATAGGACTTCAAAGAGGCTCAGTGAAAAGAAGGAAAGGTGCCCTTAATCTTCTAACATAGTATTGTTTATTCCCTTTTGCCATTAGGATATCTGCCTCATTAGTATTAACAAGATTTCATATAGTCCTCAGGGAGACAGGTACCTTCCAAGAAATGCCTGTAAGGAAAAAATAATTATCCCAATGTCATTGGCCAGAGCGTATGTAACCCATAAATCCTCAACTGACATCACAGTTCCTGAGGCAGTTTTTTTTGGAAAGAAAAGGTAAACAAATGTTCTTAAGGCAAAGTCAGAAGCCATTAGAGGAAATTAAGATTTGTGGGTAAGGTTCTGTTGCAGTTGAAGGTGAGGTTTTACACGGGAAAGACAGCTCTTCGGTTGCTGGTAGGAGGCAATGACCATCTGTTTCTATCTCAGCATCCCCTCCATGGTGGCACAGGAGAGTGCCACCCTACAGCATGGTGGCACAGGAGAGTGCCACCCTACACCCCTGTGGCTGCTGGGTCCTGCGCAGTGGCCAGCAGAAACACCTGAAAGTACGTGGTGTTGTAAAAACCTGTGGAGGTTGGTGAGAGGGCTTGAGAAATGAAGGGAAGGCAGAGGACTCAAAAGATTTGCAGGATTTAGACCCAGATATCTAAGACCCTCATTCTGGATGGCATCCAGTAATTTTGGGTGCCTCCAGCTTTAGTTGCTCAGTCTGAAACACCTCGCTTGCATAGAGAAAATTCAGACTCCAGAAATGACTGGTTGTTTGAAAACTTTTGTCATCACTATATTCATAGAAGTTGGTGGCTGTCTGCCAAGGATAGCGTGGAAGGACTGGAGTTCCGGATTGCACACAACTGGGGCAACCTCACTGCGCAGAGAGGACGGAGGAGACTCGTGTGGGGTCAGTGTCTGGGGATTCCTAAACTGGAGTTGTATAAGATAAGGTTGTTTAACATCAGCCCCTGATTAGCAAGTCAATGTATCACTCAGTGCTTCCTTTTAAATAAAAAGTGAAAAATAGCTAATTAATTCCTGTTTCTAATGCTGTTCGAGTTATATCAATTTATATAAAAAGACCTTTTTCTTGTGTGTATTTTTCATTAATGCTATATCATATAATGTAATTTAAAAAACTTTCATAGCCCAACCAATCCATTTTGCTAATTGTCATAACAGGAACATAAAGGCAGTATAAATATATAATTTAAATGTAATTTGAAACTTTCTCTAACACCCCCCACTCAAACACTTACTGAAGCCAGTTAAAAACATACCACTAAAGCTGCTGTAACCCAGTTATAATCATTTATGCTTTGTGCCAATGACATCTGTGGGTTAGAAGATAATGAACTTTATTCCTATGAAGACTATTAAAATAATATTTTTCATTAGAAAATGAAAAAATTTAAATGTTAAATGAAAAATGTTAGCTGCCGCTAACATCTGTCCTGCCTCTGCCTAACTAACTTCCTGTCATGTCTTACATTTAAGCCAAAGGTTTTGTGGTGGGAGGTCTTGGGGAGTTAGTTATGAAGACCTAGGCGGCTGGTCCCAGCAGTCGGCCCGAGACAAATCGCATCCCAAAAAGTGACTGTCGTCATCCAGAGAAACACGAAGAGACGTAAGCGATTTGAAAACAACCAAGCAAAAAAAGCTCAAAACACTTTTCATGTTTAAAGCAGCCTTTGGAGATAGGGATGTTTTCTTTTACTCTTTTTTTTTTTTTTCTTCACACACAGTCAGATTTTTGGAGCTAAAATCAATTTTTAATTTCTGAAGTGCTGTTTTAGTTCTTGAGCCCGTATATGGAAAAGATGATTGTCAATAGGAAATGTTTGAAAAGAGGCACATGACAAATACCCTGCTGTGAAGACAGACAGGGCTGGCCTATATGGAATTTGCAGTTAAACTTCACCAATAAAAAACCAACATGTCATGCTTTTGTGGCCTACTAACAAGACAGTTTGCATGATTTTAGAGCTACGTTATGAGAAAAAAAATACCAGAGGGGTGATTAAAATGTGATCATGATAAAAATCTTAAGGCATTTGTGATACAATATGCCTAATGAGGTTTTTTAAAGCACAGCTGCCCCAGTGTTCTCCTGGACCCAGCAGATGATGTGTTTGAAGGAATTGGTTGAAAAGAAATGTATCTGAATATATCTGCATCTCCTACAGAGCTTGCCAAACATTCAGTAACACAGATTTCTGTGAACTGTTGTTACTCAACATAAAAACAAATTGATGTAATTTAGATGTATCCTATTTGTGCAGTTTGTTCCAAAATATCTTTTATGTGTACAATTTTTAAACAGAAATGTTGGAAAAATCCTAGGTTGAAAAATCCCTGGAAGAATTTTGTGGAAACCTAGAGGCACCCAAAGCTGTGTTTGTCCCAGTAAATTTTTAGTTATGGTTCAGGTTATGATAATGAGTTTTCCCAGAATGAGAATTTATTTAATTACATGTTGTGAACTGTCACAGCCACAGGCTGAAGGCTTTGTGATGTTTTTCCTGTTGTTAAAGTTTCTGTTATACCTTATTTTTAAACCAAAGGCTTTGTACTGAGGGGTCTTGGTGAGTTAGAATGAGAATCATAGAATTGCCTAGGTTGGAAGGGACCTTTCAGGTCATCTAATCCAACCATCAACCTAATGCTGACAAAAGCCATCGCTGAACCATATGTCTAAGCACTAGGTCTACCCAACTTTTCAGTACTTCAAAGGATGGTGACTCAACCACTTCCCTGGGCAGCCTGGTCCAATGATTAATAACCTTTTCAGTGTAAAATTTTTCCTAATACCCAATCTAAACCTCAAGCTGCTTGAGGCCATTTCCTCTTGTCCCATCGCCTGTGACCTGAGAGAAGAGACCAACCCCCCACCTCACTACAACCTACTTTCAGTTAGTTATAGAGAGTGAGAAGGTCTCCCCTCAGCCTCCTTTTCTTCAGGCTGAACAACCCCAGTTTCCTTAGCTGTTCCTCACAAAACTTGTTCTCCAGACCCCTCACCAGCATTGTTGCCCTTCTCTGCACCCGCTTCAGCACCTCAATGTCTTTCCAGAGCAGTGAGAGGCCAAAACTGGACACAGTACTCAAGATGGGGTCTCACCAGTGCCAAGTACAGGGACCTTAACTGCCACACCCAGCAATTCTGAGCTCCAAATGCAGGATAAGTAATGATGCTATAATTCAGAATCTGTGAAGAGTCTGAGATTAATGTTTATGAGGGACAGGGGGTGTTGCTGCCTGTGACAGTTCCCTGATATTGACTCTGGTTTTCATGCCTGCCTCTGCAACCAATACAGTCCCAGGTGACTGTAAATTAATACTGATAAATTTGAGCATCTTTGTGCCCCAGCGGCAGTGCTGAGGTTGCTGCCATTGCCTCTCCTAGTGGGATCCTGTTCCATGTCTATCCCATAGCACAAGGGCAAAAGTTTTGTGATGCACCACCAGAAGTTAATGGAGCTTTCTGTAGTCACAAGCAGCCTCAAAGGATGAAGTTGTTCTTTTCACTATGACCTCTCTAGATGGTTTAGTAGGGCATCATCGTAATTTTGTGTCCTCTTTTATCCTTATGCTGGCCCCTAATTTTCCTTTCATTGATCTGCTTCACAGGTCACAGCAATTTGCACATGATCTACAGCAGAGAAGATGAGAAAGGGAGGCAGAGAGAAAGCCACAGATAAAAGCCTCTTGCTCAGACCAGCTGCTTCTGAAGCGCATACATTTTTTTGTAGATTCTACGTTATAAAAGGTGTTGTAGCCTCTGTCACAGTTTCTGACAGAGCAGAACAATTTCAGGTGTTGAAGGTCTGGTATCTCCAGCTGTTTCTGCTCACCTCCAGAATGAAGGTTTCTTCATGGTGAAGGAAGCTCACGATGCTTTGCTGATGAAATTGGTTGGGCTTCAGGTGAGCTGCTGCCTCTTGTCGAAGTAGCCCCATGCGCTTACGGGGGTGAATGGAAAGTAGGATTTAAGGATTTTACATCAAATTACGTGCGTAAAACCACAAGGGAAGTTCATGAGAAAGCATGGGTTGGGTATGGCTACCTGCGAGACAACCTTTGCATTGGTGTGGCTGTGTGTATGGGTGGGTTCACCCCCCACAACAGCTGGGGGAAGGACAGGAGATGTGCCAGTGTGTATTGTGCTAATAAGGAGGAGTGGGTGGCCCCCCATCAGTGTGTGCCTGGTGCTAATGATGCTCAGGACATCCAGGGCTGAGGAGCCTAAAGGGCTCCTGGGACCCTGTAACTGCAAGTCCTCTCCAGGCCAAGGGAAGATGGGGTCAGAGCGAGCTGTGTGTTGTGGTCCCTCCCACAAGTCTGCCTTCCTTCTGCATCACTGACACCACTGATTCCTCCTTGGGTACCTCCTGTGGTGTGGATTCATCTTCTTGCTTGGGAGCTGTTGGTGTAGAACAAGAGAGGAAAAGGTCAAACCTCGACCCCGGCCAAAACTTGTATCGAAGTTTCCTGTATCCGACTT
This sequence comes from Nycticryphes semicollaris, assembly GCA_013400055.1. Taxonomy (NCBI): domain Eukaryota; kingdom Metazoa; phylum Chordata; class Aves; order Charadriiformes; family Rostratulidae; genus Nycticryphes; species Nycticryphes semicollaris. Next base: position 698,601 of record VXBJ01007137.1, read on the forward strand.
TAGCTTCAACCACTGCCATGGGAGAATCCCTGTGTCTCTTATGATATTTCCTCTGTACCTTTTGGAACTGAGCTAAAAGATATGCTTGTATCGATTAATAGCATGTTTTCAAAGCTTTCCATTCTACAGCTCAGAGGTAGTATGATAATGGACATCATGATCCAAGAAATCTTAGAAAACCTTGATTCGTACATTCTTTTTTAGAGTATATTTGCATATAACTGTACTAGTTGCCTTAAATCATATGTAAATTATTCAAAATTCTAATTTCCATTCCTGTTCCTTAATGCCACGTATTGGGGGGTGTAAAAGACATTCCAAACAAAGATCTCATCTCTGTGTCATCAGCATGATTGGGTCACCCTAAAACAACCAGTGTTTATGAGCAAAACATGGTGGGGGCGTTAGGCTGTGTTTATTTGATTTAAGCATCTAAATCCAATTTCAACATCTGTTGTGTCATGTTTAGCTTTTAAATTAAGCTCTCAGGAAAATTAATGTTACGAGTGTAGTAAGGTGATTACAAAATTATTGTTCCCCAAGATGCATGATTGATGATGTTTTTAATGCTGTGTTCTGTGGGTTGTAACAGGAGAAGCCAGGCAGAGAAGAAGAGATGTGCAGAATAAGGAGTACAATAGACATGTTAATTAAATGAGCTTAAAGAGCATGGGGAAAGAAATTATTATTCCCCTTACTGGCAATTGATATCTTTAATGCCCAAGCACCGTAAATAGGGGCAGGCTTTTCTGAAATGTGGGTGAGCAGCGAAATTTGTAGAAGAGGTATTCAGACTTATTGGCTTCATATACCACCCCACAGGTGCAGTTTTAATAGGAGGTAGCTGTTTTAATAACAGGAACAAGACAGATATTGCAGAAAGACTTCTCCAGAGAACACACCAGTCTTGGGGTAAGGTACAGGAAGCAGTAGCGTCCTTCCTCTGAAAGTCGTCAAACTATTCAAGTTTCTTAATTGTTGGATATATTCTGTAATTTTGACTTTCTTTTGTAGCCAGTGCAAGACTAGGAGAGAAGTCCTTAGAGGATAGTCTGAAACCTATCACAATGAACAAAATACATGTGTTTCTAGGAGAATGACTGGTCTATATGTAGCAGGGTATAGAAAAGAAAATTAGACATGAACATAAAGCATTTACCACTTGCCAGTTTAGCCTTTGCTGTTTATGCTGACCTGTCTCTAATCTTTGGAGGCCCAGACTACAGAAAAATATTTTTGATTAATATTTCTCTGATCCATATCATAGAGCTGGAATTGTGGTTATTTGCCGCCTGTATACAGTATTAATGGAGATATCTCAAAAATAACACAAAGTTCTAGTGAATAGCTAGTCAGAATATTGGCATTAGACTTTAATAACAAATACTATTTCCTTGCCAAAGCAATAACACATACTAATACTGTGGAACATCTTTATGTGTTGCATCCAGTAACACACATCAAGACATGGAGGGGAAAAAGCTAGCAACAGAGGCAATGATAAAGAAAGCAATTATTTGTGTTTAATTTGCTTTGGGGATCAATGAACCTTGTATCTCTGTGCCATATAATGTAGCTGAATGTTCACTTCATTTTATAAGATTCTAACTGGTACTCCGGGCAACTGAACAAACCTTATAAACATTAATAAATAAGACCCCAAGCAAGCCCAGGACTGGAATTTATAACAATCATATAAAAATGAAAAAAAATCCAGACAAACCCTAAATCTTAGGAGGACAGATAAAAATAATGGTACTTTCTGTCCCTGGTATAAGAAGGACAGGAGTTTGGATTCCACTAATTTGTGATAAAGCAAAGTGAACCCCTAAATTAAGTAAGGTAGAGTCTTGAAAAGCTCCAATGATTAATTTAATGACCTGGAAAGGTCTTTTCTATGGACAAATAAACTACTTTTGTATAATAATTACTTACAGAGTAATTATGTATTGTAGTGAGCAATGGGCTTCAAAGCAGGTGACAACACTAATTAAATTTGCTCTGGGCCCTGAAGGTAGTAGAGGTCAAAACTTTTTACATGGCTAAAGTGATAGAGCGCAGCCGTGCACTGCTGTGATTCAGTTCAAGGTCTCCATGTGGTTTCTCTGTTGGAGCTGTTTGGAAATCGTACCTAGTTTGCAGCAATACTGCACGACTGGTCATAGAATCGTAAGAACTTCCGGTCTCCAAATTCTGCAGTGTAGCTTTGGACAGCTTTTCAATGAGTAATTTTGCAGTAGCACCAGCTAATACTGAGATGCAGTCTCACGTTACATGTAATTTCATGTCATGCTGAGATGATACCAAAAAGGGTTGATTCCACTAACGGGATCACCATCAATGATCCATTCCATCTCTTTGCCTTGGACTGGATCTTGTAATCAGCTGATCTTGCACAAGAAATGTGGCCACAAGCATGTGGCCAACGGTGAGAGGTTGAAGAATAGCAATGCCAATTGCCTTGGGTCATTGTAATATCAGATCAACAACCAATCTTCAGTGTGTGTGAACAGAAGTACAGCATAATTATAGAGAATGTTGAAAATTATCCTTAAATATTATCTTTATCTTCATGGCAGAGTTTAAGTACGTATAAATTTTTCCATCTTGAATTTGAGCAAAGACATTGCATGAAATCAAAATTCAGGTAAAACTTCAGTGAAGTATTTTCAATAGAGATTAAATGAGACAAGCTCTGTGCTGGTGTCTCTTGCACTTACCTGGTGCAACATAAGAAAATAGAAGAGGTGAATCTGCAAGACATCTGTAAGATATTCACACATCCCCTTATTCCATGGCACTTCGGTGGCATAGAGGACCTCCTCTCCATAACTGCGAGCTGGCATATATGATCCATTGTATGATCACATTGTCTGAAATTTTACGATCTTCCTAGATGATCCATTCTGATACTTACCTATTCATCATATTAGAAGATTTTTCCTAATATTAACGTACTGTCACTGCTTGCATTTCATAGAATCACAGAATCATAGAATCATAGAACAGTTTGTGTTGGAAGGGACTTTCAAAGGTCATTTAGTCCAAGCCCCCTGCGATGAGCAGGGACTTTTTCAATTAGTTCAGGTTGCTCAGAGCCCCATCCGGCCTGACCTTGCATGCTTCCAGGGATGGGACATCTACCACCTCTCTGGGCAACCTGTTCCAGTGTCTCACCACCCTCATTGTAAAATATTTCTTCTATCTAGTCTAAATCTATCCTTTTTTACTTTAAAATATTACTCCTTGCCTTATCGCAATAGGCCCTGCTAAAAAGTTTGTCCTGGCATTCTTATAAGCTCCCTTTAACTTTTTAAAGCTTGTTCTCTGTCTTGTCTCCAGAGTCCTGAGGTGTTGTTTGTTTTATTCCTCTTTTACTGAATTTTTTCACATATTTGAAAACTGTTGTCATATCTCCCTTGAGTCTTTTCTAAACTGAACAATGCAGATCGTAGTCTTTTCTTCCTCAGCATCTCACCCGTTCCCATTCTCAGGCCAGTCCATGTTCTGCCCTGTTACCTGTGATAATGACCAAAACACATGCTTTGTGGAGTTTGTTCACAACATGTGTAATGACCATATATGATTTGACCAAGACATATACAACTTAACATCCTCAAAGCTATTTGCCTGGACTTCAGTGTTTTTTCTTGCTTTCAGGATGTGCTACATGCAGAGCAGTTTCCTTCAAAGGTTACATTTGCATTATCAGCAGAGAATATGGAAAACGGCACAATTTTGTTTGATTACAAACTACAGATTCTCTAACCGGCACTGTAATTCTAATTGCTTCTTTTTGGGTTCTTCCATAAAGTTTACCAGCTAATTTGCACAACCACGTTCAGCTGTGAAAAGCTATGGCTCAGGCAGAGGCTGCAACAGCTTCCTCTCTTCTTTGTCTGCAGCATCTGTTATGATAGAATAGTAAACAATTTCTTTTTCTGAATAATTCCGAATAATTCATCCAGTGTAATTCACTCCAAGGAAATCTTAGATAGCACACACATGCCTTTTGTTCTTCCTCAACTTCCTACTGTTAAGAATATGTCTGATTGTTGTGTGTGATGCAAAGTGGAATATATTAGCCAAACGGAACAGGAGCCTGTCAATGATGGTGCAGAATGGTTGACCTTCATTGATACTACAAACAAAGGAGTCTCCAACATTCAAACCCAAATGTTCTCAGAAACATGCAGTGAACTTTCTTTCAAATTCAGTTTTCACCAAGCAGATTGGGGGAAAAAGAGAGAGGCAGAAACTTCTCTCTTTGTACAAGAATAAGCCCCAAAGAAACAAACATGATTTTGTGGACTAGGAGAATCAGGAGCTTCTTGAGTGGCCCTGTGATGTTGGGCAGGAATGCCATCATCATTAGACTCCCATCTGACAGTATGCTTGAGTATATACAACTTATCTCAAACTATTTTCAATAAACATGTTCACTATTCTGTGAACAACTCTTAGACCACAGTGAGACCATGGTGCATTTTTTGCCTTGGTTCTTTGTCAGCATCTGTTTCTCTTATGCTTCTACAGGCAGTACTACTGTTTAAAATGGAGAGGGAAGAAGTTACTCAAAGAGCTAAGCAGTGCAAGGGGTTTGCAAAGGAGCTTTTTGAGCTAAAGGCTGGTAATTTTTGACTAACTTACTGGCAGAGTGCTCTCTTGAAATGAGAGGCGCTCCAAAGTGAAGTGTTTAGAGTGCCTTGTAGTCCAGCACTGAGAGGAATCAGCTGGTTTTATGAGTACTAGTGGGTATAAAATCAGGAAAAAAAACCCATAATTTTGTTTCTAGAACCAAGCTAAATACCAACCTTTCCTGGAAATGAAGTCAAAGATTAGCAGACTTAAGGTGCAGAAGACAAGATTTCCACTCCAAGGAAATCCTGGATGGCACACATGCCTATCAGAGTCAGAGCTGGCTTCTGAACAGAGCGTGAAAGGAAGGGATGGTTGTTAAGTCATATCTGGCTACTTGTGCAATTAAGCACTGTGCCTTGCAGTCATATGACCAGTCTAGAGTTGGTCAGATGGTTTAACAGTTATTCCAGACAACAGCCCATGGTTACCACATGCCATGGTGTCACTGGACATGCCCACCCTGTATGGTCATCAGACTTCAATTGCAGTATGCTAGGCCATAGCAAAAGAACAGGACTACATACAAAAAATGTTCAGCTTTCTGACAAGTGAGACAGAGCAAAGCTGCTATAGTCTGCACTAAAACTGATGCCTCATATTCTTATAATTTAGGAGAGCATAAATTGTACCATTATTTTGAAGAGGATATGATATTATTGAGGTAGAATTTACAAAAGAATATGAGCAATTCTAGAAACCTAAACAGGACTGAGTGACTTGGTCATCACAGTGACAGTTAAAGTTGATGGTAGATGAAAATTCATTTTGGATAAAGACAGAACAAAACTATGATCTGAATTACCCATGTGAATAACAGGGATCTAAATTAATGGTGACTACTCCAGAAAAAAAATAATCATCACACTGTGGACAGCAATTCAATAGAAACAGCAGTCATGAAATAGCAGCTAATCTTATAGTTGAATTGGCCTCTAAGATCCCTAGGAACTAAAGTGGTAAATGAAAATGTAAACAATGGAAATCTGCACTTTACAGACAAGTGTAACTGGCACCCACGTTTACCATCCCAAGTCCCATTTGCTCACTGGGCTGAATAATGTATTAAATTAAACCTGAATACATCACTTAAAGAGCAACACAGGATCCCTGTTTCTGAAGCCTCCTGATGGATAAATGATGGACATGATGCTAGAGATCTCAAGACAGGGAGTGTGAACTAATTTTCTATATTCAATTTACTTTGATGAGAGACTAAATTGAAGCTGCTATTGCATTGATTATGCAGGTTTGGAAGGAATTTCTGTCCTGCCTCATTTCTACAGATACTTGCTTTCAATGACCTTTCATTAACAGTCCATGTGGAGGTAAAAGATTGTATCCTGGGAGGTTTCTGTCTCCCCCACCGTCTCATCGTTGCTTCATAAACCTTAAGTGAGATCTTTATGTGCAGTGGGATTCGGGAGTTCCAGCCTGCCAGAAATGAAATGTTCCTCCTTATTTTGCCCCAGGGAGAACTTGTCGGTAACTTATCTCTACCTGCAGACATGATTATTCATCGCGTGGTAGTGCTGAGGGATTTCTGGGAGAAGTGAGATGTTACCCTTGCAGGAGTTGGGACTGCTCACGTGAACCAATGTCACCACCTCTGTACGGTCAGCATGAGTCGTTCTCGCCATGTAATGCAGGAGAGAATTTATACAGATGATTGCAAATACTGCTAAAATAAGAAAGTATCATATTTTCACCCTTATAAGAAGATGATATCTGTATTCCATCCGATATGGGAGGTATATTTCAAAAGACACATTCTGAGTTTTTTTTCAGTCATTAAGTGAAGTACTTAAAAAAAATGACATTTCCCTTCAAAATCCAGTGTCATTCATTGTGGAAAATTCTGTGATGTCAAGCCCTTCTAACCCAGTAAATTTGAAAAATCATTAAAACTTTGATTGTCTTGAACGACCACAGCCATCTCTTCTCTTGCATGTGGAAATAAAACAAAGGGAATGTATAGAGAGAACTGTTTTTTATTCTTCTTGAGTGGTTGCAGTTATATCAGAAGTCAGCAACATGAATATATGCCAGAACCAAACACTAACACAGTTTTTAGATTTTTGTTGTTTGATATTTAGTAAAATTTTTATTGATCAAATTTAACACTCAAAATAAACAAAGAAGCCAGGTTATTTTGCTGAAATAAAAAACAATGCTTACAGAGTCTGGGAAATATTTTAAAATTACCTTCCTATTTTTACTGGCATGTACATGCTAAAAAAATGCAAGTTTCTTGTTGCTTCACTGATAGCTTTAGTGGCAGTATGAACATTTAACGATAATTGCTTGGCAACTCAACTTGCTTCAAATTTAGGAATGTTTGTTTTTTGGAATCCGCTTTACTGAAGCCTGCATTGTTGTGGAGTTAACTCTCTATATTGTATGTATTGTGTTTTGCACGTGGGGTGAGGTGTGCTCTGTGATCCAGCTGTTATTTCGTGTGATGCTCGTATGACCATACGCAGTTATCTGCTGTGGAAGATTTGACAAGCTTTTCTTTCTTTCTGGGCCACTGGAACGAAGGTTTTGTCTTTTTTGCCTGACTGTGACAAATCTGTAAGGGAAACAGCATAGCTATGCCTAAGGTTAGTTCTGCCATGGTAACTCTTTCTGGAGCCTAACCATGAGGAGAAAGCAGAGTTTCTTTTTGTGGAGATTAATTGCTGCTTGGGAAGACAACTGAAAATGAAAATAGTGAGGTTTATAGCATTTTTATTTTCATTGCTGCTCTTAGTAACTCCAGTTGTACAGTCTGCAAATAAAATAGTGAATTCTGGGGGAATTTGTCATGAGGAAGGACTGGCACATTGGATCTGAAATGTTGTTTGTAGGAAGGGAAATATGTAAAGCATTTCCTGTTTGTCACCTGGCATGGTTCTGCCTGCACAATGCCTACTCTGCAAAATGAATCACCCTGTTGTTCCAGCCCTGTAACCTGTGGCCCCAGAGGTACCTTACTGAGTTTACAGCCTATTGGAAATTTCATGTATGCCAAGCTTAAGCCTCAGACAAAATAAGGAAATTCTTACTCTAAACGTTTAATCTAAGAACTACTGGTTCCTTCTGTGTTGACAGTAAGCAAGGTTCTCACGTATGACTTTGTATTTAAAGGGAGAAGCCAGGATACCAATCCCTGAATGTAAATGTTGTTATAGAAATTATTATTGTTAAATATCTAGATTTTTTCCCAGTATTTTATGGTATTTTTAATCAAAGCATGAATGAACTGAAATTAATACAGTGTTGTGTAATATTTTGGCCTTTTTTATTCAGTCAGGAGAACTCATGCAACTCTTCAGTGCCATCTCTATCCTGCTAATGCAGATTTTACTTTAAAATTTATGGTTCAGATGTTTGCACAGTTTTGATTAACTTAAGCCCTTATTCTTTCTTGATTCTCCTGCAACATACTTAGAATGACTGGAGCCTGTCTTGACACACATGCCAAGGTTTATGCTTTTCACTGCCTTGATTCTGCTTATGGTATATAAGCTCCTGAAGGTAATAATTTGCAGGCTTGCCTCCCTCTTTATGTAATTGCATAAAATGGCACTTAATGAACTTTTCTCTAGAAATCCTGCTGTATTCTGTGGAAGCTGAAGGTGCACTAAAAGATGCTCAAGGTCCCGAAAGGTGTATTTAGTAGCTTTACTGCGTTGTTCAAACATGAGACTTCGACAGAGCGACTTGGACTGAGCACACCAGGGTAGGGTGTTTGCTTTGGAGCCGTAACCACAGAAAAGAAGGTGATTGTCTCAGGACATTGCCAATGTTTTCCTTGAAACACAGTCTAAACTTTTCATGGCAAGTTCAGTAGATCAATGAACTTCATCCACGAACTCAGCTTGTAAATTCTTAAGCCTTACAGCTTGTTAAACTTTTTCCTTCCTTAGCTTTTTTGTTTCTTCAAAGTAGTAGTTACAGACTGGAACCTACAAAGTGCTGAGCACTGTCTTCCCCATCAAGCAAACCTCTTAATGTTAATCATGCTCTGAAAAATGCTGCCAGATTGGAGCTAAATCTCTGCACATCTTCTGTATTTCTCCAGCTGGGCGCCTTTTTCATTCCTACAAAAGGATGGATGTGCTGCTAAGACATTGAGCTTGGGTTGGGGGGATTCAAAGTCCAGTTTGATCTGCCATAGCCTCATTTAATCGTGGCTTAATTTAAAAACTGGAGATGATAAATATTTTGTCTTTTTGATTCTGAACTCTTGGGATGGCATTTACTTCTTAGCCTTATAAGAACATTAAGACCTTCATTTCAGATCTTATGGTGGGCTGTAAATAACAGCTATCACTTACGGGGCAGACATTTAACCCCTGGGCTGACTCTGATTAGAATTCCTGTTACTCAGCTTTGGAGCAGAAACATCTTGGGAGGGCTTATTCTACTGGCTCTAAGCAGCACTGTGTAATTCCATAGCAAATAGTATTGATGCTTCGGATAAGATTTTATTCAAAGCCTTATAATTCCAGATAAATAAAAGAAGGGTGTATTTTAGATTGTCTTTACATGCCTTCATTTTTAGAAAGGAAATGTTTTAGACCTTTCGAAAAATGAATATTCATTATTTGAATTCATTATGCCTACATTTTAAAGTGCCAGTTTACAGTGTCTGCTTGTGTGAAAGTATATCTCACTTTTATTCTCTACCTTTTTTAGTAATTGTCATAATTGTAGGCTACTGTCTCATTTTTTGCAATTTTGTATATTATCTCTCTACAGTTCTTCCCGGTTGAGCTCCGTAGTGCCCCTTTCTCACTTGTTTCATTAAACAGTAGATCAATGAACTTTAAGCATGCCAAGGTTAGTAATGTGGCGAAGTAGTTATCCATTAAACATCCCGACAGTAAATCTACTACCTATCTCTTTTGAAGAGGTTATAATACACCATACAATTAATTATTCGTAACTTGAATACATTTGATTCCTGTGAACTGCAAAATGGAACTATTAGTAGAAAACATTACACCTCCATTACGGGAGGAAAAGCGAAAGCTTTCCCAGGTTTAAAAACCTTTCAGCAATCTCCAATGTACCTTGCCTACACAGCATCTTCTGTGAAACGTTTGTGCTTGTAAAGACAAGCTTGCGTCAACTGTTCTGATAACAGTGATTTACGCTCACTGTGTTGCCTATCTGTCTGCCAGCGTATCTACATACGAGTTAGTCTGTTCTCAGCCCTTTTCACAAACTCTGCTTCCCTTTTCAGGCCAAGAGGCAAAAATCTGATAAGCGTCATATGAAGCAGCAGACTGCTAAGCTGCTGATGGACGGATGAAGGCTGCAAGGCAGAACTGAATTACCTGTTGGCTGTGGTTTCTGGAGGCGCTTCTTCAGCACCAGCAGAAGTCACTGGTAAGAGGCCAAAAGATGTATCTGTGCTAGTACACCAGGCAGCTGCTATATTAGTACAAAAATCCCCAAAGTGCATGCGTGTGTATGTGTGTATAAATAAGTTAATTTTAATAGCCCTGTTTAAACTGCCATCCATGAGGTGGTGCAGCATTTTGCTGTCGCATATGACACTGTTGGTCGTGCTTAAGCTGTTGTCCTCTGGGTATTATGCACATTTGTGTGAATAAAAATGGGGAGAATAGATCCTGGAAGTATGGGCTCATCTTAACTAGCTCACAAAGCTATTACTCTGCAGTATTCCCAGGGGGGAAGGCAGTAACACTTTGTAATACGTAAGGGTAGTACACAAAAATATGGTTATAAATAACCAATGGAAGAGTTAGGATCAAGCTTGTAGGTGATATTGTTATTTTAAAAGAACCTCACATGGTTTGCCTTGGCTGTTTGACTGTAGTTAGTTCATTTCCAGAAATTGTTAGAGGTATATATAATTTAGACATCCATAAATACTAACATTAAGAAGGCACGGTTATTAAAATTATAAATGAATATACATTAAAGTACATAAATGAATATTGTTACAGATGAAAAGTGAAAGGATTATTCATTCATGATAGGTGTTTCTGTCTTACTGCAGTCTCTGTAAACCTCCTAAAGGAGAAAATGGCTTCTTTTGTTTTGATGATGCCAGTATGGCTTTTTTGAGAGTGTTTTAGAAAGCGGAAGGAATCATTTAAATGCATTGTTATGCCATTTCCATTTCGGAATGTTTATACCAAATTTTCTCTTATTTAATTTTCTAGTAAACCTCTTCTCATTTTTTTTTAGAAGTTGTGCATGAATCATTTGAAAACAACATAATGAAGGGCAGTGTTGTTGCTGACACCTCTCACATGTGGACCCAGCTGTTCTGTTGTCATTGCTTGTTATCATCTGTCACCAGATGATAACAGAATAATTCTGGAGATACTGATTGTTTAATCAATTGGAGAGTGTGGGTTTTTTGTTCATTTTCTAAGGTCTTGGTTCATGGTGGCAATTGCAAGCAGCGCTACTATAATATGTCTTTTATGGTCTTGATGATGTGGGCTTTTCTGTGCTACACATAATTAAAATTTATGAGGTAGTGGGTTAAGAGATACTAGAAGAAGGTCCCTGTGCAGAAATGTTATATTCTTCAATATAATTAATAGAACAGCAAGTCTTTAAAGTTAACTGTTGTACTTTATTTGGCCATTTAATAATAACTTTCAAATAGGAGTGCAGAGGGCAGAGAGCAGCCTGATTTTAAACAAAAGCATCCCTTTTAAATCAATCCTAAGTAGTTACAATTATGGATAATAATAATAATTAATTGTGTCTTAAATATAAATGTAAGTCTCATGCTGAATGTGCAGTGATAAAGGTTATTAGAAGTGTACTATATACTGTGTGAACTCCTGTGATTTTCCCAAACCTGACAATATTTTCCCCCAAACAATCAAGATTTTAATAATAAGAAATATAATGAATTCTGCAAAATTCACTGGCTCTTGCCCATACACTAAAAATGTGTATGTACTAAAATAGGGTTAGACCTCTTTTACTCGTCTTTGGTTCTGATACACTTAGCTTTGTGGCAGATGGTGTCATTAACAAGGATGAACCAGATAGCAATTGGTCATTACCAGTTCAGTCATGCAGTTAGGTTAGCGTCACAAACTTGCTCTTCGCTGCAGATATGAGGTAAAAATGGTCTATTGCCCTTCTGAATAGTCATTTCTTGATCTGACTGGTTTCTAGGTTTCACATATTTCCAAAACAGAGAAGTCTTCTTAATCTAATTTCTGTTTCTCGCACTGAGTCTGTAGGATCTGCTTTCAACCTCAGACCATTCGTTGGGCATCCTAAGTTCAGAAGACACTCATCCACCATGGACTTGTTTCCCATCAAAGATTTCCCAGCACATCCTGCTCTTGAAGCCTACAGGTCCATCACTCCAGTCACCTACTTGGGAAATTTTCTAGGCTGGGGAGTCTCTGTGCTTCTGGTTTAATCTAGCTGGTAACAACATGACAGAACAGAAAGGACGCAATTAAATATATCTCTGTGCCACAACAGCGTTATGCTTACAGCATTGAGAAGTATACCTCTTTGAAAATAAGAAGAGATGGCAGGCTATCTGGTGTTATCCCTCATTTCCTGAGTGCCTGGGCAGCATCTCACTTTTGATTCCCTCTGACTTGTGGCAATATTGCGCCCTTCTAGCTCAGGTTGTAGTCTTGCATGCAAACAGGTCTCTGTCTCTCTTACGTGCTGCTCTGGAAAGATCCAACCGGAGATTTTTTTTTTCCCTTTCACAGGGGAAAAAAATCACTGCAGAATAATGAGAGGAACTTAAAGTAATTGATGGATCTCAGCTGCTCTTAGAGATAGTCCTTCTAGGTCCAGTAGCTTTTCTGAGCTGGGGATTCACCTGGTAGGCAGCTCAATTGGCTGCCTTCAGGCAAACTTAGGCATTTATCATATGATACAGATGCATTTTAATTTGATTTAAGTTTTTGTTTTGTGTATCCTGAAGGCCTAAGGTAAATAAAGCAAGTCTCATTCTGGCATGCATATTTTAGCTGATCAAAATGTCAATCTGTCTAGCTGTCAAGTGTCACATAGCCCCAGTTCTGTGTATGTGGAAAACAGCTCCAGTCCTGTACATGTGACAAGCTTATAGTAGGAGAGGGGATGAAACTAAGCAACTTGATAGATTATGTTAAAATACTGCTAGGACAGCTGAATGTGTTGCCCAGCTTGTCATAGCCCAGAGCAGAGCCTGGCTTGCTGCTGCTATTTGGTGTATGTGGGGTGGGGTGGGGTGGGGTGGGAGAGGTGGGACTATTGCTAAAAGCAACCAGACTTCACCTGCTATTCCTTATTTCTCCTTTGTCTGGTGCAGGCATGGCTTGGCATGGCTCTCCCCCTATTCTTTCCAGGAGCAGTGAACATTGAGGGAGGTCTTCCATCTTCCCTTCCTCATCCCCTTCCTTCCCAGCAGCTGCTGGGCTGAGGTTCACCTGGGCCTTCGAGGATGTTAGGAGAGTATAAAGCAGAGCTCCACAGAAAATTCATGAAATACCATGTACGTGACAGTCAAAGGAAGTAGCAAGTCAGGTGTAGGCCAGCCTGTGTTAGCAGAGCTCTGCATTTTACAGTAAAAGGAATTGCATGACCAATTATGTGCAATTATATCACAGTGCATTATGTACCATGCATCAAAGCAATCTGGCATCTCCATCAGCTGCTCACAAGTGGCATTTGGAGACTTCTTAGTGTTGGTTCAACACTAAGACTGAAGTTAGATCAGTGTCCTTATTGCTCCTGAAAGAGCCTCATGTTCTCCTACTTTTTTCTTTTAACATTCTCTTTCTGCGTACTTTATTGAAGTTTTCACTTCTACAACTGTTTGCCAGTGCCAAAAGCCAGTTAAATATGAGGCATGATGCCAGTGAAGACAGTTTGCTGTGATGGAATAACATGGTTAAAAGAGCATAAAATTTAAAAAGAAAGAATAGCAGCACATCTTCGAAAACAACCCAAACCCCACATATATATGACAATAGATGAGATCTGTGACTGGAAATACCTTTTATCTTCCCAAAAAGACCTCTCTTAATTCTTTCTAAAGAGCAATAGATTTAAATTGATCCAGGATAACTTCAATAATGATATAATCCGACTTGTGTTTGTACTGTGTTTCTCAGCTGAACTAATTTAAATGCAAAATAGGAAACAAAGAAGTGACCGTTGTACACATGAAAGAAAAAATCCAGATTTTATCTTATTTGCATTGCAGGTGTTTTTAGCTATTGATTTAAATGATTAAGAATCTATATTTGGTTTGGAGCAAAATGACATATTTTATGACATGTGTCACAAGTCAGATTCTTCTGTTGTAATTTCTAACCTCAGTTTTAAATACTGTCAGCGTCATCTAGAATTTAAAAAAAAGGAGCAGCTCATCACCATGCCAATTGAACACAAAATGCTGTATGATTTAAATACCTATAGCTTCATCATTTACCCAGTTTCATGCTTTCATTTTGCTAAGCATGAGGTTGGTGATTAAACTGGAGCATAATTATTAGCAACAGAAAGGCTGTTGTCAGATCTCACAGTTTTCTGACCAGGTGCAAGCTTCTCGGATTCAGTCGGAGCCTGCCTGTCAGTTTTATGAACAATCCAGCAAAACAAGTGACTGATTTCCTGCTATCATTGCAGAGGCAGTTTTCAGCAGATTGTCACAGTAAACCTCCGTTTCTGAATAGTGTAATGAACATTCTGATGTTTGCCAAAGCAATTTTTTATATATAGACGTGTATAAAGTGTGAGTGCAAAATCATTAACAATCTGATCCCAGTAGCTGTCTCTCTAACTCTTTATCAGTATCCTTTTACTAATATCCATCTAGTTCACTCTAATGTCAAAGTCAATCAAACACCTTGTGATAAAGCAAGCAGAACAGAAGCGTGGTCTGCTAAATTAATCCCATGTGATGAGGACTTCAAAAGATTAAATTTCTTCTATGGCACACTGTCATGTTCAAACCCTACATGACTGGTTTACCAAGTATTTGTCCACATCTCAAGTTTATGCAGAATAACGTAGGCTGAGCATTGAAAGAGCAACACGTTTTTACATCAGCTCCTTTCAAAGACAAACTTGTTCGGGATTCTGAATGTTTTGTGGGGTCTGAATCTCACATCTGTGCTGGTGCTGAGGTGATGGCTCGCTGACTGACTGGGTAGGTGCAGGAGCTGACCCTGTAGAGCAGGATCAGACCTGGCTGATGCTTTCTGTAATTCCTGATAAGGGGCTTTCTTATGCTCAAGTCTCTTCCAAGTACAGGCTCCCTCTGTTTTTTGGTTTGTGGGGTTTTTGGTTTTTTTTTTTGGTTGGTTGGTTGGTTTTTTGTACTTGCTGCTCTTTCAATAATCTACCATTGGTGTAGGAACCTGAATCAAGAGCAGGAGCCTTGCAGCAAGAGGCACAGAGTGATCACAATGCACATAGAATCATTAGAGTCATAGAATTGTTTAGGTTGGAAAGGACCTTAAAGCTCATCCAGTTCCAATCCCCCTTCCATGGGCAGGGACACTTCCCACCAGACCAGGTTACTCAAAGCCCCATCATCCAGCCTGACCTGGAGCACCTGCAGGGATGGGACATCCATAGCTTCTTTGAGCAACCTGTTCTAGTGCATCACCACCCTCACAGTAAAGAATTTCCTCCTAATATCTGTTCTAAATCTCCCCTCTTTCAATTAAAACTATTACCCCTTGTAATATTGCTCTACTACCTGACTAAAGAGTCCCTCCCCATCTCTCCTGTAGGCCTCCCTAAGGGACTGGAAGGGGCTACAGGATCTTCCTGGAGCCTTCTCTTCTTCATAGGAGAGGTGCTCCAGCCCTCTGATCACCTTTGTGGCTCTCCTCTGGACTTGCTCCAACAGGTCCACATCCTTCCTGTGCTGAGGACTCTTGAGCTGGGCACAGAACTTCCTGGGCTCATGCTTTAGCCTGGTTGAACACTGGCCGGGTGGTGCAGGAGCCATACTCTGTGGGTGCAGTGCTGTGCCTGCATAGAGGGCATCATGACTAAGATGCAGCAGGCACATAGAGTTATCTGGCTTTCAGTCTGGAGTTGCTTCAGCTCCTGCCAGGTGGGAGAGTGCTCTGGAGAGTGGCAGCCACTGTGGAAAACTGCAAAACTGCACACAGCTGGGTGATCAGAGAGCTAAGAGGGGTCTCAGGTTGATACCCTTGGTTTGGACAAACTGTTTTTAGAGGATGAGACTGTGTTTTACTTTCTCCACCTCTACCCTCACTTTTAGCACTTTCTCAATGTAATTGGCTACCTAGTTTTTCTCAATCAATCTAAATACACGTATAGAAAAACGTCCAATCTAAAAATACAGACTGTGTGGTGAGAAGAGAAACATTTTGTCAATATGCTTTTAAAGTGTTATTCTGCAGGATAAAAAGTACCACGTTGGAGAGAGCAGTCCATAAACAGTTTTCCTCTTTCGCTATATTGTACTGTAAATTCATTAGTGGACTTGACATTTCTACCCCTCCTTGAAAATATTCATCTGCTGTACCAATATTGGAGCTGAATTGATGCTGAAGCTTTCAAGTGCAGCCTATTCGCCTGTGAAATAGAAACAACTAACCAGAAACACATACAAAATAATTACACACTAACAAGCCTGTTTATTCTTCATCTTCTTTCAAAATATGTGCCCTGCTACTCACAATTTTATAAACACAACAGTAAGTAACTCTGAATGTTTTAAAAATAGGTCATAAAAGCAGTCTAATTTCACTTAATGCGTATGTACAAGAGCATGAAAGAGTGGGCTGCTTTCTCCGTCATGGGAGGGAAACAGCCCTGGCAAAGATGGGTAAGGCCCTACAGAAGAGCTAAGTCCTACAAGTGTTGGGGGAGGACAGGTTTGGACTAAAATAACTGGATTGAGATGAAAAGACGACTTTAAATATTGATAAAAGGAGAGGAAAAAGTTAAAAATTAGATATTTATGAAATGGATTAATCTTTTATTAACAATGACTTAGACACTAAGGGAGGTAATTTGAAAATTCAAATTTATTGCTCAACCTAACATTTTGCTTGAAAAACAAAGTCACTTTGTTAGTTTTCTGCTATTGTGTTAATATCACAATGGTTTAACTGGTGTTGGAAATTAATACTTGCATTTAAATAGGGCTTCCTTACTTGGTAGGAACAGGAAACCTTTTTAGTAGAGTTGTTTTGCAGAGTTACAGCCTTCTGTGAGTCCCCAGGTGTCTTTGCAATCCCCAAAGAAATTCAGTCACAAAAATAGGACTTACACCTGGACCTGGAGCTAAGAGCTTGGAAATGGGTTGTGTATAGGAATTACCATTCTCAAAGAAATGGCTTTAGCACCTTGTTAAGGGAAATACATGTCTGCTACAATTCTGCTTCAACTCATCAGCAACAAAAAGATGAAAGAACAGGCTAGTCTGGAGCAGGCAGAGATTCATACCTTCTGATGTTCTCCTAAATACTCATGTTTGTAGTGCTTCACAATTTTTCATGTGTTATCCTTGCAACATCCCTCTGAAGTGGAAAAGAGCCATAAATCTCACTTTACCAATAGGAATCTGAAAACAGGGAAGCTAAACTCCTTTGATTTGGATCAAGCAGCTCTCTTAAGGGCATAGAGAAGTTTTGTGTTGAATAGTGAAAGGGGCAGGAAAGACTGGCTGTCCTAACCCCCTGACTAATGCCAGGTAACTGGGAAACTGATGGATCTGGCCTTTGGTGCTAACTCATTCATAATCACAGCCAGTAACATCCATCAATAATGCAGCAGCTTCTCCTGGCCTACACTGAGAAGAAAGGCTCTGTAGAAAATTAAACACTTTAAAAGCCCCAAAGAGATTGCCTTGGCATAAGAAGTTTTGTGTTCTGCTCATAGGTGGCTTATCCTCAACGTTTGTCAATGAAGAGGATGAAGTATTGGTTTATTAAAAAATAATCCAGGTGGTCCAGTTTTCTTAAATTCTGCCTGAAGCTGGAAGATGACAACCTCAAGGCTAACTTCTCTATGAAGTCAGTGGAGAGAGGTGAGTCTTTAGCTTGGAGGGCCCTGACTATGTGCAGAGGTGTGTCTGCCTTTCTCCACGGGGTGGGTAAAGAACTCTGTGGCCTTTGTTGATCACTGCATGGTTGGGACAAGGCTCCTGCAGGACAGACATCAGATTACAAGGAGGGTGATAACGTCTTTCCTTCCCCTGATGTGTTACATAGCTCTCTCTGGGATGAAAAAGGGGGAGATGGCAGCAGCACCTGGCTGCACAAAACCTCATGGCTGAGGGATCCACAAACCATCCAAATACTTTTGGGTCTCTTGTTTGTCTGAGAACTCAAAGTTCAGGTCTCTGATTCTTCTGTCCTCAGGGGTCTGTAAATAGCAAGTGTGCCCATGTCCTGCCTCCTGGGAGCTCAGATGTCGCACCTTGTCACAAACGCCTGCATCACACTAGTCATGACATGGGGGAAAGGGAAAGGAACACCCTGCACATGTCTGAGCTGACAGAGCAAAACCTTCACTTGGGTGTTTCCAGACCTCTGTTTGCTGACCAACATCATCATCTTCCTACTATTGTGTTTTCTTTCCAAGGGTTACTTGATTAGCTCAAAGAAAATCTGTAAATACTTTAAACCAAGTGTTGAAAAAAAACAGCAGGTGCTTGAAAAATAGCTGACTCTTAACACATAATTACTATTATTTTTATTTCAAGGTTAGCATTTTAAACAGAAAATTTTGGTCATTTCTTGCCTAATAAATACTACCTTTATCATAGTTTCTTCCCTGCTTATTCTTTGGGAGAGGAAATGAGGGGGAAGTGGGAAAAGGGGGGGGAAAGAGGAGGTTTGCTGTTGATTTGGAGTATTTTACAGGATATTTTCATTTTCTCTGCTTATTTGTTACTGGGAAGAGATCAAGCATAAAAAAATTCCACTTCCTTCTGCTTATTTGTGCCAAAATACCGGGATAATTGTACCTGAAAGAGGAAGGGGAGACTTCACACACTCTTACAGGCAGACGTGCCTGCTCCATACCAGAATCTATTCCTGACCTACTTCATTCAATACCAAGTTTTAAAGAGATGATTAGAGCAACACTGTATTTAACACGTCAGCTAGTCAAGGCTAACTTTGTTCTTGCTAGTGGTGTCTTTTTGAGAGGTAGAGCAATACTCACAGGTATTATCAGAGGTGTATTTTCTTTTCACTTTAAGCCGAAAAAGAAATATAAAATAGACTGTCCAAACAAAACAGCAGCTGGCAATTTTTCTAAAAGACACCATCAAACAAACAAGAAATTCAATTCAGTTTTTATCTCTTAATGCCAGAAAGCAAATGAGGTTCCATTTGGGTCAGTCAAATGTATGAGCTCTTTAGATGGCACAACAAACAGAAATATTCAATGGAATTGTAATTTACACTAGAACTGACTGGTCTGATTGAAAATAATGATGTCTGACTGTGCAGGTTCAGTGAGTTGTCCTTTGTTAATGCACAGCTAACCAAGATCTACCATGCACAGATGCTGGAAAACCAATTAGCTATTCTAAGAAGCATTGGCAGATAAAATGTCCCAATTAATCACACAAAATATGTGTATTCCCTTATTTCTGTAACTCCTGTTTGAAAATGATCACTAATAGTTCTGAATGAACTCATTTAGCTGCTGAATATCCCAGCAGGGTTTGGGTTTTTTTTTTTTGAGCCAGATATAATTTAAATATCATTTAATGTATTAATCCTTAGGAAAGAGCATAGCTGTGCACATAAACTGATGTCAAATATATTTATACATATGAAATGTATATGTGTAAGCAACAAAAGAGGCTTGCTTACTCTGCTGTATGTCATAAAAAACTGAAGATCATTAAATTAGAATGACTACATTATGCTAATTTATTTTTTATTAGTGTCTTACTAAAACATGTTACTGTCGAATGTACTACTTTTCCCTCTATGTTATTAATGCAGACATACTAGTATGCTAATGCATTTGTCTTTAAATAATTTACAGAGCTTTATCCAGCCTTCAGAATACTTGTTCTTCTAAAATTATACTCGTGAGAAGAAAAATCAGTTACTCTTTCAGTGCATGGATACTAAATAATAGAGACTTCTTTTTCTCCGCAGAAATAGGAAGCACATGAGAAATATTCCCCTAAAGTGAAATCATGCTCAGTGTTTGGAAAAACATATTTGTTTACACAGCTAAGGGTGAGAGAGAGGTCAAGAAGAATAGGTAGACAAGAGGCTGGAAACCAGCTGAGGTAGCTCAGGAAGATGCACATCTGGTTATGTATTTGGGGATCCCTTTCAAATATTTTTTTTTGCCCAGTGAAGACACTCAGTACAAGCCAGCAAAACAACTGCCTGTCCTAAAGAGGGATGTATTTCTTTGCTATTTAACCACATGGAAATACTCCCCATTTTGTCTCAGCCTTTCCTATCGGGCACAGCTCCTCCTTTCTCAAGTCAGGAGGAAGGAAAAACAAGTTACTGCAGCTCTTATGAGGGTGAACTTCCCTTTCCTCTTCTCATGAGCTCATGACTAGTCACTGGAGGGAAGCAGCACCTGTACTTCCCTCCTTTCTGCCTGCACTTCTTTGCTGGTGCTCAGAAAGGGCTACCCAGAGAACAGAGGAAGGAGGCTTGGATCATGCTTCACATAGACCCTGTTTGGGTTGAAGTGTTCTGCTCTCTAGCCACTTGGTTGGGATCCAAGTAGACAGAGGACAGCTAAGACAATGAGGCAGAGAGCTCCCAACGGCAACACGTTGATTAAGACCAAGCACCTGTGTTTTCTTCTCTTTTCTCATGCTGAGGATTTAGCCATTCATGCATTTTTTTTCTGCAGACATTGCTGAAGCACCCCATTCCTCTCCTTTATTTGAGCTGAACCTGGAGGCACTCTGGGCTACCATCCAGCAAACAGCTCATGAACACTCACTAAAAATATGATCCAAACACATCTGTCCTGCAGATACTGTTGTGCAACAGAAAGAGCCTGCAGGCTGCCAGTTTCAACCTTGGAACCAACTGTTGTCATTAAGAAGTTGATTAAGAGGCTAACATTCAGTCCAGGGAAGAAAGCACATGGGAAGCCTGTGGTGTCTACCATAGCATCCCTCTCCACATCTCTCTCAGACTCAACGTGGAGACCATTTAGGCCAGCACTGAAAGCGAGCAGATAAAAAAAATCCTAAACCCACCTTCTCCCTGTTCTTGCAGGCTGCCTGTGAAGGTCAGCTACCGAGGATATATTGAGAAGGGCACTCAGCAGGTAATGGTAAGAGTGAAAGTGAGCTCCTGCAGCACCAGGAACACAACCATGTCTTCATTCATCTCGCAGGTAGATGGCAGGATACCACTGCTCATGAGCTGTATGGTTTAATGAAGTGTCAGAGAACTTTGTGTGGGTAAACATTGCTGTAATGTAAACAGCCTCTGTCTTGGAAGGGGAGATGTTTTGCAAGCATAGCTGTTTTCCAAGCTATTTCTTAACTATGTGGGTGTCCAAGCTACAGGAGGAACAAAAATTAGTCAGAGAATTTGAGCAGGTGCACATATGCCTCTGTGCTTGGCAATGGCTTTAAGATGTTAATGAAGTGATCCTTATTTTTGTTCAATGAAAACCTTTTCTTCGTATTTTAGCTATATGAAACAATACACAACATGAAAGAAAACGTATTCAATTACGCCTCACTCTGCTTAACATGAAATTACTTAGTGTTATTCTCTAATAAACCTAGAAATGAAGAAGGAAAGTACAGATTGCTCTGTGCGAGCTCTAATTTTTTGTATGCATTATATTAACTATCTCTGCCCAATTTTGTGATAATAAGGCAAATAAGGAAAAAGCCTCAGTTGAAAACCCCAGCGTATAATCAGCAATTACAAGTGGATAGTGCTTCATTGTAGGGGTTTTTATGGTCATTATGGATGGTAAGAGTCTTGTTTAAATATTTGAATATAATTTCCCAGAATCAGTTAGGTACCTTCATCGTAATGACTATTGATGGAGCTGTCCATGCACTCACTACCCTGTTTTCTGAGATTGTGTCCTCTGAAATCTGTAATGTTGGCTTATCATCTGCCTCGGTACAGAACTGCTTTCAGCCACAGGTGGATAATGAGGTCCTAAGGTGGCATCACTATAAGGGAGCAGTGATACTTCTCCTATGGAGAGACTATAGCTCTATCTACAGCTCCCTAACGTTTGGTTTAGCAAAGCGATCGGAAGGATGTGCCTTACTCAAAATCACTCCCTTCCTAAAAAATGAGGGAAAAGGTTTGACCAACCCACATTGAACTAAAACAAGGAGATTTGTATGCTGCCAAAACATAAAAAAGAAAGTTTCCTTCCTGTTTCACATTTGTATTTTCTAAGACTTAACAGACCTCGGAGAGGTTTATGGACACTTTCGGACTCAAAAAGGAATGATGAAGAAATTCTCCAAAGTTTGAATGGAATAGAATTGTGACTGCAGACCATGCACATGCTAAGAAAAGACTAGTACGCAGAGCTGATTCAATCCTCAGACGCTCAGAGCATTAACAAACCTGTCCGGATTATGAAGGAGCTGAACCACACCTTACCAGTTAATGCTGGTTGGAAATTGATCACTTCCTTAAATATCATAGCCTTTCTTACCTTGGCCTTAAGCATTTAAGAGACAGTACAATTAGTCAAAAAATAATTATTCGTTAATTGATTTTGTAAAATTCTCAGCCAGGAGGTAATTTATGCCCTTGATTGGGCTAGAAAAAAATGCAGTTTCTTTCTACCAAATGCATAAGAAAAAAAAAAAAAGTTGAACTAATTTATTTTTCTCCTTGGTCAAAGATAAAGAGTAAAGGTGTCAAAAAGGATTTGAAAAAAAGTACAGAACTAGCTTGTGCAAGTGAGGGAATCGTGGTCCAGCAGAAATCTTACACTGTTGGTGGTAAAGAGTGCATGTACATGCTGTCTGCAAGTCTAGAAAAGGTGTAGGCAAATTTAACATAACTAAAGCTGGTTTTGCTTTTATGAGATTGATAAAGTCTAGTTGATTTTATCCTATGTTCACTTTGTATCTTTCTGTCTTGGCTGTATTTTTGCTTGCACCTAAGCATTTGCAACACCCGATTTGAAGCTGGAAAAGGTTATCTGCCATGGGCTGGAGGACTCCACTGGCTAACCTTATCCTTAAGCTTCTGGAGTCTGGTACTGCTCTGGAAATGTCTCTGTTCTGAGGGTATCCACCACCTACTTTAGAATCAAATTCTTTTTGGTGAACACCGTCTCAGTGATGATTTTGCTCACATTGGCCATCCATCCCACTGAGCAGCAAGGAGAGGGGGGGCTTTCCCTGTGGCACGGCTACAAGAACCAAAGGGGTTCAAGCAGAACTGGAGAAAAGAAGTTAAATGTGTAACTGGACTGTGCCTGTGCACTGAGGCCTTCAACACAAGAGCTGAAAATGCTGTGTGTTGGCTGAAAGGACCCATACCTGCAACGTGCTTGGAATTGACAAAATTTTCCAGCTGCTCCTCATAAAATGCTTTTGTTGATGGTTTATAATGTGTGCATTCACTTCCTGCATGACAAAACCAAGCAGAGACATGCACACGAGAAACACACAGGCATTAAACCGTCTGGGTTAAATTCATCCTTTGTGCAATTCCAGCAACAATTCTCTGTTGGATTTGGACCCTCAATATTTACAGAAAAATCTGGATTGAGTTGAACTTGCATGAACCAAGCCAAATTTGTAATTACAAGGCCTGGCAAGGAGTGTGTCTCTTTCCTGCTTATTTTGTATCTGCCATTGTTAACAACGAGTGATTGCCTCTGTTATTTCTCACGCCAGCCTCGAATCTATGGAGAATTCAGGGAGATGAGGAGCTTGATCTGAGAGAAATTGAAAACATAAGGCTCAAATTAAAGCACTCTGCAAGTTAAGTGAAGGTTTTTAACTATCAAAATGCAGGAAGCAGTGGGTGGTAGATAATTTTTTTCCTCCATTTAATTTCACAGTTTAGAATATCACCTATTGTTTTGTGAAGGAAATTGGTACATTAGATTAAATCTTGAATTATATACCACACAACAGTCTTAGATATGGCTTTTCCTTTTATTACAAAATGTTTCTATTAAGAATTACTCCTCTTACTGCTTCTTTTTGCTTCTCTTCCTATGATTCCGGTGTCCACAGCCTTTCTACAAATGTCATTCTATATGTTTCAGTGCATGTACCTTTAGATAATAGATAAAAAAAATGTTTTTGTTATTTATAGCCTGGTTTTAATTTCTTTCTCTTTCTTTATTTACTGCATGTTATTCTCACAGGGCTAATAGTATTTTCCCTTCCCTATATATCTGTGCTGTGAGGGTAGCGTTGGTAATAAGGACGTAGGATTTAGCATCCAAAATTCACAGTTCTTATAAGGGAATTTGTAGTTGTGACTACCCCAGTGTAGCATCACTTTCTAAGGAGGGCTAAACCATCCTGGGGTCTTAGGAATCACTGAATCCCGTTCTGTAGCTTTATTCCTTTCCCAAGTATGCTGTATCATCTCACTGGGATGGGAGGTCACTGGTCTCCAGCAGCTCACTGCTTCAACAGCCATCTGCGGTACAGCCACAGGAGCATGGTTGACTGCTTCTCTCTTCCCTACTATCAGATTTACAACCCTCTGCTGATGCTTCGTTGGGCGCTCCAGCTCAGCAAACCTTGGTGCTAACAATACTGAGCCTGGTGGCAGGGCTGACCTCTTTGATTTCTTGTTTCAGGCTCTCTTCACATGCAGGGAGTCATCCCTATGCTAGTTGTACTCAGTTTTACCTCATAAATAGGTAATAAGAGCAGATGTAGGTCCTATGCCCTGACCTCTTGTGTTTCACAGGTTGTAGGTCTCTCCTAAGTTGATTTGTCTTTGATCTAGAGTACTGGCTTTTGAACAACATTAAGTGTTTCTTTAAAAATTGGCATTTCCAGAAAGTGTGTTTTATATGCTGTTTTCTACCAAACCCAGATTTTGCACCTCATTTCTGTTGTAAATATCTCTGGCCTTAATTTTCATCTACTTGCTTTTCTTTGTCTGCTGAGCTGAATAATCCATTAGCAAAGTTGTATTCTCTCGTAGGTACCTGCAAGCTCATCAAATTATCTTTTAACCTTTTACTTTGTTAACTAATTAGGTTGAGTTCCTGCAGTGTTACTAACAGTTTCTTCCTCTCGCTCTTTAATCTTTTTCAGTGCTGCCTTGGTTCCTCTCAGTTATCAAAGTCCTTTCCAGAACATAA
This sequence comes from Nycticryphes semicollaris, assembly GCA_013400055.1. Taxonomy (NCBI): domain Eukaryota; kingdom Metazoa; phylum Chordata; class Aves; order Charadriiformes; family Rostratulidae; genus Nycticryphes; species Nycticryphes semicollaris. The sequence continues at coordinate 723,507 of VXBJ01007137.1, forward strand.
TACTCCAGTTGTGATGACACTAATGTTCAGTGTAAAAGCAAGACCAGCTTCTCATCTTTTTAGGAGATCTGTAACTCCTTTTTTGGCCACATAACTGAACTGAGAACACATGTTCCTTCCTGGGAGTTATGTTCCTGCTTGCATGAGAGCTCATATTCATAAGGGACACTGTTTCTCCAAAATGAGTCCCAGAGATGCCCTCCTTCCTTTGTTTCTAGACATATGACCACCAGCTGGTCTTAATACTATGTTTTTTTTCTTCTGTCCACCTTGCCAAGTGGTAAAATTTGGCTAAGCATTGAATGTTTGCTTTCATGTTCCCCATTTCATGAGTCTTCCTGCTGGTCTATGTACATGAAGGAGAAAGCATGTGAGTATTTTTTGATGTGCAGCAACATCATACATCACCTCTGATGCATCATAAAGCACCATAAATCCCTCCTTATCAGTCATTTATCATCTTAATTATATACTTCTCACCCAGTCTTTGTGTTATCTACAGTTCTCATCAATGATGACTTTATGCTTCCTTCCGCATCTCAGGCAAAAAATTTAACCGATGTAGGACCGAGACTGGATCCCCACTGAACCTCACTAAAAACACACATCTTTACAGTGACATTCTGGTATGTAGCTGCTTGCCAGTTTTAATCCATTTAATGTGTGCAGTGTTGATTCATAGGATTCTTAATCAACGTTTTTTGCAATATATGGTACTGACTGCATAAAATGTCTTGTAGAAGTCCAAATATAGCGATAGCATTACCTCTATCAGCCAATTTGTAATCTCATCAGAGAAAGATATCAAGTTAGTTTGACAGGATCTATTTTCCAAAAACCCCTGCTGAGTGACGATAATTATACTGCCTCTCTTTTATTCCTTATTAATTGGGTCCTGTATCAGCCATTCCTTTATTTTACCTGGAATTGATGTTAGTCAGTCTGACAGTCTTGTAATTACCTGAGTTGTATCATTTATTCTCTCTTACTTTTATTTTTTTTTTTAATACTGGTGTTGCATTACTTGTTCTCGTCTTCTGGAACTTCCCCGGTATTACAAGAGTTACTTGTAATGGTCTGGAGAGGTTTTCACCTAGCTCCTTTTAAGCTCTTATATGCTAGTTCTGAGTCTTAGCTCTCTATATATGTCTAAAATCAGTAGCTCTTATTTGACGTCCTTCTGATGCACTGCTGGAGTGAAAATTGTTTCATGATTTTCTTATGAAATGATCACATCATCTGATTCTTGGCCAACTATACAGCAGTTATTTATTGAACACTTTCTGGACTATTTTTGGCAATTTTATAATTTCCAGTTCCACTGTCAGGATTTCTTTTGCTCCCTTTATGTTCAAAGTGTCCTTTTGACTATTATTAGCCCTGTTTATGATAGATTTGCATCCTTTTGCTTCACTTACCAGGTTTTTTGTGTTAAAATTCCCAGCTTGTAATCTACATTCAAATCTCCAGAATCATCCATTTTCTTTCTTTTGAATTTTTTAATTTATTTTGACCTTTTTTAATAATGGCTGATGTGGTCTTGAACCTCTCCGAATGGTCATTCACATTTGGCCCATTGATCCTTTTAACCCCAGTAATCTGGATTTATGAGGTCTAGCAACCTCCTTAAAAAGTAATCCCAGTGAATAAATGAAACAATGAAATAAAAGCCACAACTTCTGTAAACAGTAAGCTTCCAAGAGGTGACACTTGTCAGAGATGACCAGAACAGAGCGTGGTTGTTCAGAGAAGACTATCCTTTTTTAGAGATGAGAAAACAGTTTAACTGTGTGGACAAAAGCTGTGCTGTCACTTTGCCTTCACAGCCAGAGAACTGCCCTGGATCACTGCAGCTGCTAACACAGATGTGGCCACTTCTCCTACATGGCCATAGGTCTTTTCCCTGCGTGTTCCCACTTCCACGAATTGTGGGCAGGCAACTCTCAATGATGAGCTCAGTGGACCTGAAAAGGCCTGACTTTCTCATAGGGACACCTCCAAACTAGCTAAAGTCTGAGGAGACACTCTGTGGTGGCCGTGTCCTTTCTGTTCAAGCACAGCAGCCAGAATTTATCCCTAGAAATGAGTGTGTAACTTAAAATAGCAGGGCTGGGGTTTTATTTTTAAAGCTTACTGTGTTTTGCCTCTCTGCCTGTTTGCAAAATGATGTTAGCCTTGAGGCTTAATCTGATGTGGTTTCTCTGTCAGAAAGGTCTTTCTTGGTAATGAGGTAAACACGGACCTTTGCCTTCCTCTGCCCTCGCCCCTTTCCTGCAGCAGGTTCATCAGCTTCTCATGGGGGAGTGTGTGTATTTTTATTCAATAAAAGTTAAATGGGTCCATGCCAAACCCCACTGAAGACAGCACCTTCCTGAGCACCAGCTAATCAGGCCCAGGCACAGACTTTCACCAGCATAAAGGATGCAATAACTGTTCTAATTTTAAGGATGAAACCCAAACCCATCGAATTGTGTTAGGATGGCTAGAAGACCTCAGGATTTCAAACAGAGTCAAAAGTGACTGGAGAAGCCAAACAGCAAACAACAAGGAGAGCTGGACCAGTTGCTAGTGATTGGTTGCGCAGACACAGTGGCTTGGGGCAGGGTGCCTGGGGATGCTGTCTGTCATGTTGCCGCTCAATACTGTGGGAGTCTGAACACAACGAGAAGAAAATTCTCTTCATTCTTACTACCACATAGGTGTTATTTCAACTGTATTCAATGAGAATGTTTTAAACCATTGCAAATGAATGATGCTTTAAAAAAAATAATTTGCAAAATCAGTAATTTACATAAAGTGGTATGACTGACATCCAGACACTTTCCAAAGGAAGATAATTTCTTTTACAGCCTGCACCACAGTAGCAGTGGTTTTTGTGTTTAGGGACACAACTACCGTCACACAGAAATGTACTTTTGATAAGAGTCAGCACAGCTTTTTCTGCAGTGAATCCAGCTGAGAGAATGTCCTGGTTTGAGGTAAAACAGAACCAATTTTCTGTTCAGTAATTTTACTTTTTAGCTGGGTCTCTTCTAACTAACTAAACTCTGAAATTAATAGCATGTTGTTCAGAAACTGTTCACTCTCAACAATGGTAAGACCTGATTACACCAAGGAATGATGTGGAGGATCAGGATCTAGAACTCTCACATGTGTTGGTGTCCTCAGTTGAGGATGACAGTTGGAATTTCCTCCTCCCCAGGAATGCATGTTCATCTCACTTTCCTTGACAAGAAATGAAATGTTCTGATCCTTTGATATCACCCACCATCTTGCAGTACATCAGTGCCAGCTGAGCAATTTTACTATGTTCCAGCCCAGGGCAATTCACTTTGGGAACAAGCGGCTTCTTTTGAGGCTGTGCTTGTCCTGGGGGACCACTCGCTCATGTAGCGACAACTTCAGAGGTTGTGTGCTGAGTTTCTTGTCCACAGAGAATGTGATATATGATATACCAAGGGATGCCTACTGAACTCCTGTAGAAGACATTGCAATTTTGTTTTTGCTCAAAAGGCACCGCTCATTGACTTTATTATGGCACTTGCTTTTAGTGGGGAGTGGGGCTGTATTTTTTCCTGGCAAATAAAGCTGAATTCACTGCTGTTAATGAGATGCCTGGATACTTTGGTTATGTGCAGCACAGGCAAATAACAGATAAATACGGTTTCAGTGAAATACACACAGAGTGTCTGACCTGTACTAGCAGTGCTTTATCATATCAGCGGTCAAAGTTGCTGACAAATGAGACTTTGGGACTTATAGGAATAATTTGCCCCTAAAACCTGCACAGGACAAGAAAGGCTCCTCAGTTGTATGATAAAGTTATGCTGTAATGACCCTGTCCCTTTTGATGGACCCTCTTCAGTAGTTAACTGGACATGCTTGTCTTACCCTTCTTGAAGCTTCCTAAAAGAGCAGGAGCCAATTCTATAAACTTATGATTTTAAGAAAATATGTAGAACTGGGCAATCAGCCTCCAGGGGTCTCCTTTTTGTTTGTTTTTTGGACTGTACTTTTATCATCCATCCATGATTAGGTGGGCATGTTAAGATTTTCTGGAGGCAGAAACATGCTGAAAACACCAGTTTCAAACACAGTAAACATTAAAGCTTCACTGGAAAATACATCTGAGGCTGTTTTTTAAACATAGCTGAGAAGTGTCCTGCCCCCGATACAAGCTGAGCAGTGGGCACACTCTAATTGAACAGGCAGCCACATCATGTGGCACAATATTTAAAGCTATTTCCATTAGTACTTATGTAGCCTGCGTGGCAGATGAATTAGTATAGTCTTTTGGTCTTTTCCAGTAGTGAATGCAGCTATAATCCCAAATTAACCCAATGTTTACCAAAGGTTTCTATATGGTTGGATCTGGGGGAGAGTTTATTTGACTTCTGCTCATGTATTGCTGTTACATGTACTAAAAAAAAAAGTCTAAAACCTAGGTATATAAACTCAATAATAATATCACCATGAGAATGCAAAAGTTGTATCTTATTAATTTTGCACTGCAAGGTCAGCACATTAAAAGCAGTTAATTCCTCACAATGGTGAATCTACCACAGTTCAATAGCACCACTGGATTGAGAAAGTTACTGTAGGGATTGGTTTCATCTAGCACCTTTAAATAATAGATCTTATTTTTAATTTTCTGCTTGAAAAAAAAACCCAGAAACTTCTGAAAAATTAGGAGCTGCTATTATTCTTTGAACACTTAAGAGCTCAAGAAATGCACAGAAGAGATTTCTAAGAAAATGCTGAAAATCTTTGTAATATATTTAGCGATCGTGACGATTCTTATAACTGAAGAAATTTTGGCTGGTTTTACAAACATCTATCAAGTCTGCTATGAAACAAATAAGATTTGGGGAATCGCACTGCAGATTTCTGCTTCTTGAGAACAATGTTTTATTGGTTCCATTTGAACATACTGAAGTGTGCAAATGATCACAGGTTTGGCAAGTTCTTACATGCCTAGAAACAGATGTACAGATAATTTTACAGACATACATACTTTATATGGTTGCAGATGTATAATGTGGGGATGAGTACCTTTGAAAAATCAGATTTGTGAGTATCCTGGGTGTCTTTCCTCCTCAGTGAAGTACACAATTCTGCATTGATTTCTGACAATATTTATTTGGCTAATAATACTTTGATCCCTGGGTAAAAAATTACTTGTTTTGTGCCAATGTTTCTTGTGAATGAGCACTGACTCTTCAGCAGTGAGGTGATGGTCTCCCATTCCCAGGAAATTCTTAGGGGGATTGTGCAAATTGCTGCCAAATGGCAGCTTAATCACATCAGTTGCTTCAAACACACACGGACAACAAATGGGAATGAAAGGATCAAGCCTATATAAACAACAGCAGTGGTATCTCACGTCCAGACCTTTCAAGATTGGAAGGAAGAACAACCCATGTAGCAAGTCTGTGCCAGGTACATTTTGCAGAGCAAAGGCCAAATCTGTACCAAAACGTTCTCCTGTGAAGCTGTGCTTGAGGTTTTTAAAAATCTGAGCAGGGTCAACACTTGATCTGTCATCTTCTCTGTAGACCTTCCCTCCAGCTACCAGCAGAGCCCTTGTATTCTATGGGTAGGATGGTAGGCAGCATGCCACCTTTGGCTTCTAGCCTGTAGCTGGTCCCTTCATCTGGCTCATACTGATACTTCCCAGAATTTGCCTCCCATTCAAGCTTTACAGCTCTTATAAAGTCCTTTGTCTTTTCCTGCTTTGAGGGGAGGTTAAAGGGAGCCAAATTATTTAAGTTTGTTCTCTCTCTCATGAGAGAATGTAGAAAGAAAGGCATTTCTGCAAAATCTGAAACTCATATACGATCATCATGGTTACAAAGTGGGTAACTCCATATTTACTTACACAGCTTCTCAGCAGGCAGCAACCAACAGGTGAGGCTACAGACAGGATAGCAGTCAGATAAGGGGCACTGTATCACTTCTTGTTCAATTGCTTCTATTTGCATAAATAATATCACTGCTAATTTTAATAAAATAATGTATGATATTAATAAATAAGAGCATATTGTCATAATGCAAGCAAAGGAAAGGAGTCTAAATGTAGTTACATTAAGCAGAATCGATTTTCAGTTGTGTCTCTTGAATATGTTTTGATTTAGCTCACCTGGACCTTAGTGCCTGACAGAAAGTTCTATAAGTGGATTAAGAAAAGATGATAAGAAGTAAAATTAGATAAAATAAATAATGAGTTTTAACAGTGTAAGAACTTTAGAAGGTATGTTTTAATGCTAGAGCTTGTAATCCATATTCTTGTTATGCTTGTCATATACAAAATAACCCTTTCTTTACCATTACAGCTGTTGTGCTCTTTTGCTCCAAACTGCACTGGCTGGTGGGGGGAAAAAAACCCAGAATAATGGATAAACATTTCTTTCCTGATGTCAGAATTATTGAATTAATAGCTGAACATGAAATTTACTTGATGGCACTCATCCATTTAGCAGGAGTGAAAAGCTGTTAGCTAAGGTACAATCAAACTGCCTAAGGACACGGCACAGCCCAGACCCTTCAGGCATTATTTTAGGAGAGTATCAAGACATTGCCATGTGTCCCTGCTCTGTGAGAACAGTGCAGCTGATATGACACCAACTTGAGTGGATGACCCTTTCCTAAATCCTGGGCTTAGTATTAGAAATGTGCATGCCAGGGTATAAATGAAGAATGATCTTTAGTGTGGACAACTGTTGTGGTCCGCTGTTGTATCCAAGCCCTTGTCATGGCAAAGGGTTCCCTGTCACCGGTGTGTGGCTTGTTCTTCAGTTTCTTTGACTGTGCACAGTTAGATCTCTATGTTTTTTTCTATGATCTCTATGTTTTAAGATGATGGGGAGAGAGGAGCATCTACTAGTGGGGTCCCAGTTGTGATGGGATTCACCTTTATCTTAGGTGAAATGCTCTGCAGCTGCCTGCCTCTTGGGGTTTGTTTTGACCATAAGCTCCTAAAGCAGGAGCCTACTTTTTGGATAGCCAAAGCTAAGAGAGGCAAATCTCCTCCTGTATTACCATAGAATTAATCAGTCAATCACCCCTACTTCCAGGTTTAGATCTGCTTTTAAAAAGTGCTGCAACTTTGGCACTTTAATTTTCTTGTGCTGTGTGCCATGGCAAGTAGTAAAACATTCAACACATACAAAATTATAACACCATCTGGGACAAAGTTAACTCTCAGCTGTGTCAATGTTGCAGGACAGGAGGCAGAAGTGATTCTGACTCTGCTTGGACTGTGAATCTGCTAGGAGGGAAGATGGGGAAGGCGTGTGTGTTTGTGTGTAATATCCATATTTTAAGGCGTAAGGATGTTTTTCAGCTCCAGTGCCTTGGATGTAGATTAATTCACTTCAGTACTATCAGTAAGTGGTAATATTCTGTGAATGAACATACATAGCAGGGTTTTCCAGAAGCCTTTGCAGATGCCTTTCTTAAATCTGCCTCTCTGATTTACTCCCTGCAGGTAAGATGTGTGACAGTTCTCCACATAAGTTTGATTGGATTTCTACAGTCCTTGGCACAATCCCATCAACCTCTGATATCTCTTATGTTTCAGGCAAGTTTTTGTTGTTTCATTTTCAGGCAGAGTCACTCAGCACAATCTTACAGTGTAGCCTGTGTGGACTTCTCTCACTTTTTCTCCTATTTTCCTCTTGAACAGGATTGACGTCAACACATATGCTGAAGCAAAGAATGGTTAATTCTAGTAATTCTGGTTGGTTTTAAGTCATGACAGCTTTGCCAACTTCCTCATCTTATATGCATGAAAATCATTCTCTTTCAGTGCAGAGAATTTTTTGTTTAATTTTTTGTTTCTGATATAAACACTTGATTCATTTGCTTTAAATCACTATCTTGTAAACGGCTCTTTACTGACTTTGGTCTCAGCAGTAGACGTGTTACCAGAGGCAGTGTTTTGATCTCCACCCTACTAATCTGTCTTTGTTTTTCTGTTGTCCTGGGGGAGTGGGAAAGGGAAGAAGGTATAGCAAAACAAATGTCATTGCAGTGGCAAATACTGGGCTGGGTTTGTTGCTTATTTGAGCATCGTCGTGCTCCTGTCAAAACTGTGCATTGTACCATGTGTCCTCGGGACAATTACTGATGCCCCTCTGACCTTGTTGCAGTATTTCAGAAGTCTCTCTGGTTGTGTTTTCAAAAGACAAAAACAACAACTTTCATCAGAAGATTCCACTTAACTTTGGTTTCCAGTCATATGCTGCTGTGACGGTGAGTCAAATGCTTCGGGGCCTTTGATGTGAAGCTGTGAACAGCATCGGTTTAAATAGCAAGAATTTATCTGTATTACATCTTGGATCTGCAGCTCACAGTCAAGTGGTTGTACGGGAGCCATCAGTGCATCCCCAGGAGTAGTTCGTGTCACCGAGAGTTGCCTTTCCCTTTCCCTGCCAGAGGGCAGGAGGTGCCATGCAGACAATTCTGTGACTCGGTGTGGCATCTTGGTGCCTGAGGTGTCACACTGCCATGGCACGTGGAGGAACCCACCACCTTGGTGAATGAATAACACCCATCTCACAGGTACCAGTGTTGGACTACCCTGGCACTGTAGGGAGAAGGGACATGCAGGAGCAGGTAGTCACATCAAAGCAGTAACAGAGAGATGGTGCCAGCAGATGGCTTCCATTCCTGTGCTATAATCCATAGCAGGAATGCTGTGAGACTCTGCCAAGGGAGGCTGGGGATGCTCAAAATTTACTATAATATACAAAACCTTGACTGCTAGTTAGAATGTTCCTAAGCCACATGAGGCTGAAGCACCTCTCATATGAAGACAGGCTGAGAGAGCTGGAGTTTTTGCCTGGAGAAGAGGGGACACCTTATAGCAGCCTTCCAGTACCTAACAGGGACTACAGGAGAGATGAGGAGGGACTATATAAGCGGGGGAGTGTAGCAATAGGACAAGAGGAAAGGGTTTTAAACTGAAAGAGGGGAGATTTAGATTAGATATTATGAAGAAATTCTTTACTGTGAGGGTGGTGAGGCACTGGAACAGGTTGCCCAGAGAAGCTGTGGATGCCCCATCCCTGGAGGTGTTCAAGGCCAGGCTGGATGGGGCTTTGAGCAACTTGGTCTGGTGGGAGGTGACCCTGCCCAGGGCGGGTGGGGGTTGGAACTTGATGATCTTTAATGTCCCTTCCAACTCTAACCATTCTATGATTCTATTTTCGAGGGGCTGGGAAAAGTATAGTGGGAAAATGGTGTTTTGCATTCTGGCAGTCTTAGGAATCTGCTTTGAGATGTCATTGGGGGCAAGACAAATGGGCTTTTGGTTTGATCCAATGGGATTCTTTTCTTTTCTTTTCTTTTCTTTTCTTTTCTTTTCTTTTCTTTTCTTTTCNTCCTTTTCCTTTTCCTTTTCCTTTTCCTTTTCCTTTTCCTTTTCCTTTTCCTTTTCTCTTCCTTTTCTCTTCCTTTCTTTTTTCTTTTCTTTTTTTTTTCTTTCATGTTGTTTGTACTTAGCCAGACCCCTACTTTTTGATGGAGTATTACAAACCTGCTCAACACTTGCTGGACTTGCAAGGATGCCTCTTGAAAACGTTACTCCCACTGAGCAGCAGAAAGGGATGATCACTTTAGGATTAGAGGGTGTTCTGTTCAACTCTTACCAGTATGTGCAGGGGGAAGCGAATAAAAGTACTGAAAGGGATATGTAGAAGTTTGGAAATGTGGGTACTGGTGTAATGTATCAAAGCACAATGAGAAGCTTTTCTGAAAGTATTGCAAAGCAGAGTGAAATTAGCAATACTGTAAAGTGTGTGAGAGCCTGATTTTGTGAGATTAACAGCCCTATTTTCTGTTCAAATAGGTTCAGATAAATTCATGTGACTACTGAATAATTATACACTGCTTATCTGACTGAACTTCCAGTCCTAAAGATTCAGCATTTCTGGAAGGTTTGCTCAGCTATGGAAACCTTTAGTGAGACATTTTAACTGCAAGAGAACAGGCAACATCAGCTGATAAAATCTGCCATTTCCAGGTCTCTAGTACCACATAAATCTTTTCTTCCCAGGGCTTCGATTTTTAACACTTTCCCTCTACTAGGAGATTGATTTTGTTCTTGTATTTAAAATACTATTAATGAGCTACTATGGAATGTTAGTGTAGGATCGGTGTTGCACACAACCTTAGTTTCCTTGAGAAAATGACACAATGTGTATTTATAATAATAAAGAACAGTTCTAATTCTGTGCCTACCACAGAAAGTATGTTATAAATAATACTCTGTCCAAAGTTAATTACACTAAATTTTGTTTTGATTAAAACAAAGATCATGCCCGTGTTTAATGCAATCATATTGTCATTAATACATTACTTGAATTTTCTTTCACATTTATGGTGCTTGTAGCACAGTATCATCTTACTTTTAATATGTTGGTATCTTGGAAGTCGTCATGTTCTTAGTGTAGTCTGAAAACTGTAGGCTAAACAGCTGTCTGTTGAATCTGTAGATGCCATCATATAAAACAGATGAAATTTGACTGTCAGGTTCCTTTTCACTTTTCCCCCACTGGTGCTGTACCTGGCTCAGAGCTTTGAAACTCCTGTGCTTCTCTCTGTATGTAGTTAAATACTCTTCAAACTCTGGATTGCTTAATTATAGTATAGCTAGGAGTTGTACATCTGCAAGTCCATAATATTTGGCAAAGAAAAAATATGAGTACCTCAGTGCTGCCAGTCCTGAGCTGTAACTGTCTTTCTGCCCAAGCTACATTCTTTAACTCCATTCAATTCTTCCCAACTTTCCTCACCAGCTCTTCTGAGTCTTACTCATTTCTTTCCAGCTACTCTCTCCACCACCTTCTCCACCTTTATAGTTCATCTTAAAGCTGCTTGTGGAAAGTGCAGCTCTGCCACTTGCCAGGATACCTGCATTGTCTGTCTGCATTGCATGAGGACAGCAACGCTGAGCAAGCATCCATGTGGAGCAATCGACAGCAGGCGTCATCAAAGGTGCAGGAGACCTTGACTCTGGAAACCAGTGGTAAAACACCTATTAAGATCTCTGAGACCCAGGAACACTCAGTCTCACTGATGCACCTGGGACTATATTCGTCTGTTACTGAAGGAATAAGGCTTGTTTCATCAGTTTAAAAATGCCAGTATTTGTTGCTTTGAGATTATATGATGATTACATTATGTATCCAAAGTAGGTTTTTTCTATGTTATTTAAACTTAATGTATGCTTTATGGTAGGAACTGGACGAGCCCATATGAATTTGCAGTGTTGCAAAACAGAAGAAGAGAGAGGAAATTTTTGTAAGAACTTACAGAGTGGCTCCAAACATAAAAGTTTCTGGACTCAAGAAAGGTCTAAGCTGTGTGCTTCATCTTAAATGAAGAAATGGGGCATAAGCACATGCCTGGAGCTGAGGAGTGCCTCAATACTGTTACAAGAAATGGACATTGTGGGAAGCAGGGTGAGTAAAATTTTGGGGCTTTGAAATTAAATGCTGGAACTGCATGGAAAGAAGTGTTATTCTGGAAGTGCAGCGAGAGTGGTAAGGTTTGACATCTCAGGAACCCAGAGTAGGGGTGTGAGGCCAAACTCAGCACAAGCTGGGAGATGCTACTTCATCCAAAGGTAAGATACAACACATGAGTTGACTGGGGTCCTGGTACCACAGGGAAGAAAAACACTCCCCAGGCCCTGGCAAAGCAGCCTGCAGTTGCAGGAACTGCTGTCTCATTTGGGAGGTGAATTTGATTTCTTTTCCTGTGTAAGAGAGAGGACCTCCCTCACTACTCCTCCCATCGGGAGGGCTGGGACTGATTCTGAGTGTGGTCTATGCCTTATTTTTGTGGGGAGCTGTTGCTCTAGATCCAGTATTTTGTAGAGGGACTTAGCAGGTACAATGTGTTAATGTTTTCCTTGGAGGGAGCAGCTTGCTCCTTGTACCACATCGCTAGGAAAAGAGCAGGGATTCATCCAGGGTTTCTGGAGATGTTGACAGCCGACTGTCCAGGTGGTGGTCTGTGCCAAGACGTGGCAGTGTGATGTACTGCTGCCTCAAGCAATGCAGACATACCCGTGATGGGGGAATATCATTGCCTCCTTATAACCCAAGTGAGCATGTAGACCCCAGACTTCACCTTTAGCTTGCTCTGCTTGCTAGTCTGTTAGCTTATTCCTCTTTCTTTGAACTGCCTTGAAGACTGATTGTGTGAAAATAGTGGTGCAAAGCAATCTCAGTGGTAAGTGGTGAAAGAGTTTCACAGTGAGAAAGTCACCCCCAGTCCTGTGAGCCGGTGGGAGATGGTTGTGGCAGAATCAGGCAGAAGCTTGTGAGGGCTGTTATTGTGGCACACCTTCCCAGATGCTTCAGTCTCTGGCGCTGTCGCTGCTTGTCCCCTACACCCCATAAAAGCTGATAAACTGGATCAATGCAAGATTTGGATTAGGCAGCTTATTGGATTCAGTGTGGCAAAGGGAAAGTGATGGAGCCAGAGCACAGTTGTTCTCTGGGGCATTTGCAGTGTCACACGTATCCGACTGCCACATCAGCTGCCTCTGTTGAGCCGATACGAGGGCAACACGAACACCAAATATGCAGGAGTGCTGCTGGTGGGAGGACACAGAGCGTGAGGATGCATTGAAGCCACTTGGTGAGATGAGATGTCACCCTATGCACAGATCTGCTCAAATTAGGAGCTAGCGTTGCGGGCTGTGGCATGGAAAATTATTCACACACATTAAAATTCTTGACTCAGTATGTGACAAAAGGCAGCCTGTAATCTTGCTGTAAGATTTGTGGCCAGTGCACTATGGAGTCATGAAGATTTCAAAATATCTCTTGACATTAAGAACTCTGGAATTTTCTTTGCTTCCCTGGCTTGAAATGGACATAATCCAGTGACCTTCCTTGCATGCTGTAAAGGGCCATTTATTTGCTCAGGTTTTTTTTAGATAATGTTGAGATTCTGTTTCTGGAGTGATGAAAACAATTTCTGGCTTTGGTCTTGTGAACTGAATATTGTTTTTCAGAATATGCTTGATTATCATTAAGCCAGTAACTGCATATGATAATAACTGTAGAATTTAATAACTACACTCGCAGCAGTATATGTATTATATAATTTTAGAATATGTCTTAAACCTTTCTGTCAGTATGTCTAATATTCTTACATGGGTGATTGTTATCTTACCTTCGAATGAAAGTAAAATAAGATACAATCAGAGTCATGATTTGTCATTCCAAGTGGAATTAGTCATTGGTCATAAAGATGCTGATCGAATTACCTCTTTCTAAAGAATTAAGTTAATTTTACTAATATGTATGAATAGTTTTCAACTCTACCAAACTCCTCACAAATTCTGAAACTTTGGGTTGGATTCATCTTACCTAACTGCAGGCTGTAACCAGTGGAAAAGGATACGCTACTGGAAGATGCCTGCTTTGGTTATCTCAGACCTCTGCTGTATGAGGGATCAGATCACTGTCAGGGTGCCCGTCTCTCACCACTGGATCTAGGGCTGGACAAGTTTTAGGGAGACATGTAAGTCTGTCACCTTGGCTGGATCAGTCCCTGCAGTCCCATGTTGCCAGGAGAAGTTGCCATATCCCAGATTTAGCAGTGGGTCCCTTGGGTCGGGACAGTTACTAGAAAGGCTGGTGTGATCCCATGACATTGGTGAGGTATTTTCTGTGGCATGTGCCTCAGGCATAGGAATAAACCAGAATAAAGTCACTTTAGAAAAATCCCCTAGAAGGTGGCTCTGGTGTAGAGGGTTTCCCTGGCAGAGTGGGCATGGAGGGAGGTACAACTTCATTGCTGCAGCTCTGCTGCCGGTCACCCGGGGAGTTAAGCCTCAAGATGTACCCATTTAGTAGGTATGATGCCTGAGCCCGTGGCACTGATTTGGTATTTTCAGTTGCCCCAAACCGCCTTACTTTCGAGGCTTTGTTTTCGGCAGCATTCCTGCAAAAAAACTCAAGCCCGGGGCTCCTCCCGTACCGTAGAAGAGAGGTAAACTCGTTCCCCACACTCGGTCCCCTTCCCCTATCGGCTTCGGGCACCGGGCGGCACGGCGGCTTCACGGTGGCAGCCACCCGAGCTCCCACGGCCGGCCCCGGGACACGCAGGGCTGGACGCAGAGTCCGGGGGTAGCAGAGCCCGGCTACAGCCCTCGGGTATGGTTTGCGGGGCTTGCGGGGNGGCGCCTCGCTGAGCCGAGAGACGCTCCGCTGCAGCCGCCACCGTGAGTGCCGCGACGGGGCGGGCTTGGGGACGGGGACGGGGACGGACGTGGGGACAGGGGCAGGCACAGGCATGATGGGGACGGGGGATGGGCTTGGGAACGGGGGGCGCGGGACGGGGCG